>NW_006494943.1:3687276-3721077 GCF_000471905.2 Amborella trichopoda
CTTCCCAACATCACTTCCCATCATCATCATTCACTTCCCAACTTCCCATCCTCATCAGTAAACTTCCCCCATCCTCATAACACTTCCGAATTTCCCATCCTCATCATTAAACTTCCCCCATCCTCATCGTACTTCCCAACTTCCCATCCTCATCAATAAAAACGTACCCATGTTGGGGCCACATCATCACTTCCCATGGATTCTCTACCGCGTTGAATTTTCTTCCCATTGAGATGCATTCTCTACCTTTTATAGGTAGATTTACTTCTCAATGAGAAGGATGTGGGACTAATTTCAGTTTCCCCATATTAACGCTTATTGATATAAAAATTGTAGTGTATATCTTATACTTTGCAAAATACTAGGATATATGATATGTATTTGTTTTTTCTTTTTAATTTTTTCTGAATTTAGACATTGTTAGTTTGTATTATTAGGTGAAAGTCTTTTCTTGAATAATTTTATAATGCCATAATATTCACATTTATAAGGGAATTTATTTTAATTTTTATCGTACGATATGGAAATGTTTTTTAATATTTTTTGAATCATAGTTGTTATAATATTATAAATAATAATTATATATTGATAATCAAATCTTGTATTTTATTTTTTAATTTCTTTGTGTCATAAAGTATTATAATGTATTATTTTTGTTATAATAGTAAAATAATTTGTTTGTATTATTACTTTATTTTAGTCCATGTATGATTATATATTTCATCCATGATAATTTAATGTTTCTTCTTTTGTGTGATATAAATTTAAGGGTTAATAGTAATTCGTACAGGGAAATAACATCTCAATATTCGTATATTGATGCAAAAAAATGAAAATTTTTATTGGAGTACCCCTATTTCTTATTGGATTTCTAAAAAACAACATTTGTAATGAATTTTAATAATTTTTTTGGATTTTTTTTAAGGCTTAATCCTACCGATTCCTAATCCGAATCGCCGATTCACTGATCCGAATCGGTTTTTGAGATGCCCGATCTGGATCACTGATCCGATTTTTAAACCACTGTTGCATACTATCAATGTACCCTATATTTACACGGTTTTGTTTATGTAATCCTATCGAGGATACGATTGTGACTAACACGTAAACTTTTCAAAGTTTTAAATGAGAAATTTAATTATGCAGTTTTTTTTGTTATTAATGTAGCAAAGCAATTTTATAATATTTGATATCTAAATCTTAATTTTCAAAGGCTTTTAAATTTTATTTATGACTCAACTCCTATTGTCATATTTTTTATAGGAAAACTTATTAAAATACACCCACCTTGTCAACCATATAAATTTTGCCAATTTTCAACTATTCCAATTAGGTATGTTTTGATAGAATATTTGAAATCTCCTAAGTGCATTTCGAAAAAATTCTCTTTTCATATTTTGCCAACATGAATTTTTATTTTGTCCAAAAATTTTATTTCTACACTCCTTGGAGATGTTTGCATATAAAGTACGAAAGACAATTAAATTATGAAGGTTTATGCTTATGAATTTTATTTATAGTTGACATTATGTAATAGAGAGTTTTAAAAAATTAATTAGATTGGGTGGGGTATAAGGTGCCCATCTTATAATATACAAGTAAGGCACACCTCTAAATTTTGTCAGAAGATGTAGTTACAGTGTTGAAAAAGCTTAAGATGGCTTGAAAATCCATGTTCACCCTTAATCATGAAATTTAAAGTTCTAAAAATGATGCAGATCAAGCATTTATAAACATTTGAAAATCTTAAAAATAGACGATCCAGATAACTTGTCACAAGATGAACTATTTGAAGGACTTTAAGTTCTTTTTTCTCAACATCTTGAGACCAAGATGATCAATTGGTTGCTTTTTCAACTTCAAAACACTATTTTCTAATGCATTTTTGATGTACACCTTACTTCTATAGTAAAGCTTGCAACCTTATAAAACTTTTCCAATTAATAATGTGTCTTTCTAAAAAACTTTCTAAAAAAAATACTTTGAAACCTCATTATGGTTTCTCACTTTTGATAGTTATATCCTTATTTTAAATTACTTAAAGCCTTAAATTTTAAATATCTATCCAAGTACATGTTATTCTCCTCATTATTCTGTTTTCTCATTATTTTTAATTTTATGTAGGCTTTTTGAACGAGTTCACTATATTTTCAGTTGTATATATTTTTATAATAAGTTTTTACTTATTGTTTTCTCACAGAATTTATATTGGGGTTTTTTGTAGGCATTAATTTTTTATCATCTATTGTTGCATGTTCTACTACAATTTGGAGGATATGATTTTATTTTATTTTTAGCTTTTTATAAAACATGCATTTTTCCTATTTGAATTGTTCCTTGTTTTAGTTAGTTGAGGTTTAGCAAAATGTACAAATATACATCTTTGATAGACTTTACTGACTTGCAGGTTAGCCTGCCTGATGAGTTCATCATATGGATTGTTGCAGACTTTACTAACTTGGTTGGGCAAGATGATTGGTAGCCTTGAGACCTAAGTGACTAGCAATGACTCCATGTGGGTCCTTATATTTACCCTCATGGGTCTCGTGGTTTGAGGGTGCACCTTGGTGATGCTCCAAATACTGACCTGGCTCCCTAGACATAGGCTAGACTAAAGGGTTAGACCGCATCTGGGTTTGGTCCTAAGCCATGATTCTCATACTAAAAGGTTGGGCCTAACTTGGACTGGACCTGAACTTAAATTGAACTTAGACCTATAACTGGACATCAACTTGGGTCGAGGACTTGGGCCTGGACCAAGAGTAGGCCTGGGCCTGAGCTGAGCTTGAGCCTTAAAAGCGAACCTTGGTGTGGGCCTAGGTTCAGACTTTAGATTCAGGCTTAGGGCTAGATACGTAGACCTAAACCAAGACTAGGACCTAACTAGGCTTAAATTTGAACCTTACTGGACCTACACTCGAACCTAGGTGAACTTAAATTTAGACCTCACTAGCTTAAACTCGGACTTTGATAGATCTATACCCAAACTTGGCTAGGCCTAGACTTGGCCTTGGATCTAGATTTGGACTTGGTTAAATCCTAGACTTAAACCTTGGTAGACCTAGGCTTGAGCCTGGATGAATCAAGACTTACAATGGGCTAGACCTAAACTTGAACCTGACTATACCTAGACTCGAACCTAGCTTAGTCATAGGCTCAAAACTGGATCAAAGCACACGAAAATGATTTGATGACAATTTTACCTACTTCACTATGGGTAAGCTAGGTCTAGTCAAGGGTTCGTAACTAAAAAAATGTTCGAAACGCGTATAGGTTTGATTGGGTGCCCACGTAAGGCCCAGGTATAATTCAACTGCGGAGGGTGCGCTTTACTATTGTGGATTTGGTTTGTGGTCAGCATTTCCTTGGAGGGGTGCTCGTTTCATTGTTGGCACATTCAATATCCTGTGCACAAAACTGAGTTCCCCCATGACTTAAATATCGGTATAGGGGGGTTTTAAAAAATATGAAAACTTTGTTGGGTGGGTCTGAACATGTGTGGTGTTGTGTATAAAATCAACAATTTAGTGGTCGGTGCAAGTGGTGTTATCAAGCGGGCCACATGCACTCAGCCTATTCTACTAGTGCAAAAGGTAGAGATGGAACAAAAAGACAAGGATCTCAAGGAAATCTAAGTTATAAGATACGATCAAGAATTCTAATATAAGCAGATAGGATAAGATTGAAAAGATCAAATCTACTCTAAACAAATAAGCCAAAGAAACCTTAATCTAAACCTAAGTCCCTTTTTTTTTTCCAAAATTAAAGATCACTGAAAATAGAAAACTTAGCAATCATAGGGAGCTTGAACAGGGCCGAAATCAGGATTGATGGAAAAAATTTCGATAGTTGTGCTGCACAACTCGGTTCGAGTCGTGTTGCACAAGCCCCAGATCGGACTTTGGGATATTTTTTTATGTTTGCTAGCTTTTGTGTTTTATTTTTTTATGAAAAATATAACTTAAATTTTACATAGCATTTTACAGTCCAAATAGAAGGATCTAGAGCTCGATGGCCCCTTAGTGGGCATCAAATTGTTTACACTTGAATTCGGATCGCTCTCTGAATAAGATCAACTCAAATCTCTTGTGAAACCAGTGTTTTTTTTTTTTTTAAAAAAAAAATCTGTAAAGAGAGAGGGGTCACTCAAATTATAGATTTAGGGGCATCGTAGATTTTCATAGATCCGGTTCTCATTTAAATCTACTGGCAGCGCTAACTTCATAATCCATTTGTTGTACCTTAAAAAGCTTAAATTCTAACTAAATCTAAGAAATAAGTAAATAAAAAAACCAAAAACATAAAGAAATAAGTAAATAAATAAGAGAGAGAGAGAGAGAGAGAGAGAGAGAGAGAGATTACAAACCCGAAAGATCCCGACTTGCGGCGTATACCAGGATCGTGGTTTGATTTTCACCTTTGGATGCCTTCTTTTGCTTGCTTGAAGCATGGATTTAAGGTTTTTGGTTCAGATCTAGGAGATCTTGTTCATAAGATTTTGATGTTTAGAGGAATTTTGAGAGGATATGGACTTACAAGCTTTAGTCTAAGTTTTTTAGGAATTTTTCCTGTTTTTCTAAAAGTTTCCCTAATTTTATAGGGGTTTTAAGATTTTTCCAAATTTCTTAGGGTTTTTTTGGATGAGTTTCCTATTTTGTTTAGACTTTTTAGGATTTTTTCTATTTTTCTCAGTTTTTTCCTAATTTTTAAAGGTTTTTCTAATTTTTTAGGATTTTTTAGGTTATTTTTTTATATTTCTAGGGATTTTTCTAACTACTTTTTTATTATGTTTTTAATGCTTTTTCCAGGGAATATGAGGAGGTATTTATAGGTTTAAGCTAGGGTTAGGCTTGAAATTAATTGAATCTTATAGTTCTAGTTCGATTCGGAATAGGATACTTTTTTTTTGGAATATTTTGAATTAAAATCAACTTTGAAATCCTAGTTTAAAGAGGACTTGGTGATCCTATCGGGTTGTGTGAAATATAGCATGTCGCATGGCCCGACTCACCGCGTGGCACGTGACCCGTGTGCGACACTGTTTGAGTCGCTCCCAGGGGCATTTTAGTAATTTTTCATGACAACTCCTTAAGTCTCTAACTTCTCAGTGGCACGTCCAATTTTAGTGATTCTTAGACCATTGGAAAGCTTTCAAGGTCTACTACAGCTTAATATAGGCTTTGGACATTTTTGATACAACACGTATGACTCACTAGGGATTGTGGTCCTTAGGACTTGGAATCAAAGTTTATAGGAATTCCCTTAGCTATAATTTCTATAGGATGTCTACATCAATGCACGACATTGTTAATTCTAGTATGAGAACTTTCAATAATTTTATAATGAACCATGGTTTAGTAAACATCCCCATCAGTGGCACTCACTATACTTGGAGAAATAACAGCATTGCAAATCTCATTACCCTAAACCCTAAACCATAAAGAGCAAATTCGACAGGCTCCTTATTTCTCAAGAGTGAGACAACTCTTTTTATTTTGGTTAGCGTTTCTGTTTTATCCAAATTATCCTTAGACCATACTCCCATTCCACTAAACAATGACAACACTATGTTGGGCCCAAGGCCTTTTTGTATGGAGTTAACATGGCTTGAGGACAAAAGAGGTCATTGAAGTTAAGAAGCGGATATGGGAGAATAGGATGGTTCATGCCTGGGCTGGTTATACAGTGCACAAGAAACGTTTGAATGTTAAGCATAAGCTATTCGGTTGGAAGAAGAACAATGGGTTTTATGTTAAAGAAAACCTGGATAACACTATGTGGAGACGCTGGAGATATGTAGCATGCAACAAACTGATCAAGCGATAGAATAATCTGACGTTGTTATTCTGCAACAACAACATGAGAGAAGGGAGTTGCAAGCCACTTTACATGAACTGCTGAGTTTAACGAGATCTATTGGCACCAAAGGTCGTGTGTGAAATGGTTAAGAGAAGGTGATCAGAACACAAAGTTCTTTTACGTTATTGCTAGCTCTCGTCATCGTCAAAATGACCTTTCTGATATTGCTTTTCAAGTATAGAGGAGGGGGATATAGCAAGATGGAAGAATGCTTTTGTTAGATATTTTCAGATGGTCTGAGCAATCCTTTGAAGTTTCCTTGGGTGGAATTCCTTTTAATGTGCTACCACAACATCTTGCTAATTTCTTGGAGGCACCTATTTCTTTGGAGGAATTGTGGTTAGCTATTTTTTCTTTGTCAGGAGGCAAATCATGGGTCAAGATGAATTTGTCTTGCTTTCTTTCATAAATTTTGGAAGTTGCTTAAATTTGACTTGCTTTGGATGGTGGAAAAGTTAATGGAAAGAGGGATTGTGGATAGAGGTCTAAATTCTACATACTTGCCCTTTTTCCTAAAAAAGATGTCATTTCGAATATTGGTGATGTGTGGCGTATGAGCTTGTTTGGTAGCCTTTATAAGATTATTGCTAAAATATTAGAGGAAAGACTAAAGGTGGTGCTTCGTTCAATTATCAAGGGGCCTCAGTTAGCATTTGTTAGGAACATGATCATAGCCGACAATACTTTTGTTGCTCAAGAGTGCATCTGCTCAAAAGTTGTAGAAAGGGAACTAAGAGTTTTGTTAAAACTTGATATAGAGAAGACATATGATAGAGTGGAGTGACAAATTTTGCATGAGATAACAAGGTATATGGGTTTGGTGACAAATGACATAGGTGGATTTGGGGTTGCCTTTCTAGTGCGCATTTTTGTGTCACTGTTAATGGTTCCCCAAATGGATTCTTTGCTGTTACTAGAGGAATTAGGCAAGGTAATCCCTTGTCGCATTTTCTTTTCATTTTGGTGAGGAAGATTTTAGTTTGATGGGTAAGATTTGCTTTAAGGTTGCTAGAGATGGTCCTTATGTCTCACATTTATAGTATGCAGACGACATTTTGATTTTTTGTGGCTCCAATACTCAACTTTTGGTTTATTTCACAAAGTTCCTTAGAAGTAAGATTTTATTGGGATTAAGGGTTAATTTTAAAAAAGACTTTAACAGTCGGGGTGAATTGTGGAAATGAGGTTTTAGAAGAGTTTGCTTCAAATTTTGGGTGCAAGTGTATTCTTTTCCTATTACTTATCTAGGGATGCCATCTCAGATTCAAGGCTTCCTCGATCGGTACGGAATTTGGTAGCGAAGAGAGTTCATGTTAAGCTTGATTTATGGAAAACTAACATTCTTTCTTTGGGTGGTCGAATCACTTTGATATGTCATATTTGGCAAACCTACCTACTAACCAAGAACTTGAGATGTTGATGAGGAATTTCATATGGAGAAATGTAGACCTTAAGATGACATATCATTTTGTGAGTTGGATTAAGGTGTGGGCTCAAGAAATGGAAGGAGGTTTGGCAATTAGGAAACTTAAACTCGTGAATTTATCACTATTGACGAAATGGTAGTAGCAGGCTATGCATTGTGAGGGCCAGTTATAGCAGCAAATTATTGAAGCTAAATACAATTTAGCTTAAATTCCATCATGCTTGGTTGAGAAGGATGGAGTAAGGGAGAGGAGGGGGGGGGGGGGGGGGGGTGGTTCTCATATTTGGAAAGGCATTTTGGCAGTGAAAGACATTGTGCATAGGAATGTGAGATAGGTTGTTGGCAAAGGTGGTAAAATAAGTTTTTGGCACCACAAGTGCTTGAGAAACTATCATCTCAAGCTTTGTTATCCTCAGTTGTTTGATAGGGTTGCTAATCAGGCAACATCAATGGTTGATAACTTGGTTAGACAAGAGCAAAACTTTTATTGGAACGTTGGTTGTATATATAATAGATTACCAGATATGGTTTTTAATCAGTTATCATCATTGTTGCATGATCTTAATTCTATTTATATCTCTAGAAATGGGAGAGGATGAGGTGGTGTGGGAATGTGAGCAAGATGGAGTTTTTCGGTCAAATCTACCTATGGACTTCTTTATCATGACCAAAATAGAGAAGAACATAGTTCAATGAATGTGGTTTGGAGGTTTCCAGTACCACCTAAAATCCAAGCTTTATTGTGGATGCTTCTTCAAGGTATATCACTTACTATTGATAACTTGAGAAAAAGAGGCAAGATCTTCATAAATATTTGCTTATCGTGTAAAAAGTACGAGGAAAATGATAATCATATTTTTTTACATTGTCATTTTACTAGTGCCATTCGAAGATGGGCCTTTGGTTTAATAGGGTTTCATGTGATGTTACCTCAAGAACAAGCTCTAATCTTTGAACATTTGGATGTCATGGGATTACCACGGTGTGGTCAAATTGTTCGGAGGCTTTTTAGGGCAGCTATTTGGTGGGAACTTTGGAAGGAGAGGAATAGAAAAACATTTGATAGTGTTCTTAATATGGAGGAGGTGAAATGTAAAATTCTAAATGATTTGTGGGCTTGGTTCTCTATATCTAAGGAAGGTACTAATTTTTCGAATGTAGAAGTATGGATGAATCTAAAAAACATTGTCAACAATGTCAATTGGTGTTTGCGACCCAAAGGTAGATGGTACCTGCTTGTGCATAATTGCATTAAGTTTAATTTTGATGGGAGTTCTTTTGGAAACCCAAGATTGATATGAGTACGAGGTTTAATTCGAAACTCTTATTCTGATGTTCTTCTTTGTGTCGTGGGTCCTCTTGGGAATACAACTTTTAATGAGGTTGAGTTTCATGCAATGCTGCAAGGTTTAAAGCTTATATAAGAGATGTTTACAAATATGACTTGCATTGTAGAAGGAGACTCTTTGAATGATTATATGACATTTTCTTTTTGACATGTCTATTTGATGCTAATTCAATTGCGGATGGACTTACTAAGCTTGGAGTGGGTTTGGAGATGCTGAATTAATCCATGTACCAACGCTTTGTAATCCTTATCTTTATATTAATGAAATTTCATAAGATTGTTAAAAAAAAAAAAAACTTGCTCCCACTGGAGCAAAATATAAGCCCTCGATTATACCACAATTTTGATCCTCTGTTATATACATAGAAAACAATACAACGACAGCAGCGGTGTATCATACGCACCACCGTTGTCTGATAGGGCTGTTTTCATCGAGAATTCGCCTTAACTTCGTTTCTCTCCTCTCCGAGCGTGTTTCTTGATGAATTTCTTAGCTTCTCTCTCAATCGGACATTGAATTTCAGTCTGTGAGGAGATGGGCGGCTTATTTCTAGGGTTTGTTGTGCAGCAACCATGGCTGCGATTGTTGCCCTGAAGTCATCACGACTTTGGCGACCCGCAATTTCAGTTTCTTTTTATTGTTCTCGTCGTGGTCGTTGCTTTTGCTCCTCTACAAACATGGCGACCAGCCGCACCTTTAAAGTGGGAGCTGTGCAGATGACTTCCATTAATGATCTCCACGCCAATTTCACCACTTGTTCCAGCTTGGTCAAGGTGTCTCCTCTCTCCCTCAACTTTTTCCTCGTTTTATCATGGTACAACATTTAACTGTTTCTCTCTGTCTCGCCATTTTCTCACTCTTAGTCTCTCTCTCTCTCTCGACTTTCATGTACTGTAATGGCATAAAGAGAGGCATGCCAAATCAACTAATAAAGAAAGTGTAGTATGTCAAATCATTTTATGAGGATTATGGACAATATCAAATTAGGTTCGGTAATTAGGAAGGCGTATATGCTAATTGATATTCCAAGAATAAAACGTGCAGGCGGTCAATTACGGGTTGTGTTTTCTGTATTTTCTTTTATGCTGGTATTTGTTGGTATTGGTTAGTCGCTAGAAGATCGAAATTGACATTGAGTTCTGTAAGGAGAGACAGACACTTGACCACCTACTTCGCATTGTTTCCCTTTCAGAGAGTGAAGAACTAGAGCAAGAGCTAATCCAAGTACCTAAGAGGATTCTAGTACACTTAAAGACATGCTGGCGTTAGTTGCTTCTGTAGACTGCGAACTTGATGCCATGTCTTCTTCCCTGGACCATGTTCAATGTGAGTTATGTCGGTTAAACAATACTATACTGGTTCCACATACCATTTGCAACTTTCTCCTTCATTAGAATCCTCCCCTAAAAAGGGGTGCTCCATCTGGTAGTCTTCCATGCTTCATGCTTCCGTGAACAACTAAGTTAAACTTCCCTCACATAGAGGGTCCAACCAGCTGGATTTATAGCGCTGAGCATATTTTGCATTTAATCAAGTCCTTAAGGAGAATAAGGTATGTCTCGCCCCATTTTGTTTATAATAGGAAGTTGTACAAAGGTACCAATGGTTCAAGAAGATCAATGGATTCCCCATTGAAATCTCTATATGTATGGTTTGGCCCGAGCCAATTGAGGATTTTATAGCTATGAAGTAGGTCTGGGTGAGGACCTTAAACTTTCCCTTAACCTATCCCTTAAACTTTCCCTTAACCTATCCCAAGCTCGAATAAAAGAGGTAGGTTGTGTTAGGTAGACAACCAATATAAAACTTTGCCAAAACTTTTGATGAATCCTGAATCTATGTTATGGTCTCATTGAGGGTAAATGGCCTTTAATATAGCAGAATGACACACTAGGATTCTTGTAGCCGATCCCAAATAGTTTGGAAAAGGCTATGATGATGATGATGATGATGATGATGAGCCATAAAGTAAGTTTTGTCAAAGTTCTTCGAGTGCCAACACCAATTTCAGAAATTGGCTAATTGGACAATTGGATTGTCAGATGCCTTTGGTACCTATCGTTTCTTTAGTGGGCTCAAGGAAGAAATTAGCCATGATATGCAAATGTTTAAGCTCTACAAGATGAGGTATTGTGGTGTATGTTATTTACGAATGACATAGTTTTGATCAATGAGACTGGAAAGGTGTCAATGCAAAGTCAAAACTAGAATCTAAAGGTTTTAAAATTATCTGGACTAAGATAAAATATTTGGAGTGCAATTTTAGTAATAGTAGGAGTAGAAAAGAGGAAGTAGTTGAGATTGATGGCCAAGAAATACCTAAAAGGGAGTATTTTTGATAACTTTTGTCAATAATCTAGGAAAATGAGAGATTGAAGAAGATATTGCACATAGAATTAGAGTTAGGTGGGCGAAGTGAAGATGTGTAACCAGAGTGTCGTGCGATCGTTGCATACCAATGAAGTTGAAGGGAAAGTTCTAAAGGACAGTTGTGAGACCAACTTTGCTTTATAAAACGGAATATTAAGCGGTCAAGAAACAACATACTTGTAAGATGAGTGTAGCAGAGATGAGAATGTTATGATGGATGAGTGGCAAGACAAGAAAATGATAGAATTTGGAATGAGTGTATGCGAGGGAACTTAGGGGTGGCTAAAGGCTACAAGATAAGGGAAGGTAGAGTTAGGTGGGCTGACACAATACAACACCGGTTAGGAGGTGCGACGTGGTTCAAGTGGAAGGCTTTAAAAGGTCAAGGAGAAGCCCCAAAAGGATATGGATGAAAGTAGTGAGAAAAGAGATGGAGACTTATGGTCTTACTGAGGGTATGGCCCTTGATAGAGCAGAATAGCGAAATATGATTCACATAGCCCAAATAGAAGGCTCTGATGTCATGACGATGCAAATGTTTAAGCTAACATCAATGCTGCAAGCGGTGTGCTTGATACACTTGCAAGAAGATAAGTTAGTAGCTCAACAACGACGAAATGAATTTGTTGTCTCACCAAAACAACTCCACCAACATAGTGGCAAAAGCACACGACCTTTGGAACCCCTTGTTAAAAAGTTCACTAGATGAGATGCGTGAATGTCGAGGGAAGGGCCTCCATTACAATTCTCATGAGCAGTACTACCTGAGCATGGTCGTGATATGCAAAAGTTATATTTTTTAGGTGGGAACATTTTTGAGGAATCACTTGAAGATGATAAGAATGAGGATGGCCAACCTTCACAAGTCATTAAGGCGAACTAAAAAATCTTGAAGCATGCTTTAGCCCAGGGTAATCTCTTCTGAAACTATGCAAGTGCAAGGGTATTTAAAGAAGCGTCTTGTCATCATTCTCAACCATTTCGGTAGTGCCATAACTTTGTAGACCATAAAGTCACAAAGCAAGGCGCCCTTTATATTTACCCTTGTGAAAATTGTGGTTACAGTGGCTAATTGAGGGAAGCTAGAAATATATCTATAACCATGGGTTTTATTAATCAAAACTTGATCACTATGTTTGCCCTTGGGAGGATGTGACATGGTTTTAGGAGCTTAGTGGCTCAGAACATAGGGACCAATGTAATGGGATTTCTTTGATTTGTGGATGCATTTCACGGTCAAGGAACATTAATATGCACTAAAGGCAGCGCAGGCTGTCCCAAGAACGATTATTAGTTTGCATCGCATGGAGAAATTGGTTCATGAGGGCTCTCATGGCATTGTGCTGCAAATATTCTCCTTGTCAGCAACGGCAGAATCTCTAGAAGATCCTGAGGCACGTATTTGGTAGAACAATATAGTGATGTGTTTGAGGAACCCAAGGAGGTACCACCTGAACGATCTCATGATCTTTGTATTCCACTTACATTAGGCAGGAAGTCAACCACCAACTGTTGGAACCTTATCGGTACCCATATGTGTAGAAGACAAAAATAGAGAAGCTTACTCAAGAACTGATGGAAGTGGGTATCGTTTATTCTTGCACCAATTCTTACTTCTCGCTTGTTCTTCTAGTATGCAATAGAATGGTTCATGGAGAATGTGCATAAATCATAGGGCTTTAACGTATCTTACAGTTAAGGACAAATTGCCTATACCTATAATTGATGAGAATATGTTAGATGAGTGCATGGGGCAATGTACTTTTCTAAACTTCATATGTCATTAGGCTATCACCAGATCCTAGTAAAAGAAAAAGATGTTCCTAAGATGGCATTCCGAACCCATGAGGGTGATATGAGATATTAGTAATGCCCTTTGGCCTCACCAATGCACCATCAACCATTTAAAGCTTGATGAATGAGGTATTCTGATTCTATCTAAGAAAATTTATTTTAGTATTCTTTGATGACATTTTGATTTACAACCATTTTCGATAGGAGCATTTGGATCAATTATCTTATGATTTAAGATCCTCGATATCCTTCACATTATCCCCTATCATAGCAATATTATTGATACTATTAGGGCTGTAATCCCAACACTTTTCTTCTTTACGAAAGAGCATATGATCAGCTTGACTTCTTCTAAACCCAAAGTTCAACAGTGCCTTAATGAATTTTTCAAACCATGCTCCAAGAGACTGTTTAAGTCCATAAATCACCTTCTTTAACTCACACCTTTCTTGTATCCTCCTTATTCTGAAAACCTGGAGGCATAGCTATAAAGATTTCTTATTGGAGGTCTCCATGCTAGAAAGCGTTCTTTACATCTAGTTGGTGGAGAGGCCAAGATTTATTAGCAAGTAGAGAATGAATGATCCTCACAATGTTCAAGTTGGCCACATGAGCAAATGTTTCTTGGTAGACTATACTAGGAGTCTGAGTCGAAACCCTTTGCAATCAATCTAGCCTTGTACCTTTCAATGGTGCCATCAGCCTTGTACTTCACAATGTGGACTCACCAATATCCTACGACCTTCTTCCCTTTAGGAAGGTTGGTGATTTCCCATGTATTCTTTTGCGCAACATCGTGCATCTCATCACCCATGGCAGCCTCCGGTTGAGGTTGTGAAAGGGCCTCTACAACATAGGAAGTTATTCGAGCAAAAGATAATCCAAGGGGTTGATGCTGGAACTGAGTGTGGTCTCCTTAGTTATCTAGATATAAGATACCGTCAAACCTGTTGTTCATAGGTTTATGACAAACAATGTCTCTATGAACATAATGAAGGCATCCCTGATGCTTTGTATAGTTGTATCATGCCATGCAATATTGTGCTTGATCACCTTGGCTTGATCACATGAATTTTCAAATGATTGTTCTCTAAAAGATTGCAAATGAGCAGGATATTTTTACCAGTTAAGCTCTATGAATTCCTTTAAACCTTCTTAACTATTGGTATATTGGCCCATGATTATAGCTTCATAGAGGGCAAAGGTTAGGCCTTAATATAGAATTAGTTTTTTCTCGGCTTCAGGTGAAAGTTTTAATGGAAAGATGTTGGCTGCATACCAGTAAGCTCGCTAAATGAAATGATCTTTCCTTATTGGCAAGATACTTAATAGGTTAGACTTTACTTGGTATATCAATTGACCCAATGGATAATGTATTATTGGCATCACGTTTTTTTTATTTTTTATTTTTATTTTTATTATTTATTTATTTATATATATATATTGTTATTGGCATTCAGTAATTCATTTTTTTATTTGTTTGAATTACTTGCATGTTTTCACATAGAATTCATATTTATCATTAAATGCGCTGTAGGGAGCTTTGCATATTTCTTTTTTATAAGTTCCAGTCATCGAATACTTGCCATGTGGGATTGGTGCAGGAGGCTGTTGCGGCTGGTGTGAACTTACTTTGTTTTCCTGAGAACTTCTCTTTTATGGGTGCCAAACTTGGGGAGTCCCTTGAGATAGCTGAGATGTTAGATGGGCCCATAATGCAACAATATCGTTCTCTTGCAAGGTATGTGAGTGATATCTTCCTTTGTTGTTTATTTCATGAACTTTATGGATCAATATATGATTGAAAAATGAGTTTGTTCTAGTGAAAAGAATTATTAAATAATTTAGTCTTGGTTTATCTTCTTCATGCATGCAAGAAGAGTTTCTGTCCCTATGTTTTCTAATGACATGTAAGGCTTAAATTGGTGTTCTTGGTGAGTCCGACTCAGATTTGCCTAACCTCCAAGCCGGGAAGCCCTTGTACTTGCCCAGGGGTTACTGTACACAGTCACTCGAGTTATTGTAGTAACTTGGGTGAGTTTCATCAGGCATAATGACTTTTTTGATAGATGCGGTGAGTATGTCGGAACTTGTTGAATCCAACGCATTTCAGTAAAAAAGTGGGTGGACTTGCATTTTGTCTTCAATCAGTAATCCACTTGCTCTGAAATTTCACTCTTTCCCATAATTTTGCATCCCCAGCTTTTGAAAAAATTGGATTTGAGACAAAAATGGAAATCATGGATTTGTGAGATTCTGATTTCAAACAAGGGTTTGGCTGAAGTTTGAAAACTCGCATTTCTTTGTAGCCTTGGGTTAATCTTGGATGAAATTTCTTCCCTAATCCTAATTTTGAATCTCTATTGAATCAAAGGCTTAGTTTCCACAAAACACGCTCAGGATTTTGGATTTGTGAGATTCTTGAATATTGAAACACCAAGAGCGGCAAGTAGATGTGAACCTGAATCGGTATCTAGTTTAGGGCCCCGTTTGGATCCTTAGAAAAAATTGTCTTGAAAAACTATTTCATGAGAAATCTCTTGCAGTGTTTTAAAATGCGGGATGCGGCCAAAAACGGTTGGGGGGGGGGGAGATGTGGCCCGGATGCGGGTGCATTGCGACGATGCAGTCAATAAATGTAAAAAAATAGGTTAATGCATAGAAAAAAATATGGAGGTGATATATGTGATAGTAGGTATTTTAGTTTAATGATTAACTTCAAAATTATTAGCTGTCGGAGATTCTGTATCCAGTTATCCACTATCCCTTGATAGAAACTAGAAACTTGAAACTAGCTTCATAAAACATTCAACAATCAACAACCATAAGCACAAATTTGCACCATAAGTACAACCATCAACAACCATAAGTACAACCATAAGCACAACTATAAACAACCATAAGCACAGAATAGTGATATTACAAAACAAAAGTCAAGCTCAAGAAGAGTTAATAGTTAATAATTCAATACAATCATCCATTTTGAGAGTTAATTTTGAAATTTGAAGTCAAATTTTGCCCCCCAATTTCTTATCACAAATTCACCCTAACATCCCCAAATTAACAATCAAAAGCATCAAATCAACATCGAAATATCAAACAACTGCCAAATCGAAGATTTGAATGAAAAATAAATTTTTGCCAAATTTTTTTCCTTGATTTGATGCAAAAAAAGCCACAAAAGTGGCTGGAAATCATCATTCAGGGGGTTTAATAACCCCCTCCAAAACAGTTTCCCCCATTTTTGGATGGTCAAAAAGACCATTTTGCCCCTCCCTAAGGGGCAAAATCAAAAACTTTTTTGGCAGAAGGGGATGCGGTGTAATGCAAGATGCGGCTACGATGCGGTCTGAAGCGGCCGCATAGGTCAAAAGCACATATGCGGTCAGTCTGATGCGGAGCCCACCACATACCGCATGATGCGGCCGCATTCTAAAACACTGATCTCTTGTGAAGAACATTTCCTGTAAAATAAAATTTTGCTATTTGGATGGTATATGGATGCAACCTGAAAGATACATTTCTACCATGAAAAGAGGCTAAAATGTAATGAATCTCTAGAAAGGAAAGTATAGTAGAGATAGAGAGAGAAGGAAATGGGTAGAGCAAGATAGAAGTAGATATTTCTATGAATGGGGAGAGATTGAGAGAAACGAGAAACAAAGATATAAGGTTTTTTTTTTTTGAGAGAGAGAGTTGGGTTAGCGATGAGAGAGTGAAAGGGTGCAGGAGAGAGATGGGAACATATTGCCCCTTTTGTTCCAGCCCCAACTTGCTATACCCCTGTTTTTAATTATTTTATTCAGCTTTTCAAGGAAATCAGACGGGAAATTATTTTTTTAGCTTGTAGTAGGGAGGAGAAACAATTTCTCTGTTTTGGGCTCAAAATAGAGAAGAATTTCTAACATAAAACATCATCGACACAGATTTTAGATCCAAACAGCGGTAATGAGCAATCTTCCTTGAAAACTATTTCGCGAAATATTTTTCCAGAGATCCAAATGGCCCCTAGGGGTTTCGATTTGTGGATTTGAGGACCTTTCATAGAGATTAGGGGGCTTCGATTGGTACCAAGTGCAAAGATTGGAGGTCATCTTCAACATTTGGGGTGAGCAAAATTGGGTTCCATGTTTTCAATTTAAATTCTTATAAACAATTTTTTTGGAGGAATACAAATCAAGTTATTTTTTAGTTTGTATTTTGGTTGCATTCTCTCAAAAAAATCAGTAAGGTTTACTTTTTGTTTTTTTTGTTTTCATGATATTACATGCATACAAAGATAGTTTTATTTTTTTACATTGTTTTTTTTCCCTGTTAATCTGATGATGATTGTCTGCTGTTGTATTTATGTCACGTATATGGTTGTTTGTAAATAATATATTATTATAAAAAAAATTCCCTCTTCTGTTTTTTTTGTTTTGATAATATATTGTGCTAGTAGAGTGGACAAAGCTTTGAATTTTGGCAATAATTTCTTCTCTGCATACAGTTTAATATGTTTTAGTTTTCATGATTGAGCAGGGACCACCATATTTGGTTGTCACTAGGTGGTTTCCAAGAGAAAGGACCAGATGATAAGCACTTGTGTAACACTCATGTTTTACTAGATGAAGCGGGAAATATCATAAGCACATACCGAAAGATACATCTGTAAGTTAAAATCTTGGCTCATAGTCATATTTTGTGTCGATTGTGAACAAAACTATATGGAAAAAAACCAAAAAAAGAAAATAAAAAAGAAGGGAAACTATATGTAGCATATACATCCTTGCAACAAAAGCATGCATTGTTTAATCTGCACTTGTTTAGCTCCACCTATTTAACCCATCCAACTCACTTATGGAGAGTTGTAGACACACAAACCTACAAAAGCATGTGTACATAAATGCATAAAGGAAGACAAACTATACTATTTGTATAATTTGATTTTTTGTTCTTTCGAAGATCAGTTATAAGATTCTCTTTGAAAAAAACTCATAAGATTAGTTTGTCATGTGGCACTGTTATAAGAGTTGAAATAGTTGAGGATACAGTTATAAGACTCTGGAACTTTGTTTGTGAGAGTTTAGAGAACTGAGAAGGAGAGGGTTTTATTTGAAAATTCAAGTTTTTGAAGTCTGAACTTGTTGAACCTGATTGTTGGATTTTAGCCATGTGAGCCTATAGGAAAATTTGGCTTTTCGAGGAACTTAAAGTGTTGGTCAGGTTGGTTGGTAATTATTTGTGCATTAGAGATTTTTTATATGCATGAAAAATATGAGGCAAAGTGAGGTGACCATTCTATTTAGGAATGCATGAAAGTCATCATCATCATTTTAACCTTTTCTCACTTAATTGGGGTCGGCTACATGAATCCTGATTCTCATTTATGCTCTATCAAAGGCCATATCCTCAGTGAGGCCATAAGTCCCCATATATTTTCGGACTACTTCCAACCATGTCCTTTTGGGCCTACCCCATATCCTTTTCAGTCTTTCCACTTGAACTAATTCGCACCTCTTAATAGGTGCTATACTTGGTCGGCGCCACACATGGCCATCCCACCTAAGTCTGTTCTCTCTCATGTTATCGCCTATTGGTGCCATGCCTAATTCTCTCGAATAGATTCATTTTTGAATTTTGTCCCTTCTTTTCTTGCAACTCATCCATCTCAACATTCTCATCTCCACCACACTCATTCTATGGGTATATTGTTTTTTGTCCGTCAAACATTCCGCCTCTTAGAGCAAAGCTGGTCTCACCACTGTCTCCTATAGAACTTGCCTTTCAGCCTCATTGGTATGCGGTGATCACAAAAAATTCTAGTTGCACATCTCTATTTCGCCCACCCTGCTCTAATTCTGTGTGTGTCGTCTTCCTCGATCTCTCCATTTTTCTGGAGTATCAATCCAAGATATCGAAAGTGCGGTCTTTTTTGTACTTCTTGGCTGTCAATCTTGACTACTTCCTCATCTCTACGCTTATTATTACTAAACTTGTACTCCATATACTCTGTCTTAGTCCGACTAATTTTAAAACCTTTGAATTCTAGAGCATCCATCCTAAGTTCTAACTTTGTGTTGACGTTGTTTTGGGTCTTATCAATCAAAACTATGTCATCTGCGAACAACATGCACCATGGTACCTTATCCTGTAGGTGCCTAGTTAATTCATCCATAACTAAAACAAAGAGGTACGGGCTCAATGTTGACCTGACCTTTGTTGTAGACCTATTGTTACTGAAAACTCTCACTAGTTCATCATACACTAGTTAGCGCTCCATTGTCCATATCTCTCACCAAGTCAATGTAGTGTTTAGAGATGCCTTTCTTTTCCAACACTCGTCAAATCAAATCTCGATGTACTTTATCATAAGCTTTCTCTAGATCAATAAAGACCATGTAGAGGTCTTTTCCCTTCACCCTAAATTTCTCAATCAGTTGCCTAAATTGGAAAATAGCCTCCGTCGTTGACCTTCATGGCATAAAACCAAATTGATTTTCAGATACACTCGTTTCATGCCTTAGTCGTTGCTCAATGACTTTCTCCAAGAGCTTCATAATATGGCTCGTAAGCTTGATCCCTCGATAGTTTGCACATTTCTGTACATCTCCTTTGTTCTTGTAAATAGATACTACAATACTTTTCTTCCATTCATCTGGCATTTTCTTTGTTCTCAACACCTTGTTGAACAACTTCGTCAGCCAGTCAATGCCAATTTCCCCCATGCACTTCCAAACGTTTATCGGGATACCATTTAGTCCTAAAGCTTTTCCTATCTTCATCCTTGTAAAAGCTTCTTTCACTTCCGACATCCTAATCCTATGAATGTATCTATGACTTCTGCAGTGATTTGTACCAACAATCCCTTCTACCACTATATTCTCATTGCGTTCGTCATTTAATACTTTTTTAAAATAGATACTCAACCATTCGTTGACCTATTTGGGAATAGACGAGAGTATAGCTTAAAAATGGTCAACTGGGGATAAATGTCTCGTTGTATGTTGAATGCGTGGTGTTTTTGTTTCTCAGTGCGGGACTATTTTGTGCATAATTCTCTCTCTCTTTCAAGAATGGTTGACTTTGTATTAAATAAAAGAAGAAAATCTACACAATTACAGAAAATGGCAGCCCACAACCACAAAATAAGAAAGTTTACACAACTACAAAAAAATGGCAACCCACAACCTGGGTGCTCAGTCAGAGTCATAAACAACAAAAGGTGGGGACTTTACATTCCCACAATAACAAAAATGGTGGGGTAGGGTGCTCATCGGTGTAATAGATACCTATAGACTCCCAGAATGAGAAAAAAGGTGGGAACAAACTCCTTCAAAGGGAGTGAATGAGTTTTCTTTCCTTTTTTGTTTTACAAGTAACTTATTATTTTTTGACATTAGAATCCATATGTTTTTCTTTTATGACATATGCGTTTGTCATACAAGCATTTGTTAACAATGTGTATTAGGTTGTGCTTCGTGTCGTAGTTTTGTGATGGAGTTCTAGTGGGATGCTATATTTGTCTATGTCAAGGACTTTAGTGTCTTTTCCCCTACTCTTGAGGTCTATTCGGATGTGCATGTATGCATGTATTCGTGTGTGTATGCACTTGTATGGATATATCCATACAATTAAGGTTTAAATAGTATACAATACAGTTCTCTTGTTTCTTTGTTCTCATTCAGATTAACATGGTGTTGGAGCCATCAAAATATGGTTTGTTTTAACTTTGGATTGGTCGGCAGTGGAATTTGATCCTTGGACATTGCGTTGTGGTTCCCAAATGGCCTAATCATCGAGCCAACCCTTTACATCGCATCAAAACTTTGTTTTTTGAAACCATAATCTACCAATTCATCTGATAGGCAAAGCAAGCAATTTCATGGTTCTTTATATTTGATTACTAAAAACAAGTACGCTTTTCAAGTCATATTTCTTCACTTCACTCTTTTTTTCATTTTGTGAGGTCTTTCTGCAAGTATCATTGTGAGTTGAACTTGCATTATGGTCTAGGAAGTGGTAGCTTTTTTCCCATGTCAGTAAAATTTGTTTGTTTTAGAATGCTTGCATGCCTATTTGACATTACCAACACTGGCAATATCTGACAATATCTACTGTGTATTTCTGTCGTTTTCTTTGTCTCTGTCATATACTACCCAAAGAGGTGGGCTTGTTATACTAGTAACAAAATGTGTGTTGCACGTTTAATCCACGTGTTATTGTCATAAGTAAGATACTGTTAAGAAACTATTGTTAAAGTGTGATTCATATTTCTTTAGTTTGTTTCATTTCTTGTGCACTTTGACATAGACATTTAAATATACCTGCCAATATTATACAAATTTGAAGTTCTTAATGCAAACTAATAAGTTAGTGAAGGTAAAGATAATTTTGGACTCTAATTCCCTCTCTTTTCTCTTAAAAGATCCTCTCTCTCTTTTTATGTTTTCTTTTTTACCCCTCTCTTCAATGGTGAAATCCCAATGAAACGAACAATAGATTTTCTTTCATTTCTCTTTTTGTGCTTTGTTTTTTTATTTTCTCTCTCTCTTTCTCTCTCTCTCTCTCTCTCTGCATTTTTTTAAGGTTACCTAAAAGAGCTACCTTTTTTTTTTATACAAAGAGAAGTTTCATAACTATTCTAGAGAAATCAATTACTAAAAGCCTTATTTATTTGGTAACATGTTGACAGAGCATCGTAGTCATTTTTTTGATAACTTAGGGAGTTACATGCGAAATCGAGAGTACATTTAAGGTAGAATTTAAACTTTGCTTGTGTTTTTATGTGTGTAAGATAACAAAATCAAACATGTTGTGTATGTGTATGAAAACAATAACAATCTAATATGGAATATAAACCATCCAGGTTTTGATCATTGAGCATGGAATTGATTTACATAAATAGACATATAAATGGCCATGAAGTTGATATTACGCACAGCCAAGAAAAAACAATAATTTACAGCGTTTCTTATGTGGATATAGTACAGTAGGTTAAGCCTAAAATATGGTCGTAAGGTGTTAGCCAAGCGAACTACAACCCTAAGAAACCATAGGAATAGAATCCATCGAAAAAACAATAACCATATTTGCTTCTCTCTCTCTCTCTCTCTTAAACCCTATCTCTCTTTAAAAAGGGAAATTTAAGCTCTCTCTTGCTCTAAACCCCGGCTCTCTCTGTCTTTCCCCCTTAAGCCCATACTCTCTCTCTCTCTGTCGCCCGAGTCCATCCTAGGAGGTGAAATTATATTCTTCATTTCTTTGATGAAAGCTATACTCGAGGAAATTCATTACTGACACAATCTCTCTCTCTCTCTCTCTCTCTTTCTCTATCGATCTATCTATCTATGTATATATATATATACATAGACACAAGCATCGACTTATATACTTGAAATTTAAAAGATTAAAATATTAATTAATATAAAAGCAAGTGAAATGTAAGTTTACACATAAATAGAGCTTTATAAATTTAGTTAACATGAATGCAAGTTAGATCCAAGTTCACACAAGTAAAACTTTATATTGATGGGAGAATGAAAAAGCAATAAAATATACATAATTAATAAAATCATAAATAAAATTTGTTAAAAGACCCGTTGTACTATATGATAATTAAGAGACTTATTGGAGTTCTTGTGAGATATAGTAAATTAGGCCTTTATGATCAAATCATTTCATGCATCTTATAGTGTAACATACCATGTTTTCCATTCAAAACAATATAATAAAATAACGACCCATTATAATTTCCAAAAGAAAATTTTAAATTTTCATCTGATTTTGGCATTTTTATTGATATATAAAATTAGTTGAATTTAATTTAAAACAAAATTAATGCCCATTTTTTTAACTAAATGCTCTTAGTCAACTTTACTGGATTCAATGTTTAATTATCATTATATTGTAAATTACAAAGAAACATTAAAGCACAAACAAAAATTAACATTTTACTAATTAAAATAATGATAGCCGCTCATTATTTTAATATTTATTTCCATTCCAAATGGCAAATACAAACGAAACTACTAATTTGACTACTTAAAAGTGGTGGGTAGACAATTGAAAATGCGAGTGACCCTATGTTCTCCCTTAACAATTACAAATAATTATCATTTAAAATTCATTTTTATTGATGAATTAATGATATTACATAATTATATTGTTAGGTTCATGATTACAATTTTAAACTAATAGAAATACCTAAAATCATAAAGCATTTGACAATTATACCTAAAAGCATAATGCATAAAGTATTTGACAATTATACCAAAAAGCATAATTATATTATTTTAGTGAATAATTACAATTTTAAAATAAAGAATGAACAATTTATTATTAAATTTAAAAAGTGATATTAATGTTATTAAAATTATTAATTAAGATAAGCTGTCAAAAAAAAAATGTTAATTAGGATAAAAATTTAACATTATATTGATGTGAGTTCTTCTAGCCACTCTTTCTGGTTGTTGCTTTTGATTATGGGATCATATCTGGGAATATGACTTACTACCACAAAAACCTAACGTGCTTAGTACATTATCGTAAACGCGAATTACCCTATTTACTCACTCAATAAAAAAATAGGTATAATTTAAATATAATTTGTTGACTTAAATAATAACGTTCCTCTGTTACAATTTTTAATTTGTACTTAATGTTAAATTAAGTTAGATTTACTCTCCATATTTAATCTGATAAAAAATCTATTTAGGAGTACTTTTTGAATACAAAATTTTGGAATTCACTTTAAAATAACCAAATGAGTGTAAAAGATTTTTTTTTTGTTCGATATTCTAAATACTCAGATATTACTATCAAATTCTTTTGGTATATATAAAATTAGTATACACTTTTTGATTTTGAGTATTGTCTGGTTGAGGAAGTTATGAAATTGGGATCCAAAAAATACTTTTGTGTCTGGTTGAGGAAGTTATGAAATTGGGATCCAAAAAATACTTTTGTGCATGACTTTCACCTGAGGGATTATATACCTCAAGGAGCATCCATAGTATATATTAGATTATTAAATACAATATATGATATGTTGGACTATCAATTGGTTTCTTAGAAAAAATAGGGTTTAATGATATGAAAATAGCTTGTCCAAATTTTGCCTTTTATGAACCTAACCTCTAAGTGCCTTTCTTGAGTGCAATTACGTTAATTTGAAATAATATTTATGACAAACTTGTAGACAAAAATGTTATATACTTCTCGTATTATGGAAAGGAAAAAGTTTATATAAGTGCGATGCCCTAAACAATCAAATTAAGGCACACCTCCAAAATTTCACTAGAAGAGGTTGTTTTGATGCCCAAAAATCCTCAAATTGATCATCTCGACTTCAAGATGTATGAATTGACAAAAAATGGATTTCAAGTTTTGGAAATAGAGCATCTTGTAATGCATTTTTAGACCGTCAATTTTCAAGATTTTCAAGTATTCATAGATCTGCTTAATATACACTAGTTTTGAAGCTTTAAATTTTATAGTTACGGATGAAAATAAATTTTCAGGCCATCACAAAGATTTCCAGTATTGAAACAACATCTTGTAATACTATTTGAAGGTGCGCCTTACTTTGATTGTTTAGGGCCTCGGCCTTGTACAAACCATACCCTTATGGAAATTATTTATTATTTAAATTTATTTTGTTTATTAATTAAAGATATTTTCAATTATAAATTTTAATTGATAGTTATTATAACTACAAATTAAATTTACAAATTTTTTGTCCTTTTATATAAAATTTTATTTTTTTAAAATAATGGGAAATAATACATTATATAAATTGGATATTTTGCTTCTTTATCTGATTTAAAGTTTTTTAGTAAAATGATATATTTTAAGAAATTACAAAATTTATAAAATACTTTATTAAATTCATAAGGGATTATATTGCCTTTTTATATAAAGAATTGGGTATTTTAGAAAAAGTAAAACGTATCATTTATGATGCATTTAATGCTAGACATGTGTGCATAAAAGTGGGCTCGGCATTTTCACGAGTGAAACAAAGTATAGATTAAAATGTTCCCAAAGGAGAATACTAAATCTCATTAATAAAAACCTATTTATTAGCAATTTATAAATAAAAAATTTAAATATTCTCTTTTGAATTACATGAGTATTTAGAAAAAAAAGCAGTACATTTTTAAATTTCTAAAAGCCAACAAATTGTGTACCTTAGGGAACCTATGATCAATGAACTTTCTCATGGTAGTTGTATTATAACTTTCGTGGTGTTCATCACCTCTCCTTAAGTTCCCTTAAAAAGGTTGCGTATATAGTTTTGAAAAGAGCCAAATTGCCTAGAGAAAAGATAGATCTCTGTACCTAATCTAGACACGACGTTAAATGTGTGAGGCAATTCTTGATTGCAACGTAACACGCGAGCTATATTGTAATTTATGTATAGAAGACTGCAGATTCATGTACGTATACATAGCATGTTTGGCACCTCAATTCCATTCACTACAATTCAATGATCTCTTAGACTTAATTTGTTACGAAAATGTGTTTGACCCAGATCAAATTACCATTCTACAAAGCCTATTCCACATTTTCTAAGGCTTTTCATAGCCAGTATATGCTGGTTTCGCATTTCAGAAACTCTTAGTTCGATGTAGGGAAATATGAGAAAGCAGTAAAAATAAGCAAGAAAATATACCAAACAAAAGCAATAACTAGGAGAAACCTACAGTTTCCTCTGCCCCCAAGCTAGTTCCAAAGCTTAAGCTTTTTTATTTTTTTCAATTCTGAAAATCATATGCATGGCCCTCTCAAGGCCCCACGCACCTCTTATACGTTAGAATTCAATGTTTAAAGATATTAAATGTCGATACAATAATTAAAATGACTTGAAAATTCAAACTTAAACAAAAAATTTATAATGACGATTTTACCCCTATGAACAGTAACCTATTTACAATACTCATGAAGTAAATAACAAATAAAAAAATGCTAGAATCCCTAAAAAAACCCTAAAAAACTCAGTAGCCCTAAAAATAAACCCTAAAACTAAAACTAAAATATACATTATTTGAAATCAAATACATTTCAAAAATAAAAATAAATTTGCCTTGCATCATTCTCCTTTGGTTGGAGAAAACTCATCCTCGAGTTTTGATAAGAGGAAATTTACATGTCCTGCAACCTTCTTAAACCTGAGTATTTGCAAACACGATCTTGGGACTTGTTGGTTATCAAAACACAATGATTGTGCATTGAAAATGAGTATTTGCAATCAGTTGATATATCTATAAATACTGTCGAGAAACCCTCAAGGAAAGGGTCACTGTATGTCGATAAAAGTCCTTTCAACCGAATGAATTTATTGAGATTGCATCACTTCAGCTCTATAACCTTGCTGAAATGGCCTTGGTTCAGCCCTAGAATAGACCCATGGAGCAACTCCGAGATGATTAATGGATTCAATGACTGAACCGACAACTTCACCTATTGATTCTCCTTGGAGTTCTTCATCTTTTTCTTCATCAAAGATAGGTTTTAACCACAAAATCTTGATCATCATCTTAGATTGGATTTCCTACAAGATCTATTTTTCATCTATGTATGTGTCAAAGATTGGTGGCAGATCCCAATCTACAACTTGCTGATTTTCAATACAAACTACGCCAAATTAAAAATGTCGTTCAAATCGAAAACCCTAGAGTGATGTTCCCCATGTCTAGATGTTCTATTGCTTTCCGCTTCACGCGACTCTTCACACGGATCATGGAGATGAAAATGGTGGTACTCAACATCTTCTTGGCAGAAAGATCACTGTTTGCTCATGAACTATGCTCGCAAACTGCTAAGCTAGCAGCTGAACTTGCTTTTTAAGTTACTCAATTTCTTCATCTTTGGGATCACGAAGTGGATCTGCTAAAATCCCCCTTCCATGGCCTCTTCTCGCTATCAATCACAAACCCTAGATAGATAATCAACAAAAACTCATTGAAAAGAACAAGATTTAGGTTAATTTGACAAAACTTGGCCCAAAGTCAGCAAAACCTAGTCTTGGCTGTAGTTTCCAGGCTTTATTGTTGAAGAAAAGTTGAGTTATGATACCAAATTGATATAAGGAAAATTGAAGGAAAGCAGTAAAGTCAGCAAGGAAACATGCCAAGCATAAGCAATAACTAGGAGAAACCCAGAGTTTTCTCCTCATTCCAAGCTAGGGTTCCAAAAGCTTAAGGTTTTATGTCTCTTTCAATTTTGAAAATCATGTGGATGACCCTCTTAAGGACACACCTCTTAGATATTATAATTCGATATTAAAAGACATTAAGGGTCTGTTTGATAGCAATCAAATATCCTGATATTCCAGGATATTATAGAATCTAATATGATTTTAATTCTAAAAGTTCGTAGACATGTTTGGTAGGCTCGTATCCTATTAAGATATATCCAAACAAACCCCATATATCTGAATCCTCAAAAATTCTACTCTGACTTGAATTTTTGGGGATACTAAAATTTTTAACGAGCATCATTCCATGTAGTTGACGCTCTCTCTCTCTCTCACCTCGACCTTTTTTCTTGATGCTCTCTTTCTCTCTCACCTCAAAAAAGGCGATGAGTTATCCAAGAAACAAGGGGATTTGGTTACGGGTGTTGATGGAGAAGATGAGCAGCTTGAATCCGTTCAAACAAAGTGTGTTTCATTGCAATAGAAGGCCATTGCTGCTTCAATTGCTGCTGAAGACCTTGCTCGGAGGTTTGAAACCATCAATTTTGCAGATGTTTCTAGGGCTTTTGTCAAAGATCAAAATGGAGATGATTGTGATCGTTTTGCAGTCATGGTTATGTGTCAGATGTGCTTCTCTACTGAAAGTGAAGGGAGTAGTAGAGCGGCCCGGATGCTATCGTGCAATACTTGCAACAAGAAGCATCACATGAACTGCTTGAAATCTTGGGCAAATCACAAGAATTTTTTTTTTTTATTCTTCGTCAAAAAAAAAAGAAAAATTGTTGTTGCACAGTGCAAGTATCATCGATAGAGGCAGAAGAACCAGGGATGGAGCTACTTGTAAAAGCGATCAAGATAGCATAGATAGAGAGAAAGATGAGACATTTAGTTAGCCAGTATCTTACCTTTGCCCAATTTCTTGAAGGAGGGTTGGATTTTCACTAAAAAACCGGGCTTTTTTTGCAAGGGACTCATTCATTATTCTTTCCAAAGTTATCAGTAGTCCAAGACAGTCAAACATGTACAGAAAAACACATGTACAGATAATTTATAATTCATATATGGCAATCTCTTTATTTAGATTTTTAAAATTGTGAATATTCAGATTCTGTTTTGTCAAATAGACCCTAAATGTCTATACAATAATTAAACTAATCCAAGAAGTCGTAACTTAAACACAAAATTTGTAATATCAATTTGACCTCTATTAATAGCAACCCGTGAATAGTACTCATGACGCAAATAAAAAAATAAAAAAAATCTAGAATCCCTAAAAATAAACGCTAAAACCTAAAACTAAAACTAAAATATACATCCTTTGAATTTATACGAACATTAACAATAAGAGTAATTTTGCCCTGCATCATCAGATCGCTTCCCATAATGCGGCTATCATGTGTGCTTGCCAAGTGGTGGTTGTTGAGGATGTGGCCCTTGCCCTCACAAACCTCTAACTGCATGCAGGAGATCACCAACCTCTTGGCTTTGGAAAAAAAAAAAAATTCCTTAGGAATTTCTCTGACCTCAATGAGGGATTACCCTACAATGAAACCCTCTCATGTTGAAAAAAATATTTCACACCCCTGAAAGCCCTTCCCCCCTCAAAGAGGGGGGGAAATAACAAAAAATGACTTGGCAGGGGCATTTTCCTGCTCTCTCACCAAGGGCTTCGAGGCGCTACCTTGGCAAAGGCGGGCACCTAGGTACGTGGTGGAGCACTTAGGTGGATTCCTTGGCACCTCTACATCTAGGCACCCCGCCAAGCCCATTGTGGTTTGGAATCCCAGCCGCCTAGGCGTCCAGGCAGACGAATTTTCAAACACAGTTTATAACTGTTTTCCTATCCAACAAAAATTCATGCTTCCATTTTACAAAAAAGTTATTGTCCTTTGACTCTGATCTATACGAACATAAGCATGGCATCCAAATGATCGAGGAAATGAGAAATCTACTTGCTTTCTATAAAACATTTCATAAGGATTTCGGCCATTCAAAATATTAGAGGGCAATCTATTTGACATAAACAGCCGTGTGTTAAGCTTCAGTCCGTAGGTATTTTAGTGAATATCAAGGAAAGGGTAACCTCGCCAATATGGCAGTGCTTTTGTTCTGCTACTCTGTTTTATTGTGGAATTTGTCGGCAGAAAATTTGTTGCTCAATCTCATTGTTCTTTAAGTAGTTCTTAAATGCATGATATGAGAAGTCACATCCCCCATCATTGTGAAAAATAAGATTGCTCCACAAAAATGGTTCTTAACAAATTTTTAAGTTGTAGAAATGTTTCAACTACTTGAGATTTTTCTTTTGAGGAAAGAAATCCAAGTATACCGTGAAAACATCCATAAAGATCAGATAACACTTGGTATGAAAGAAGAAGCGATGGGTGCATGTCCCTGCACATCATAATGGGTTAATTCAAAAGGCGAGGAAGCTCTTTTATTTGAATAGTAAAAGGGAATTTGGGAATGTTTACCCAACTGACAAGCATGACATAAAAACAAGTTCTGGCTCTTAGATAATGATGGGATCAAACTCTCTTTACATAACCTCATGACTGACTCATGGCTGCAATGACCTTGATGTGATGGCTAACATTGACATCCTCATTTGTTTAAAATGAAGATACTAATAATGGGAGCATCCTCAATTCATCATTCAAGACGTGTGGTCGTCCTTGTGGAATGACCTAAATGAATGTTGTCCTCAATAAATAGATCCTTTAAAAAAACTTAAGAACGGTGTAAAAACAAAGTTTGACCTATTTTCTTGAGTCAATGGAGAGACAGAAATGAGGCCATGCTTGATTTTAGGGACTAAAAATACATTATTCAAAAGAATGGTACCTTTGGAGCAATTTACAAGAACATTTCATAAGAATGATACCTTTGTCTTCATTATTATTTGAGCTTTATCGCTTATGATTTTATCGATTGTAACAGTCTCTACTATAGGATGATCTCAATGACCATATATTTGATATGCCACCCTGTTATACCTTGGTCTGTATTCTGTGGGCTGTAAGTGGCTGCTCTTTGACGACCTCTATAGCTACCGACCACGTCTGCCATTAAATGTTACAGGGTTGTTAGCTGTGATTAGCACGTCATGAGAACGTTGATTTTGGGTGTGTTCGGTGTAGGTTGGCTATGGAAGAGGCTCATGTTGTAGTAAGATTGGTTGTACCTCTGAAAATGTGGGAAATATTGGAATGGCAGTGACTGGGTGATGAACATTTTGTATTCATAACAGTTAACAGCATTAAAAAAAAAAACATTTTGCATTCATTGTTCAGGCCAGCAATGACATAGTCTACTTTCTCTTTATCACTGACAGCTTGTTGGGTCATGACAAGCTAATTGCAAAGTCCTTTAATTCTGTTATTACATTCCATGATCATTATCTTTTCTTGCCCACGATGCTAAAGTACAAGCTTCAAGTGCATCAATCGTGCCACTGATTCCTGTGAGAAGGTTCCTGTAGAGCCTGCAGCTATGGGCATTCTAATGACTTATAGGATTCATTCAGATAGAGATGCATTGATCCATCTGATGAGTTGTTTATCTGTAGCAACCAATTCTTCATATGCGGGTTTTGTGAATGAGACTTCTTTTGTTTTTCCAGTCTCATCAAGCTCACTTTTGATAAGTAGTTTAGAAGGGGGTTTTGAAGAACCATCTAAATGTCCCATAAGTTTCTGACCACGATGGTTTGATGATGGCTTTGCATGTTGTGAATTTGGACGAATTCAACTTTGTAGTGACCATAAAAATGGGTTGGAAGGAGGCTCTATATTCGGCTAGAAATTGAGAAGAAAGGAGAAGATTGCTGGAATTTCAGGAATGGTTGCTGGAATTTCAGGTGTGTCATGGCCTATAGAAAGAAAAATGAGCACGTGGTGCCCCAGAGGAAGAAAATTGGGCACATGATACCCGATAGGGATGTCATGGACTAAATCTTAATCGGTCTACTCTAACGGAAGATATGTGCACTAAATCTAATAAATCTTTTCTCCTTGAGGGAGGATTTATTCCTAAGAGAGAATTTGTAGACTAAATCATGTAAATCTAGCATTCAGAGGGAGGATTTTGGGATTTTGATTATGAAACACTAAAAGAAAGGATAACTAGGGCTTCAAAGATATATAGGGTTTTGAAAAAGAAAATCGGAGCAATAGAAGAAAAGGGGTGCATAAAGATAAAATTGGGGTTGAGAGGAGGAGATGTTTAACCTTGTCTAAGAGTCAGAATGACTGTTGTTTGCTGAGAGAACTTTGAAGAAAGTGGTAGCTGTTTGTTGAGAGAAGAATGAAGAATATGTTGGCAGAATATTCTTGAGGGCCTTGAAGATCTAGGGTTTTTGAACTCGCTTTGATACTGCTCTGCCCTTTGTTTTCCCTCATTTGTTTTTTTTTTTTGGAATCTAATAGGCCCAGCCTGGCCATTGCCACTTTGGCTTGATCCGGGCCCGGCCAGACTCCCACCTATGTGAGAGACGTGCTATGCGGGGGCATAATACCGGCCCACATAGGTGGGGATATGTGGTGTGCTCAAGGGCACATCAGCTTTGATGAGGGGGCATAAAGCGTTATGTGGCTGCATTTGATTATTATGATTTGGAACATATCCTTGCAGGGTCTTATTCTCCTTGGGCTGGTTGGTCCGACTCTTAATGGGGAATGACTAGCTTTTGTCTATCTTTTATCCCATCATTAAGCTCTTGGAGATGTAAGATAATATTGCTGTCCAATGCAGTGCAGAAGCAGCATTCATCATTGTGCTTGTGACATGTAGTGGGCCAGTTGGCTTCTAAACCTACTTCAAGATGTTGACTTGAAATTCACCATCTTCTATATATGGTAACAGCAATTGCTCATTTGGTTTGCTTTAGTTTTATAGAAAATGTGGCATTAGGCATTGAATTTCATTTTCGTAGGCAGAAGTTGTTACTTGCATTGTCACACTTCTCCATATTCTCATGACCAAACAAATATTAAGGAAAGCCATTGCTTCTGATCCTGCTGGTCACACTCTCTCATCATAATGGTGATCTTCCATATTGAATTATGAGGAAGTGTCAATGGCATATGTGTATGTGCGATAATGTAATTTGTTATATACATGAAGGGTTTTTTCATCTCTTGTACTTGGCTGATATTTTGGTAATGTTCCCTCATGGGTAAGATGTATATAAGCAATAACACATTTTTTCTGTTCTCTTATGATTTAGTGAATTTCACCTTCATCTCCATTATTCTGCGATCAAATCTGTCATTCATAAAAGTATGGATAAATCCATTTATCAGAAGGAAGTCTGGGTAAGCGTAATGATATGTGACAAAATCACATATCTTACATTGAAAGCAGAAAGTCAACTTGAGAACTAGTTTCAATATTTCTCCATGAACCTCAAGATGCTCAAATTGGAAGCTTTTTGTCCCCTAAAGTAGCAACCCAATTTTTAGATATCTCTGAGCTTGTTAAATTTTTTTGTTCCAATAATGTTCTTTCACTGTGGGGTAGTGTTTGAGTTGCATACTGTTTCTATCGTTGTAAGTATTCACATGGGCATGCATAACTGAAGGTATTTTGGTGTCCCATAAGAATTGCTTATGTATTTATGCATGTGTGTATGCGTATGCAGTGTGTATACTGTATAGTGTATATTATATTGTACATATAACATGGTATAAACAAGAATATATCGATATACTTGTGGAGAAGTATTAAATGTATTACTTGGCAGTAATGTGACTTTTCTTGACAATATGTAAGGTTTGATGTTGATGTTCCTGGTGGCATGGTATACAAAGAGAGTGATTTTACCACGCCAGGTACGTTGTTTTTTATTGATCTGGATATGAACTTTAATGGGAATGCATTTTTATGATCATAGTCATTATTCCTTTATTATATTATGTCAGTTAGCTATGTGAAACTACCACGCCCAAGATAGTGTAATAATCACTTTTGGAAAGCGTGGTTTATTATTGTTCTCCTATTTATTTCCTTCATAATTTACACAAGTGAAGAAATCTGAACTAGACCGAGGGTAGGCTGGTTTGAAATGGGACTTTACATCCATGTCGACACTCCTAGTTTGTTGATTCCTATCTCATGTTCAATATCAACTTCATGTGCCTACTAAAAGAAGTGATAATGTGGAATTCAAGGCAATAAAATAAAAAAAAATTGTTTTTCTTTTATTAGTCAATCCGAATTCCACTTACAAGTGCTACAAAACACTGCTGTAAATAAGAAACAAAACCTTGAATACAGCCTAAGACCTTTTCCATTTACTGCGACATTGAATAGACACAATCTAGGAATTAAATTCAAGCTTCCACTAACAATTTCAATACAAATAATGTTCATGGAAATTTAAGAAACAATGCAAATATGACTAAAAAAATAAAAGCTAAAAGCCAGGATGACTTACGCGAACTTGCCTAGGGTTACCCCTATAGGACTTAGTACACCCACACTTGATTTCTTGACCGATGACATACTTCAATCTTATTGGTCTTGCTGAATTTTCAGAGCCAGGAAGCTTCCTTAGGCAATGCTTCTTAAATTATGGTTTTAGAGAGCATAAAACACAAGTAGGGTTTATTGGAACCCCTTTTAGAACAATTAGGGCATGCCACAAAGGCACCTCCCTTTTCTAAGGCTTGGTGTGCCCCCTATCTTCAAACCAATGGTTTAAAAAGCGGATCGGTGACCCTGATCGGGCATCTCAAAAATCGATCCGGATCGGTGAATCGGCGATCCGGATTGGGAATCGACTGAATCGGTCTGATTAAAGCTTCAAAAAAATCCAAAAAAAA
>NW_006494943.1:3729417-3749555 GCF_000471905.2 Amborella trichopoda
CCTCGAAAAATTTCGGGGGTATTTTGGTTGATTTATATTTTGTGAATTATTTTTTTATATTTTTATTAAGTGCGCTTCACTAAGATGTACATACGTTCCAAATTTCAAGTAATTTGTATTTGTAGAAAAAAATAAAAATTGAAACACTACCGGACAACTGTGACTGTGTGATGAAGCTTGGATGGCGATGATGGTAGGTGAATCACTGTTCATTTTCGCCTATAGGAGTTGGGAAGAGTTTTTCATATATATATATAGGAAGCTACTATGCAACGGCTACAGGCGAAAATGAGCAGTGTTTTCGCCCATAGGTTCCGCGCCGATTGAGTTTTTTGGACGGCATGGATTAAAAGACCGCAATAGACCTACATTGGACATAGCATGTCCGTGGCAGTATTTTTTCACGCAAAAAAATGGGAAACCGCCACGGCTCCTGTAGATCCTGGGCGAAATACTATTAATTTTTTCCTATAGGTGTTTTTAAGAGTTTTCCATATGTATATATAGGGCTGGAATGCTTGATGATGATTTGGCATACCTCCTTATGTTAATAGGTTATTGCACCAACACAAGCTGGGTGGCATGACACAAAAAGAGAAAGCTTTGGCGATGCCTTGGTTATTGATCCATGGGGAACTGTTATTGCTAGGCTTCCAGGTTGGTTTGATCTTTTGAACTTTCTGCTTTACATTTGAGTCAATATTGCTTGTCTGCTCTATAAACCCATAATCTGAATCAGCTTCAATCTCTGAATCATCTGGTCTGAGCCAGGATAAGCTAGGGCTAACTCATGTCTGATTCTACCTTTACTGACCAAGTCAGGAGAGTCCTGAAAATTGTTTTCACTTTTGATTCTTGGTCTGCCAGAATTGTCAACTTGGGCAAGTTCCAAGTTGATTCATTGTGTTCCAAACTATTGGTTGTTAACAAAATAATAACAGTTAAGACTTCAAAACTGCTTCTGATATCATGAAAATGTTCAGTGAATATTTTCGTTGGCAAATAGAGCAAAATGAGCATCAAAGCAGCCTGATTGAACTCATCCCTTAGCATAGCAGAATTCAGAATTTGCCGATAAACCTACTGTGGAAGAATTTACTCTAGCTAAATGATTTTTGGTTATAATTTGCATTGGCTAAGCTTTTATCAAAAAAGGAAGTATGAGAAAAAGGGAATATATATGGACTTTTGGAGAATGATTTAGCATTTGTAGAGGTGGGAAAGATAAAGAGCTTTAGCCAAAATTAACGAGCATGAATTAAGTAAGAATTGAAATGGGGTGCATGTAAAACAGAAATGAACTGTCAAGGGTCGCTACCTTATTTAACTGTCTGACTGAACACAAATCTGGGATGTCAGTGATTTCCTTGTCTGGTTGTCTAACCTTATTTCAACACTTTTTAAGTCATTTATCTTATATTCTTTTGTTTGAATGAAACTAAAGTGTTGGGGAAAGAAGGAGAGTTGCTCCAATATTCGCTTGCTGGAGGGCTAAGGGTAAACTTTCTTATTGAATCAGCTTGTCATATCTAACGAATTGTAATCTGCTATCTCAGATCGACTGTCAACTGGAATCGCAATAGCTGAAATTGACTTGTCCATGTTAGATTCAGTGCGGATGAAAATGCCAATATCTGAGGTAGTCCACCCTCTTGTGGGTCTTATCTTGTAGAGAATTTAGTACTTCCTCACACACTTGCATGTACATTACAAAATATATTTGTTTTTATGGTAATCTTTTTCTCCAGCATTGTAAGCCCCAAATTGCAAAATATATTTTAGCTGATGAGGCTAATTGTTTGTCCTTTCAGCATCGTAAGCCCAATATCTACAGGAAATCTGCTTGTTTGTAGATAACAGAGCTTTTTCGATTCCAGCGCATAAAAAATGTGGAGACTGCAACCATTACGACATTACATTGTTTCCTTTGTAATATGATTTCTGATTGTTGATATTCAATAAGAACCTTTCAAGCTTTAGTACTTCAACTCGCCGATGGATGGTTCTATTTTTAGCATCAATGATATGCTGCCCGATGTCTGAGAATCAAGAAACATTGTCCTGGCTTGCTTTCTTTAAGTTGCAACTGGATGGTGGTTAATTATTTCAAATTCTTTTGTCTTGCTTTACATTTTTTATGATTATTTGAGTTGTTTTACATTTTTTATGAGGGCGCGATTTGCATAGGCCCCAAGCTTTATCATAAAAAGGGAAGTTGTGCCTCAAAACCCCACAGGGAAATGCAGTTCAGACCCCAAAAATCCTTGTATAGCGTGAAAATCTTGTCCTGATTATAAAATTTGAAACTCCAAAAATAGTGCAGATCTATGATAACTTTAAAATTGACAAGGTCTAGATAGTGTCTTGCTAAACACACTATTTCTAGGGTTTGAAATACATTTTCTTTTCAGATTCATAGTTGTCAAGTCTAGATGATTAATTTGAGGGTTTTCTGGTGCTGGAACTATAATTTTGATTGAGATTTGAGGAGCGGTTTTAGTTTTTATCACAAAGTACCTTAATTACTTCCCATTGAGATTTGAGGAGTGGTTTTACTTTTTCTCACAAAGTATGGAGCTTAATATATGTTATTTAAGAAAGAATTTTTGAATGATTATCAATTAAGCTGCTCTGTTTCCTCATGTTCCAGTTTACATGGCATTACACAAAGGCACCATGGTCTCCTCCTTGTAAAAGGCAATGGCATTTTTGTATTATTGTGTTTGGAAAACATCATCTTAGTTATTGAAGGAATCTTGTCATTTTCCTTTTGATGGATATACATAAGACTAGACACTGATGGAGCAAGCAGATACAAGGCTCCAAACAGTGCCCGATATCTTTTGATGCATTGGCATCCTTCCAAATGAATCAATTTAGAGCCGGCTTTTGTCATAGAAAGGTGTTAGAGAAAATTGTCTGTCCAAATATTTACAAAATCAGAGCCCAAAAAATTCTGATTTATTTATTTTCTTTACTACTCCACTTAAAACTTTTTTTTAGATAAGTTAGTGTTTTGTGTAGAGAGAGAAAGAAAGACCCATGTGAAGCGAGGGACAAGGGGCTATTGGGAGGCAGCACTTGTCATTTCTCTCTCTACATGTGTCTATCAATTCTCTATTTTTGTAGTTATCTTTATGGAAAGGGTTTTGGGAGGCTGGGGCACCATGCACGAGCTCTCCTTCTCTCCCAAAAATCTCTTTCTCTCTCTTATGCTTCATGGTGAGCTGGATGCGGGGACGTGCCTCTCATATTTATGAGAGCGTTCAAGAATCACAAGATCAACCCAAGCACCGTGTTGCATCTCGAAGGAGCTCTCTCTCTCTCTCTCTATATATATATATATATTATTGTTAACAAATGTTTGTAGGAAAGTTGTGTTTCATCTTAGGTTAAATCTTGTTGGAAAACTCATTTTCAGCCACTTTCTCTCTCTAAAAGGCTATCAAACTGTGCTTGCAAGAAGGTTGGGAAGTATTCTATGAGCAAGGAAAATAGTTATTTGGTATTTTCTTATATCATTGGAATGATTTTTAATGGGTGCATGCTTGTTGGAAATTTCTTTTAGATTGCTTAGAAGAGTTTATCAATAGCTGCAATTGATTTTTGCTTAAAGATCTTTTAGTGGATTACAAGCTTAGGGATATTTGTACATCCTCTTGAGTTCCAAAAAATTTACAGCAACTTGTTGTGGGTATTTTGATAAGAATAGCATGCCATATGTTTGTGGAGAATTCTGATTGAGTTCAAAATTCATCTTGCATGTTGATATAGCTCTATTTACTTCTGAAAATTTAAAGATCCACTGTATTTGGGCCAACAATTGGTATCGGAGCTTAGCGGTTTTCAAATTGCATCGAAAATGGCTAATCCTAGAGCTGTATTGACTGATTTGGTAAAGATTGATAAGCTTGATGGCTATAATTTCTCACTTTGGAAAAATAAAGTATTTTATTTGCTTCATACTATGGTTTTGTTGTATGTTATTGAAGAAGAAGTCATAACTGAACCTGATGATGACTCTACAATTTGAGAGAGACAAAGATACTTGAAATGGAAAAATGCTAATTTTACATTCTAAGGTGCTATTTTGAATTGCCTTAGTGATAGATTGCATGAGGTCTTTGAACCCTCCACTAATTTTAAAGACTTATGGGAGGCTATTGAGAAAAGGCACATTGAGGACAATTATATGGCAAAACATGAACTTTATGAAAGAGATAACCAACAAAAAATCAGAGAGAACCAATAGGAGCTGGAATTTTTTAATGACATAATTGTTATGGCTAACTAACTTGCTGGTCATGGAGAACCCATATCCGTGCGTTATCAAATCATGAAGATAATTGAAAATCTCCCTTTTTCATGAAAAGACTTTAAGAAAAACTTGCGTCACAATGGTACCATCCACACCCTTGATGATTTAAGAGGATATCTTAGGATGGAAGAAAATGATAGGGCTAAAGAGAAAAATGAAAGAGCCCATCGGCAGGCTTATTTGGCTACTCAAAAAGGGTATGCTAGACCCAATCATAAGAAGAGAAAAGAAAATAACGAAAATAATGAGGAGACAAAGAAAGAAGACAAGAGAAAGGAAAAATTCTTTAAAATGTTAAGATGTTTTAATTGTAACAAATTTGGTCATATTGCCAAAGTTTGTAGGGCCCCACCAAAGAAGATGGAGAGGAGAAGCCAATCACCCAAAGGATGTTGCAGTCGTAGTAGAAGAGTATCTCATGGTTACCCCATCTGATGGATGTTGGATTGAAACGGGTACAATAAGGCATATCACCACAGGCAAGGAACGCGTGTTGGTCTTCAGGGAGAAGAAGGTTGGTGATTGGAAGCTCTATATGGGAAACTCCTCTTGGGTCCACAATGTTGGCGAGGCGACCGTGAAGCTTTCTCTTCCTAATGGGGATACTCTTACCCTTAATGATGTCCTATATGCCCCCGATATGACATGTAACCTCATTTTCTTGTCTAAGGTAGATAAAAATGGGGTCCAAGTGAATGTAAAAGGGGGGGAATATGACTTTTCTTAAGGATGGTGTAGAAATGGCTAAGGCTTCTCTTTGTGGCAGTTTGTACAAACTTGAAATTAATGAAATGAAATCATCTTCCTCTTATATTGTTGATTCTTCTGTCCAATAAAGCTTCAATGTATGGCATAGAAGATTATGACATATTGGGTATGAAAAATTGTCTGGAATGATGAAAGAAAAATTAATTCCTTATGAAGAAAACGATAAATTTAAATGTGAGAACTGTTTAAAAGGAAAGATGCATAGAAAACCATTCCCAAAGGGATTAAGGGCTGAAAGTGTTCTACATATAGTCCATACTGATATTTGTGGAAAAATAAATGCTAAAACCTTTAAAGGACATGAATATTTTATCACTTTGATTGATGATTATTCACGATATACATATACATATTTGATTTCTCATAAAACTAAAGCTTTAGAAAAAGTTAAAGAGTATAAAATGGAAGTAGAAAATCAACTAGGTAAAAGGATTAAAATTTTGTGAAGTGATAGAGGAGAAGAATATATTTCACTTGAGTTTGAAAGTTTTTGTAAGGAACATGGCATTGCACCCCAAGAGAATGGTATGGCTGAAAGAAAAACTAGGACTTTATTAGAGATGGTTAATAGTATGATACAAGAAGCTAATATATCTTACCAATTTTGGAGAGAAGCTTAGTTAGCCTCAACTTATAGTTTAAATAAAGTTCCTAACAAATCTACAAATAGAACCCCTTTTGAGTTATGGTTTCATAGAAAGCCTTATTTAGATCACATTAGAGTTTGGGGTTGTGTAGCTCACGTCCTTAACCCAAATAGAGAAAAACTAGGACCTAAAACAATTAAATGTATTTTTGTTAGGTACTCTAGTCATTTTAAGGGTTATAGATTTTATGATCATGAGATTAAGACTATCATAGAAAGTAGAGATGCTCATTTCTTTGAGGATAAAGTAATTCCAAAGGGAAAACAACCTAAAATTATAGAGGAAGAAGAAGAACAAATGGGACAACCTAGTGATTCCTATGAGAACCCTGGGTGTATTAATCGTATTCCGATTATGGTAGAGCCTAGAAAAGGTACTAGGGAAACTAAAAGACCTAGTTCATTGGATGACTACTATGGGTATGATGTAGAACTTGATGATGAATCCATAAGCTTTAAAGAAGCCATAAGTTCATCAGAGGCATCTAATTGGATGGAGGCAATGCAAGATGAATATAACTCATTAATGAGGAATGAGACATGGGCCTTAGTAGACCTACCAGAAGGCCATAGAGCCATTAGTTATAAATGGATTTTTAATAAAAAACTGAATCCAGATGGAACAATTGATAGGTATAAAGCTAAACTTGTTACTAGGGGTTTTACCCAAGTAGAAGGGGAAGATTATTAAGAAATTTTCTTCCCTGTTGCTAGAAAGTCATCCATTAGAATTGTACTAACAATAGCAAACAATTATAATTATGACATACATCAAATGGATGTAAAGACAACACTCTTCAGTAGTGAATCAGAGGAAGAGATATTTATGAGGCAACCCGAGGGTTTCGAGTCTAAAGAACAAGAATGCAAAATGTGCAAGTTAAATAAATCTATTTATGGACTTAAACAGTCATCAAGACAATGATATTTAAAGTTTGATGAGGCACTAAAGAACTATGGCATTGTTAATACCAGTGCTAACTATTGTGTATACATTCGAAGTAGTGGGGGTAATCATATCATTTTAGTGTTATATGTAGATGACATTATCATTACAGGCAGTGATTGTAAGGTTATTAAAGATACCAAAGAGTGGTTATCTTTACAATTTGAGATAAAAGACTTAGAAGAACTAGAGCAGGTTCTTGGTATACAAATTATAAGAGATAAGAAGAGAATATTACTCTACTTAAGCCAATAATTATATACTGCAAAGATACTAAAAAAGTTTAGAATGATTGAATCTAAACCAATGGGAACCCCATATGAGAAAATGTGTAAACTGTCTAAGGACATGTGTCCTAAAACTGATAAGGAAAAAGAAATTATGGAAAAGATCCCTTATTCACAAGCAGTAGGATCATTAAACTATTTAATGAAATGCACACGTCCTGACATAGCATATGCAATGGGGGTTGCTAGCCGTTATATGAGTAACCCAGGCATAGAGTATTGGAAACTTGTAAAGAGAATATTTAGATATCTCGAAAAGACCACCTTACGCTATGAAAATGGTAAATTAGAATTGCAAGGCTATAGTGATGCTAACTGGGCTGGTAGAGAGGATGAATTTATCTACATCTGGATGGCTTTTCACTTATGGAAGAGCATGTATATCATGGGGCAGCCATATACAAAAGAGTATATCACAATCAACAATGGAGGCAGAGTATGTTGCCTTATATGAGGCGGTCAATGAAGCAATATATTTAAGAAAATTGCTTAGTGAGATACCATTGGCTATATTTGAGAGCACTCCAACAGTTATTTATTGTGACAACCAAGCTGCCATAGCCATTTCTAAATATCCTATGTACCACAATATTGCAAAACAGATTGATAGAAAGTATCATTCTGTGAGAGAGTTTGTGGGACGAAAGGATATAGAGGTAATGTATCTCCACACAGATTTCATGATAGCTGACCCGTTGACTAAAGGTGTCAACAGAAACACACATGAAAAGTGTGTAAGGGGTATGGGATTGAGATCCACAGGTTTCTTGTGATACACCTGTGATGAACGTTAGTGGCACAACTATTGAGCATGTGGAATGTTATGTGATTACCCTTCGCTTGTGTGGCATATCCGCCTTTGTGGTGATGACGCATGTGTGGCATATCCGCCTTTGTGGCGATGACGCATGTATGGCATATCCGCCTTATGGCGATATGCCTATGTGGCATGTGTAAGCGCCCTCCGCAGGTGGTTATGATATGTCTTCGGACATTTAATGGTTCGTTTGTGGTGAAATCCTTCGAAGGGGTATGTGTCACGAACCACCACCAGCTAGCAGTCTTTTGACTCTGTTTTCCACATTGCGAGATTAGACTGGACAGTTACACTTGGCATGACTTATTGAGCATAACCTCCAACTAGTAGTCTTTTGACTCCGTGTTTCTGCACTGTGATGGCTAGCTTGGATATCTGGACAGTTGAACATGACCCTTGACTAGCAGTCTTTTGACTCTATTATCCGCATTATGATGGCCAAATTGGACAGTTGTATTTGGCATGACTCACTGAGCATGACCTCCGGTTGGCATGTCCTAAAGACATCGTTTTCCACTTTGCGATGGCTAGTTTGGACAGTTTGATCCTTATGGGATCATGACATGATTCGCTGTATTAATGGTTATTCACATTTTCAGGTGGCAGATAATCCTTTTGGCGATGTATGTATCATGGCGTGAGTGTTCGATGCTTTTCGGAGGACACTAGCGAGAGAGAGAAAGTCCACTAATCTAGATGCATGTCGGTGAAGTTCATGATATGGTTGATGATCATGCAATACGTCATGACAATTGATGAGCGTGGGAATGTGTGTGGTTGATGCCATTGAGTGGATGGATCATATGTGTAGATGGATTTGTTGTTTGAGGATGTATAACTCAAGCAACTTCTATATAGCTACAAAAAGTTTGTATGATGGTTTTATAAATATTTTGAAACAAGTGGGGGAATGTTAGAGAAAATTGTGTTTCCAAATATTTACAAAATTAGGCCTAAAAATTTTTGATTTATTTATTTTCTTTAATACCCCACTTAAAACTTTTTTTAGATAAGTTAGTGTTTTGTGTAGAGAGAGAAAGAAAGTCTCAAGTGAAGAGAGGGACAAGTGGCCATTGAGAAGCACCACCACTTGTCATTTCTCTCTCTACATGTGTCTATCAATTTTGTTATTTTGTAGCTATATTTAAGGAAAGGGTTTTGGGAGGCTGGGGCACCATGTATGAGCTCTTCTTCTCTCCCTAAAATCTTTTTCTCTCTCTCATGCTTCTTGGTGAACTGGGTGCAGGGATGTGCCTCTCATCTCTGTGAGAGCCCTCCAGAATCACAGGATCAACGCAAGCACCGTGTTGCAGCATCCTGAATAAGCTCTCTCTATATATATTATTGCTAACAAATGTTTGCAGGAAAGTTGTGTTTCATCTTGGGTTATATCTTGCCGGAAAACTCATTTTCAGCCACTTTCTCCCTCTAAAAGGCTATCAAATTGTGCCTACAAATTCATAGGAATTGGTGAGTTTGTTCCAACTTTCTTCTTTATCTTATGCATCTAGAAATACTATAAGAAGGTTGGGAAGTATTCTATAAGCAAGAAAAATAGTTATTGGGTATTTTCTTATATCATTGGAATGCTTTTTAATGGGTGCATGCTTGCCGGAAATTTCTTTAGATTGCTTAGAAGAGTTTATCAATAGCTGCAATTGATTTTTGCTTGAAGATCCTTTAGTGGATTACAAGCTTAGGGATATTTGTACATCCTCTTGAGTTCCAAAGAATTTACAACAATTTTTTATAAGCATAGCATGCCATATGTTTGTGGATATTTTTGATTGAGTTCAAAACCCATCTTGCATGTTGATATAGCTCTATTTACTTTTGAAAATCTTAAAGATCCACTGTATTTGGGACAACAAAGGGAAGTGATGAACAATGAAAATGAAGCTAGGGGCACTTACTTTATATATTCCTGGTTTATACCGAGTCTTTTGCGCAAGAGCACTATAAGACACTGGTTGCTCGGCATCACAAGAACCAGAAACAAAAAAAAAAGAGAGGAACATTTTGTTGGCCCAATTGTAGCGGATCTTTTGATTTTGGAAAAGAAAAGAGAGTTACCTGTATTAGCATATAAATAGTATTTCAGCTCAAACAGGAAAGGTAAAAAACCAAAAATCCAAAATCAATTTGGATGTCTACATTACTCATGAGTTTTAATCAACCAAAACAAATTTCTAGCAAGCATATCTAAATGAAAATTCCATTTAAATTAGGGACACGGTTTCTATGAGTCCGTGTGGAAATGAGACAACTCTTAAAAATCTATTTTTGAGATGAATATTTGGACCTAATTTTTAAGGACATGTAATTTCTAACATGGAGATCATGAATATGAAAAAATAAATTTTGAAAATTAAAAATAATAATTCTATTAAAAAAACATTTGGACCGTTAGTTTCAATTATTTTTAGAAGGACTACTTATTTGCATCCATCTTTAAGATGGATGCTTTATATCTCGGGGACCGCAAATATAGAATGTGGTCCCCGCCTCATGAAATAATTTTCCTTAGATTAATTCAAGCAACTAGGAATGATATCCTAAGGTCTTCTCTTTGCTCATGGAATTTTCCCGAACTTTAAGTAGTACTCTTTTTTTTTTTGACAATGTTCAAGTTTTTATTGATAGAAAGGAAAGAAATTACAACAAACTAAATTAAAGCAAAGTCGAAAACATATAAAGATTGAAGAGAAACACCCCTCTTCGTATAAGAATCTACTAGATCATTTGCCTCCCTACGCACATGTCTGAATGATACTTCCAATGAATCTCCAATAATCATAGCTTCTATCTAAAGAGATCTTAACTTCCATAGTGGTTTCCAAATCTTAGAACACCAACTTATTACATTCAAAGAGTTCCCTTCTGTAACACATGGAATCCTCATATTCTCCCTCATAATTTTAAATCCTTGGAGAACTGCCAACAATTCCGCCTCATTAGCTGTTTTCTCACCACACGGACCAACAAAGGAGAAGATAATCTCACCATTATGATCTCTCGCTACTCCTCGAATACCTGTTGGTCCCGGATTACCGTAGGAACTCCCATCAGTATTAATCTTTATACCTCCCATATCCGGTGCCTCCCATCTACCTCTTAGTCTTATCTTAATACTTCTCTGCTGCATGAGAATCCCCAAATTAACTTCCACATTCACCTTTGTAATCCCAAAACCTTCTTTAGTTATTGAGAACCATCTCCATATCATATGTGTAATCCTCTTTTCCACCAACTCTTTGTTCATAGAAATCCCTTAAAAAACGCGCTTATTCCTCTCTGCTATAACCTCCCAAAGCATTGCTTCTCTTCCAATATTCAAAATGATATTCCCCACCTTAGGTAACCCCATGAAGCTCAATTGATCAATGAAGTTTACATGGCTTTGGGGTATGGATCCAACACTCCCTATCTTATTGAAAAAGCAACACCAAATGTCATAGGTAAAAGGACAATGAAGGAACATGTGATCCCCATTCTCATCATTTTCTTTACATAATAAACAAACATATCTAATGGTTCTACGTCTCTTCACAAGATTATCTATAGTAAGAGATTTACCTTGAAACAACACCAATAAGAAAAGCTTAACCTTGTGGGGAATTTTCCAATACCATACCTATCTAAGGGCTTATCTATTCCGTCTTATTCTTTCATGAAATAGAAAAGTATAAGCTGATTTAACCAAGAAACATCCATCCGGTTGGGCTTCTTAAACTACTTCATCACTCACCCCATTGAAGATCACCTTACCCTCCAGCCGATGTAACAAATTTGAGTACTGATTAATAAAATCATCTTTTACTTTATTATACCCACACTCAATGTTCCACCCTCTCTGAACCCCATCATACATCTCTCTAACTGAATTCCTAGGGTTTACTTTAGAGTTATACACCAAAGGGAATGTTAAGTTTAATGGAGCGCCTCCCTCCCATCTATCATGCCAGAAAAGAACCCTTAACCCCTCACCAATCTCCCATTGAACATATTGTTTCATAAACAACTTATTGTGAAGAATTCCTTTCCAAACATGAGACTGGCACATGTTTGGAAAGGAGCTCGTGTAAGGTACTTTTTCCCCTAAAAAAATTATTCCAATATATATCCGCTTAAAGGAAAAATCCTTCTCTCTAAATTCCACCATGTGCTCCTCACTTGTGGTGATATGCCTTGTTGCACTTGAGTCAATCCACTGACTATCAGATGGGGCTGCAGTAAGGGACTCTTCTACCATTAACGCAATATCTATTAGGTGACTATGGTCTCCTTTCTCTATCTTAATTGGTTTGGCCCTAGTTGTTTTAATTAATGTAACTTCTCAAATTTTTAAAGTATTTTCCTTATTTCTTTTCTTCGTTCTTTGTATCTTCCATGTTTTCCATCTTCCCCTTCTTCTTATTATTATATATTTAGTTGGCCCCTTTTTGAGTGACCAAATAAGCTTATCATTGGGCTCTTTCATTTTTCTCTTCGGCCCTATCATTCTCTTCTATCCTAAAATACCCTTCTTAGATCATTAAGGGGTGGATGGTACCATTATGACGTAAATTTTTCTTAAGGTCTTTTTACGAATTAGGGACTTTTTCTATACTTTTCATGATGGTGCTCGGATAGGGGTCCTGGATAACTAGCAAGTTGGTTTACCATTACAATCATGTCATCAAAAAATTCCATACCGATTCATTCTATCTCATTTTGTGGTGGTTATACCTTTCATATAGCTCTTACTTTTCCATGTAATTATCTTATGTGTACCTTTTCTCTATGGCCTCCTAAAAATCTTTAACATTAGCGTATGGTTTAAAGACCTTATGCAATCTATCACCAAGGCAATTCTATATAACAGCTCTACATATAAAACCATCATTTTTCCATTTAATTTATCTTTTCCTTTCTCTAAATATAGAATCATCATCAGGTTTTGGTGCGATTTCTTCTTCAAAAACATACAAGAAATCTGTAGTATAAGCAAACAAGATACTTTACTCTTCCAAAGTGAGAAATTATAGCCATCGCGCTTATCAATTTACTAAATTAATCAATACAGCTCCAGGATTAGCCATCTTTGATATAAATTGAAAAACCCTTAAGCTTTGATACCAAGTGTTGGCTCGATTATAGTGGATCTTTTGGTTTTTGAAGAGCAAATAGAGCTATATTAGCATCATAAACAATATTTCAGCTCAACCAAGAAATTCAACGTATAATTGGATTCAAGCTTTCTTTTGATATAAAAAATCAGTTACTACGATTTGCTGTAAATTTCATTAACACTCTAAAAATGATGTATTAAGACCACAACTTTGTCATGCATTAAAGAATCAAAATCCAAAAATTATGATTGTTGTGTACATCATCCAAGAGTTATAAATTAAAACTCCATCTAAATTTATTCAAGCAACTAGGAATGATATCCTATAGGTCTCTCATACCTAATGCATTTTTTCCAACTTCAAGTAGTACATTAAGGGAGCAAAAAAATAGAACAAACTCACTGGCTTTATAGATATTTGCAGGCCCTGTTTTTTGCCTTTCTAGTGAGAGAAAACATTTGGGAACAAGCTTGCCATAAGTACCGTACATGGGAGAGAAGAGAAGCATGTTGCAAAGTAAATGTTTAGACTAGAGAGAGAGAGAGAGCAAGAAGTGGATCAGGGAGCGCTGTAGGGCTCTCACAGAGTTGAGAGCGACATTCCTATAACCATCTCACCAGGAAATATACGACCGCGTAAGGCATTTTAGAGAGAGGAGTTTGTGCACTGCGGTTTTTTCCCTAAATAAAGACATTGGAGGCTCACATATGCATTCCTTATTATTTCTCCTTGCGCCCTTTTGGAATATTCTTTCATCACATGCAAACAAACCGTATAAATTAAAGTGTATGGAGTCACGCTAATGTTCCTAGTCACACACTGTATTTAAGCAAATTGCAGAAATTTGCTGTACTCTTACATAGATTGAGACTTCTCAGGATTAGAATCCTATGAGACATGTAGAGCTAAATTCCATAAGAATATCATGGAAGTCCCTGAAGCATGCATACTGTGAGTGGGTGCTAATTATTATGAGATCACTTTGGAGGAGGAAGGAAAAGAAAACTTGATTGAGAAAATATACCTTTTCCCATGATACCATTAAGGTCATTTAACAAGATGAATGAACAAAACAATAGAAAACTGACCTAGTTTTCGCAAGTCATGGCACTGGAACAGAGAGAAAGGACAGGAGTTTTTGGTATTTGCAGGCCATGACAATGGAACACAGAGAAGGGGAGGACCACATGGCATAGGGGTCCTAACTAAGAGAACTATAGACCAATTATGACAAAGAAAAATGACAGAAGGGATCAGAAAGGTGCAAAATTCGAAAGGGAGGAAGAAGCCATAGGTGGCAGAACTCAAATGAAACATTGACAAAATCCTATACTAAAAGGTCTGTTCCAAACTTAGAATGTGGCATAAACAAAATTTGAAGATAACTCGTCGATGGATACCACATGTAAATCAAGGGACTGCCGGAGGCAAGCCGATAGTAAGAATTTGGCCGGAGAGGATGCCCGTCCCTCCTCCTCTCCTTTAGGTTCCATTCAATTGGTCTGGGGGAGAACCATTACAAGGCTGGTAAAGTACAAAGCCCTTGATTTAGCATCTTTTGCAAAATTAGAAATGGGTAAAGAAGCCATATCAACACAAAATCATCCTCATCTCCCATCCTCTCTTCATACCTACCTGGAGAGGTGATGGACCCTCAGAGAGATACTCCCTCATTTAATAGTAGTCTTATTCAACTACCTTGGTAGATATGCCTAACAGGGCCCCTCCCCCTCGTGGAGATGGCATCATGTCTACGGAAGTGGAGAAGAGCTCTACTAGGCAGAGGGGGATCACTATGGTAGAGGGTGATATGGAGGGCTGGCCAAGGCAGCCGAAATTTCCTTCCTCCCCCCATTACCAGGATTATCATTATAATGACTCTATGCAGCCTTTATTTTTGTCACCACTAGTTGTCGATCTTGGGATTGATATTTCCTCCACAGGAGCCTAGGGACCAACATTTTTGGAAACTGATGATGGATTCCATGGAGGAGAGAAGAATCGCGACTACCAAAGAAAACATGCCCTATGCTTTGTATCATGGTATCCTATATGCTGAGCCAATTCAGCCATTGCAGCCTTCAAAGTGAATGCTAAGAAACCTCCTTGCTGGCAACTCTTGACCCAAATCCAATGGATTTTTAAGATTTTAAGAAGTAAATAGAGCTATATCAACATGCAAATTGGGTTTTGAACTCAATCAGAAATATCCACAAACATTTGGTATGCAAATCTTATCAAAATACCCATAAAAAGTTGTGTAAATTCTTTGGAACTATGTACAAATATCACTAACTTTATTATCCACTAAAGAATCTCAACCAAAAATCAATTGCAACTATTGATAAACTCTTCTAAGCAATCCCAATAGAATTTCTAGCAAGCATGCACCCATTAAAAACCCATCATAAATTATTCCAATAATATAAGATGATGCCCACTAACTTTTCCGTGGCTCATATAAGCTTTCTTAACATTCAAGTACTATTTTCAGATGCAAAAGATAAAGAGGAAAGTTGGAACGAACTCACAAAATTCGTATGAATTTGCAGGCACTGTTTGATAGCTTTTCTAGAGAGAGAAAATGATTGAGAATGGGTTTTTTAGCAATATATAACATAAAATAAAACACAAGGTTCCTATAAAACAGTCGTTAGCAAATAATCTAGAGAGTGAAAGTTTATGCGAGATGTAACATGATACTGGAATTGATCCTATGACATTTGAAGTTCTCACAGAGATGAGAGGCACATCGCTTGCATCCAGCTCACAATAAAGGATAAGAGAGAAATAGGTTTTAGGGAGCACAATAAAGGATAAGAGAGAAATAGGTTTTAGGGAGAGAAAAAGAGCGCGTGCTTGGTACCGTAGCCTCCCAACACCATTTTCATAAATATAGCTTCAAAAGAGAAAAATAGAGAGATACGTGTAGAGAGAAAATTGACAAGTGATGCCTCTCAACGGCCACTTGTCTCTCTCTTCACATGGGTCTTTCTTATTCTTTATACAAAGCACTAGCTTATTTTAAAATACATTTTAATTGGGCAGAAAAAAAAAAAAAAAAAAAATTGGGCCTCTATTTTGTAAATATTTGAAAACCTTGGTTTTGATTCATATCATAATTATGCAAAGCAAGGGTATGCTGATTGAGTGAAAGTCTCCTGCTCCTAGCTAGAACTCATATAGTATAGATATAACTAAGTTGAAATTAAGAAAAATGAGAGGACTGGGGAGTTGAGTTATGGCTGTCCTATTCGACTTAGAGGAAAGGGATTTCAGGAAAAACAACCTTGCATTTTATTTTATTTTATTTTGACAAGAGTACTAAATATTATTAAGTCAAAGATGTGTTACATAGCCAGTATGCAATTAAAAGAGGAATTGATAAATAATTAGTGAATCTAGAAGAACTCCTTTCCTTGCAAGATCATCCACAACATTATTGGCCTCTCTGTGGACTTGGCTAAAAGTCAACGCCAGTCGAAGATAGATCTATCACTTGCAACCATAGATACCTTAGGCGTCAAGGCGGTCTGGCAGTTCTACGACACCAGTTGATAACATTGGATGAATCTCCTTCTAATACCAAGGAACTCCCCAAATTCTTATCCTTCCATATGATTAGTCCTTGAAGTAAAGTAGTCAATTCTGCATGATTAGCAATAACCTCACTACAAGGGGCAGCATAACAAAAGACCACAATTCCCCGATCATCGCGACACACACCCCCCACCCCTGCCCTCCTAAGATTCCCATACGATAATCCATCAAAATTGCGTTTAAAACTTCCCTTAGATGGCTTAACCAGACATTCCTTGGTCAAACTTCAATAAATAAATCGTGAATGAACCAAGTGTGCAAAATTATGATAGATGTCCACCCTAGAAACTCCCCACCGCTCCTTAGTGATGTCAAATCAGCTCCAAACTCTAAACAAAAATTTTCTTTTCAACTCTTCCACTGTCATAGCAACCCCCTCAAAAGTTCTTCTATTCCTTTCACGCCAAAGTTCCCAAATGATAGCCGCACGAAATATGTCCCAAAACAAAGAGTCAATTTTGGGACATCGAACAATTTCAACTGGGACACAAAACTTGAGATCGAACTAGGTATAACAAACGATGTGCCTACTTTTTGCATTGCCCAACACCATAAACCACACACATAGGGAAGCCTTGCATTTTACATTCAGATCAGTCCACCCAATCCAAACTCAAAGTTCGCTAAATAGTGTCTTCTCCAGTCTGATCCAAAGTAAAAATTAGATTTGGTCGACATCAGTAAAAAACCAATGTTTAACTGGTTTTAGTAAGTCAAATTGGTCAATTAATCAGACTAATCAAATAAAGTTGAGATTTTTTTGTAATATATTTAATGTTTTTTAATTTTATTCTTATTTTTTAAAATCTAGTCCAACTGATTCAACTTACACTTAAACTGATTTGGACTCCTTACCGATTCAATCAACCATGGTGTATGATAGTCTAACGTATATATATAATCTGTTAACAATTCCACCATTTCTGCCATCTTTTAACACTTCCAAATGTGGATGTTTAGAGATTAAAGTACACTAAGGAAAATGACTCCACCCAATACCGTGGAGAGCGCGCCTATTACAATGACTCCACGCTACCAACATCCACCTTTGAGAAAATTTTCAGATCCAAAAATTTTCAGGTTGATTATCTCAACCACCAAGATCACGATTTTGAAAATAAAAAAAATTAGCCTTAAAAATGATTAGTTTTTGCACTTTCTTTTGGACCATTAATTTCAATTCTTCAAAGGTCTAGTTTACACAGTTTGCGAACCTCCAAATTCATTAACATAAGGTGGAAATGGATTTGAAGTGATACGATTTTCTTTCTGGTCTTAATTCCTTGAAAACCAACACGGAAATATATGAATCAATTGACTCATAGACACAAAACCATGTATACCTCATATCAAGGTTCAAAAAATTGACTCAGTCAAGATACTAGTCCTCGATTTACTAGTCCCACATTTTTATCACCAAGCGTTAGTTGTTGTGTTGGTTATTGCTATCGCCTAAATAAACAGCTTTGCAAGAGGTCTTGACCTCAAAAAGGACATTTTTTTCACCAAGCGACAGTTGCTGTGTTGGTTAAATAGCCAAAGCCAGCTTTGCAAGAGGTCTTGACCTCAAAAAGGACATTTTTATTACCAAGCGACAATTGTTGTGATGGTTATTGCTGCCTAAATAGGGAGCTTTGCAAGAGGTCTTGACATCAAAAAGGACATTTTTATTACCAAGCGACAATTGTTGTGATGGTTATTGCTGCCTAAATAGGGAGCTTTGCAAGAGGTCTTGAGTCTTGACCTCAAAAAGGAGGTTTTCAAAAGTGGCTACTATGGGGATTTAACCTGGAGGTAATATAATTAAATTAAAGAAAATATTGTACAACTGGCTCGTGCAAAACTCGTCTCGCCCCGAATTACTCGGCCGAGTCTCAGAACTGGCTCTGATATTATGACCATGATAAAAATAAATTGGGCTGTTGGTCAAGCAAGAGAAACATATGCATCTACAAGAAATTAAAGTCAATTGTAATATTAACACGAGAAAATTCATAATATCTATCTCCTCTCCACAGTGAAGAGAAAATTCATAGTATCCATTTCTCTCCTCTCTCATCGGCAGTTTGGTTTTAACAGTGAGGAGACAATTCACGAGTCGGATTTTAGGCCAAAAGACTATTCTCTCTTGATTTCTTCTGTTTTCTTTATTGGTTTCCTGTACCACATCCAGGAATCTCCCAAGAAACAAAAAATGAGTATTTCTTCTCTCTTGATTCTTATGTTTTCTTTATTGGTTTCCTCTACCATTCAAGAATTTTCTCTTTCCCGAGAAATGAATGAAAAGTGAGTATTTCTTCTCTTGGAAGCTCATAAGATTTTCCTTCCAGTTCTTTTGTTCAAGGTGCTGCCCTTTTTCAGTAGTTTCCATTTTTTTGAAGTTTCTATTTTTCAATAGTGTCCATTTTTTGCAAGATGTTACTGTTTTTAGGACTTAAAATCACTTTTTTTCCTAATATCATTACATCATATGATCAATTGGATGATTTTCTATCATTAAAACAACTTTTTTCGAAGCATTTCAGAGGTGCACTTTAGTTCTATATTTTATGGTGTCGACTTTATATAAACTTATTTTAAAATAAAATTATATTTAGAAAATAAATAAATAGGATACACAAGACTATCATCTCATTTATTTCCTAAAATTTTAAAGAAATCAAAGGGAAAAAGTCGATTTGGCAAGGAATTCAAGAATCGTGCTCTTTGGGTTATACAGATTGGTATTAATTGAACATAGAGTATTTGTAATTTAAAATATGAAAAAATCATATAAATAGAATTTACAAGTATTTGTAATTTAAAATACAACAAAAAATCATATAAATAGATTTTACAAATAGGTTGATTTCTAACCATAGTTAAATAATCCAATTTTTTCTTATTTTAGTTAAAATAGGTAAAAATAGATTTGCAATTTATAACTTAAATATAAAAATTAAAATAAAATTTCATAAATAAGTGTTTCGTGCAATGCACGAGTAGAGACTTCAAAATTCAATGCTCATCAATGATCTCCAAATTGACTCATATATATTGAGTATGCTAACTGACAGCTACAGTAAATGCCCAATGGCCCAAATTGAATATGAGCTAATCTAATGATCACGATTGTATTTCATATTTAAGTTAATTTTTTCTGTAAATCCAAATCACGTGAAATTTAGAGAATCTATTCTTAAAAAGATATACAAATCAAATAAAAATATCAAAAAATAATTCACAAGAGTTAAATAGACCAAAATAGCCTTGAAAATTTTAGGAGTATTTTGGTCAATTTATTTTTCACGAATAACTACTTTAATATTTTTATTAGGTGGACCTTGGTGAGAAGAGTGGATGCCTTAAATTTCATGTGATTTAAATTTATTAAAAACCTTAAAATTCAAATACAAAATGTAGTTGTGACCATTTGATTTGTCCAGATTCAATCTTGACTGTCGTGCTTACACTATACTCTATCATATATATATATATATATATATATATAAAGTTGGGATTAGCCCACTAGCTGATATGAACATATGAACTCAATGACCTAGATTAAATATGGGCTGATCTGAAATATTTTATATAAAATAAATTAATGAAAGTACCTATGAACTGATTCAGGGGTATTTTAGTTAATATTTTTTTTCAAATTAA
>NW_006494943.1:3770336-3781642 GCF_000471905.2 Amborella trichopoda
ATAAAACGTTGAACTCATATGTTCATATGAGCTAATGGGTTAATCTCATATTTTCTCATACATATAACAAGGAGTAACTTTCATTCAAAGCACATCTGTTGGTACTGTAGTAGCATGCCCGCGCAAGTCATGCACATCCCCGACAGGACGTTGGGAACCAATCCTCACACCCTTTTACCTCCAAATCGGTTGAGTACCATTTCTAAGGTCTATTTTTCTTAGTGGATTGATTTTAGAGGTTTTGTTTTTCATTAACTCTCTTAAAAAAAATATTTTTTTACTTTATATTCTTAATAGCTTTGATTTATACTTTAACTCTATTTCTATTAATAGCTTGGCTTTATTTTAGAGTTCTTTTTTCCATAACTCTCTTCAAAAATATATTTTCTAACTCTATATTTATTAATGGCTTAGATTTATTTTGGAGCTCTATTTTCCAAAAGTTTTTATATTTATTAATGGCTTAGATTTATTTTGGAGCTCTATTTTCCATAAGTCTCTTTAAAATAAACTTATGTCTGGTGAGTCTATAAGAGGTCTTGTGTACGATTGGGAGCAGATTTTATTTCAATATCTTAAAATAATAATAATAATCAAAATATTATTGTTGTTAAACTAGAAAAAAATATTAGATTTTACACAGCTCATCGATATTATCTGTGATGAAATATATGGGTTTTCAAGTTATTTCAATATATTAAAATAATAATAATAATCAGAACATTATTGTTGATAAATTAGAGAAAAATATTAGATTTTACAATTTTTTTATTGTTTGTCTATATTAGCTCTATGTTGCACGAAATCAATCAACATTGGAGTAAAAAACACCACGAATTTATATAGGGCTTTTAAAGATGATTTCAAAAGCTTCGAAATAAACTAAAAATCATAAAAAAAAATAATGGAGTATTTAGAGAAAAATAATAGAATTGGTGATTTTTTCACAAACTAACGACGTTACCTCTTTAATGTACGAAATCAATCAATAATGGCAAACGAAAACCATTGATTTGTATAAGGGCCTTGAAGCTGATTTCAAAAGCTTCAAAAGAGGGCTTTTGTAGATAACTTCAATCAATTTCGTGAATAAATAAGAGAGAAAGGAAGAGATTGGCAGATTTTTTTTTTGATAAGTGAAGAACCCTAAAAACCCGATAATTTTGTGATAAATTGTTGTTCGATTCGGGTTTTGATGAACCCAAATCTTATCACAAAGATATCTTCAAAATCGCTCCTAAATTCCATATTTTCAGTTTACAAAAGTTTCTTATCAAGGAAAAAAGAGTTTTATCCACCAATAGAGCAAAATTGGATGAGTTTTATGTTTTTGGGACCGAGTCTTCTGTTTTTTCAGCGATTCTTGTTCACCCAATGGACCAGCAGCAATTGTACCATGGACTCGGAGCCCCTCGGTCTCAAGTGGGGCGAGACCGAGTCGACTCGCCCGAGATAAAAACCTAGGGCTACATCCATCATCAACTTTTTGTGATTGGATACATTATGCGTAACATCTATTGTCCATTTTATGTGATTTTATACATGATATGTTTCTCAAGTACAGGATGCAGACTCAGAGAATGGACTTTAAGCTGAAGTGGTCAGGGAGGCGAGTGCCATGATCTGACCTATAGAGTTATATTTCCGCTAGCTTTCAAGTTGACGTTCTTTGTATAAAAATGAAAAAAGCAAAAAACAAAAAAAGAAAAAGAGATGAACATGGCACCCATTCAACATACTTACTGGTGCCCATCAAGACAATTGAGTCCATTCAAGACATCCCTTATTGCATAAACACCCCTTTAAAATTGTGGATCCTCAGGAGCTTTTTATTTGAAAATTGGCTTGTCCCTCCATTCCAATTCTTTCTTTGGGTACACTTGCTAAAGGATGAGAAGCCATGGAAATACAGCCCTTCGTGTTGGACGATTTGCTTAACTGCTCTTTCGCATGCTGAAGTGGAAGCAGAACATCTCTAAAATCGAAGCATTCGAGCTCGAGTATTGAGCCATGAGAGTAGTCCTCATTTGAAGAGTCCCTATTTTTGGAAGCAAATCAACTACATTAGAGTCCAGTAGAACGAGTCAGGTTTCAAATCTTTGGTTTTTCAGCTAAAATGGGGTCTCAGAGAAATTGAAGAGCAAAAAAAAACAATGCACAAATTCAGAAATAGTGGATGGATTTTGGCAGAATATGAACCCATAAATAAGGGAACGTACTGAAGTTAGTTCTCCTCAGTGAATTCTCAATAACATTTTTTACGGTTTCAAAAGGAATCACATATTTTCATCAATAACAGAGAAACTTGTGTTTTCAACTGTCTTTTTACATATTTCTGGCCATGAAAGTATTTGCTGCAAGGGCGTCATTGCAAACGCCTTGATTTCTGAAACTTGGTTTAGAATTAGATCTAGAGGAATACAAAAGGGGGAGTACATATTTTGAAAAGGAAATGTTCGTTTTTTCATCCTGGATGCATGGCCTAAAAAAATGCAGATTTGATGATTGAGAAGAATTAAAATGAACACTTATAAGGAAAAACGTTATATGATACTTTCAAATTTCAAAATCTAATTTTTATAAGATTCATGATTGTGGTGGTTGAGATCGTCACCCTGTTCAATTTTCGATCCAATATCAGTTTCTATTATGGAAATTGGAAGCGGAACCACATTTGAACAGGTGCATCAGCTGATGCATCCAAACCCTAGACCTTTTAAAATATAGGGAATTGACTTTCTTGAGTTATGTTATTTTAGAATGTTTTCTTTTTCCTTGGAAAGATTTCCTTCATTTTTAGGTTTACTCAGGACGTTCAAAAGTTTTCCCAATAGAGGCCAAAAATTTGAGAAAATCATCCCAATAATTCATGCTTCAAAAATGTTCCAAAGATTTGTGAGTGGCCCCAAATTAGAACACCAGTAGAGATGATTTTGAGAAAATCTTCTACATACCTTTATCCTCTTTCTGAAAGAGTCTTTCAGATTAAATTCAGAACTGTTTTCATTTCATTTTCAGCTTAGACGTACTAATGTGCGAGTGTTTTACAGGGCCATGTATTTAAATTCAAATCTTGCCAAAAAATGCAGTTTTGGTTTTTAAAAGCCTGCAAATCAATCATCTCTACATAAGAGATAATAGATCTGAAAAGGCGATGTAGGTTTTAAATCCTAAATGTGGACGGCCTTATAACACATTTTTCTAGATTATCAATTTACATTCTTCATAGATATGCCACGCACCTAGACCTAGAACTGCATTTTCATGTGGGGTTTGGAAGCATCGCTTCATCACAAAGCTGCAGCCATACCCTAGTAGTATGTCCTGCAGTCATTCTAGCCCTTCCAATGCATGAATTTCAGACACAATTGACACAGATTTCAAACCATAACAGTACCATAATCTATCAAAAACTTAAAGATAACCGTTGCTTTTATTTGTAGTCTGATTAATTTGGTTTGCTTTTGTTCACAGGAAAGGTAAGGATTCAATCAATTGTTTCAGGAGATTCAAGCTGATTATATGCACATATTTTTTCAGTCATACCTCTCTCTGGTTTGAGAAACCACCATCTCTTCTTCTTGAGAACGAATTTGATGGCCATAAGAATTATCAGTACTACTGTTGCCCACTGAGCTGGAACAATCTCCATGAGAAGAGGCTTCCTCTGATACTGAATTAGGGGTCACTATTGAAGTTTCCGAGTATCTGAGATGATCAGAAATTGAATTGGGTTTATTTTCCTTCCCTTCACATAAGTGTGCAGAAGGGCTTTTGGGGTCTATCTGAGGATGTGAGTCTCTTGATGGGATAGCCTGTCCAGTGATCACTGAAAGTTTTACAGAGATGAGTTTCCTGTTCATCAGCTTCAGCTTTGATTGGGCTTTGTTTCTGAGTTCGGTCTCAATCTTTAGCTGCTTTTCGAGTTCGATCAACTGTAAGGCATTTACAAATCAAAGAAATGGAGTACCAGAGAGAAAGAGAGAGAGATTCAAGGACATGAGGATCACTGCAAATTATCAGAAATTGAAAATTTGAAATAAAAACAAAGAATGAGATGAGCAGAGAGAGCCAAAGTGAAGAGTGAAAGGAACTGACCCTCTTTTCTATGAGTTTCAGATCATCTTTAGCAGCTTTAGAAGCTGCCCTTTCTGCAAGAAGCCTTTTCCTCAAACAGACAATGGTGATTGAAGAATTCTCTCCTCCCATCCCTTTCTGTCTGCCAAACAACAGAGAAGTGAGTGTGCACTGCACTCTTAAAAAAGACACCCAACAAAAGTGTGAGAAAAGAAGGAGAAACCTTGTACTCAGATCTATACAATGGCTGCCATTATGTGAACTGCATCTCCGAGAAACTTCCTCCTTTTCTACTAACCCCATAGTTTCGTTTCTCTTATTCTGAAAAGTGATCAAAGCTCATCATTTAGAGAGAGTTTGAAAATTTAAAAGAGTAAGGAATTAACCTCACCACACGAACAAAAGAAAACCCATCTTTTCCAATACTCATTTTCCTGTCAGATCCTTCAAGAATTATGCATCGAATTGAGAGAAAAATCACTCTCTCAAGCACAAAATAACACACATCCTTTGCTATCCACATTTCTCAGTTTCATACCTTGAACACTGAACCATAGAGAGAGAGCATAACATCCTTTGCCACTCACATTTCTTAGTTTCTTACCTTGAATGTTGAACCAGAGAGAGAGATGGAGCACATCCTTTGCCACCCACATTCTTAGTTTTTTACCTTGAATTGTGAATCATAGAGAGAGAGAGATCTACATTCTAGAGATGGGGTTTGAAAATTGAAAGTAAAAGTAAGAGATTTTGGAACTAACCGGACAGAATGGTATGCAAAGTCCAATCTCTTTCTCTCTTCCCAATAAAATCAAGATGCTTCTTTCCTCAAAACTTCTTTCAATTTTTTTCTGTTTTTGGGGAGAAATGAAACTTCTTTGAATTATGGCTGTTTGGGTTTCCATTATTATATACCAATTATGTCTGTGTTTTTTTAAATGGGCGTAACGCCCTTTTTTTTTTTTGCTTTTTTAGTGGTGATTCATTAATTTTAGAGAAAATTACGAAAAAAAAAAAAACCTAAGACTATATTTTCTATTCAACTTACTCACCTTAATTTTTTCTCTCACTTTTTTCTTCAAAATATACTTATATGCAAATACTCCTCAACCAAATAAAAAATAAATAAATGTCTAAACTACTCTCTCTTACTTTTACTTTTTACTTTACCCACATTTTAATTTTACCTTACCCACATCTCTCCTCTATCGCCATCAAACTAGGTACTCCAGCACTGTGTAAATGCAATTTGACAGTAGGGATTTCTCCTCTATCACTATCAAATTAGGTGCTCCAGTACGGTGTAAGTGCAATTCGACAATAGGGCTCCAGCATTATGTAAAAGTGTCGTCAATTACAAAGAGCGGTCCGATAGTAGATATGTCACTGGATTCTAGGGTTCCGGCACTATATAAAGCGCAGTTTGACAGTAGATATTATTGGATTCTACGGCATCGGCACTTTGTAAAGCGCAGTCTGACAATACTCAATTTCAGTCTAGTAGTTGTCGGTCTAGCACTTATGCGTTTCGGCAATGTGATGGTATGCAACAATGTGTTATGGGGTCTAAATAAACCTCAAATGGCCAAAATGATTTTTGTATATTGAAAGGGTATTTTTATTCAAAAAAATAAAATTTTTTTTGGTATTTGCATAAAAAAAATTTAAAAAAAAAATGAGAAAAAAAATTAAATTGGGGGTTCGTTAAATAGAAAATGTGGTCTTGGAGATTTTTGTAATTTTCCCGTTAAATGACTGTGAAATGGCGGAATGCATTCGACTTGGAGGACGTCCGCCTTCTTGATGTGAATAATTTAAAGTAAAAAATTGAAAACAAATGAATGGGTGGCGGTTTTTCACGTGATCCCTGCACTCTTTTGTCCTATCTCCAATTCAAGCTTATTCAATTCATTAATGTTGCTTTTTGGAGCACTGCATTTGGTAAATGACAAAATGGTACCATTGAGCACTTTTCTTTTAATTTTTTTTTTTTTCTTTTCTTTTTAGGTTCTATAGTCTTGTACCCACTACTCTCTTTTTTTTATTTTTTATTTCTTTGTTATGCTTTCATCAAATTGATTTACACAATCTTCTTCTTACCTATATTCATTTTGAATGAAGTTTTTATAAGGCCTAGGCTTTATGAAAGCCAAATAAAGCCTCACCTCAATCCTTGTCCAGAAAGCAGTTTCGAAATCGAAAATCTCTATGATGGTTCTAAAATCAATTTTCAACACCGACAATGAAATTTGACTAAAAAATGATATAGATCTCTTGGATATATATTAATACTTATTTTTAGAGCGAAATGGATGATCTAGATAATTTGGTATAATAAATGCTATTTTTAGAGCTTAAAATTTTTTATTTTTTATTTTACAAACATAATGTTCAAGACGAGATGATTGATTTAAAGGTTTTTCATCACTTTTGTTACAATAAATGCTATTTTTAGAGCTTGAAATCTTTTGTTTTTTTTTTACAAACATAATGTTCAAGACAAGATAATTGACTTAAAAGTTTTCCATCACTTGAATTACAATGATCAATTAGTTACGATACGAGGCTTTACTTATTTTGATAAGATTGTTGTGATATCAAACCATTTTCATGGAAAAGTAACTCGTCCACATCGTGTGGGGGTAGAAGAGGGCACGAGCACACTTCCAATGGTTGAGTTTGAGATGGTTATCCAAATGCCGAAGGTCAATCTCATATTTTATTTTTATTTAAATAAGATACTTATCTGAATTTTGGAGTATATGTGGATATTTAGAAATATAACCAAATATATATATTTAAAAAAATAAATAAAAATAACCAAAATACACCTAAATTTATTTTGGTTAATATTTTTTGCAAAATATATTTTATTATTTTTATTCAATCTTACTTATAAAAAATGAACCTAAAACTATAATTTTAAATATAAAATAAAAATAAAAATTGAGATTCATTATTGACCCTTAGATGAGCATGGTTCAATCTAAGCCACCAAAAGGTGCTTGTGCACCTTTTAAGGAACCACATGTTCCGAACGCAATACCAACCCTATTCATAAATACTTGTGTTCCCATTTGCCAAAAGATATTCTTCTGTCCATTTACTCTATCAGCTAAAATCCCACCTAGAATTCTTTTTAAGAACACAAATTTTGGGATGTAATCACCTTAACTCATAGATTAACCTAAAAAAAGATATACTAATTTTACCCTCTATGCACTTGAAAATATTAGGATTTAAGAAACGGGCAAGTTTTCTATTCTTTCCCTACATGATAGAAGTTATATCCTCCCCCTTATCCAGCTGTCTATTCTGAATGGAGGATTAAGATTGCCCCTGCCATGTCTTTACACTATTTTATTTTTAATTTTTTTCTATAAACTATTTTGACACCAAATTTTGTACGTCCATTCCTCTATTAAACTCGTACTAGTGAAAAATATAAAAAAAATATTTTCAATGAAAAAATAACCAAAATACCCTTGGAAATTTCAAGGGTTATTTTGGTCATTATATTTTATTGAAAAATTAATTTTAATATTTTTTATAGGTGCGCCCCAATGAGAAGATGGCACGTATCAAATTTTATATTCATATAATTTATATATAAAAAACTAAAAATAAAATAATTTGAGACATCAGATCTAAGATCAAACGGTGAGTGGGTCTCTTGATCAAAATTGAACGGCTGGATGGTAGGAAAAGGATAAAACTTCTACGCTGTAGGGGAAGTATAGAAACCTTTCCCTTAAGAAACCCCTTAGATGCGGAAACAAGAATCCTAAAAATTGGATCCTACCAAGATCGTGTACTTATCCAGCTATAAAAAAAATAAGAGAGAGCATGAGTCATAATACAAGAAATAAAGCATGAAACACACATGCCACAAGAACACAGATTTATGTGGTTTACCCCAAAAGTGCTCTCGAGCCATAATATGATAAATAAAGTATGATACACACATGCCACAAGAACATAAAGATTTATGTGGTTGACCCCAAGAGGGCTACATTCATGGGTACGACAAACTGAAATCCACTATACTAATGAAAGTTACATCATAAATTTTGGGACATAAAGTCACTTCTCTAACCCTCGACAAAGTCCAGTCAAGCAAGCATTTTTAGACCCGTTCTCCCAATCGGCATGACTCACCGATCTCTCATCTCTATTCCACAACTAAACCACTGTTCAAGAAGAGAGCATCTCCATTCCACAACTAAACTGCTGTCCAAGAATATGCCCTTGAAAGCAACCAATACTTTCTCTTACTTAAAGAAAAAACCACCCAAAATCTTCATGGGAACCTCTTCTCTACCAGAAACCAGCCTCTCAATCTACATGAGACGCAACGGGGAGTTTCTCTCCATAGAAAGCTACCAGAAACCAGCCTCTCAATCTACATGAAACGCAACGGGGAGTTTCTCTCCATATGAAGCTCTTTTTTCTCTAAAGATGATGCCTTGCCTCTCAAAGGCACAACGTGGGGTTTTTCTACATAGGAAGTTCTCTTCTCTCTGAAGGGGAGGACTTGACCTTGCCTCTCAAACACAGGAGGCCCCTGCTTCTATATGGTGACCCAAATATTCTTTTATCTTTCATCTCATACTCTCTCCCATATGGTGACCCAAATATTCTTTCATCTTTCATCCTATATATATAAGATTAGGAGTTCACACACTAAATAGGAAACTTCATATAGGTGATACATATATCTCAAGAACCTAGAGATATATTCCAGAGTCCTAATCTTTTTGGATTTTTATTTCATTTAGAAAACTTATCAATATCAATCTCAATCCCACATAATATGAGATTTTTTTTATGTGGGTGATTTTAGATATCACCACATCCAACAGGAAAAAAATAATGTATTGAGATTGAATAGATCCAAGTGTTATGACACTCAAATTTCATTTGTTTTTTTACGAATAATCATCTAATAATTCTCGAGTAGTTCCCAAAATTTCATTTTTTTTTTTTTTACGAATAATCATCTAATAATTCTTGAATAGTTCCCAAAATTTCATATTGAAAAACATCCTCCTATCGAGGGCCCGACGATCAAGTGTTTCTAGAGACACTGCTCAAACTTTCTTTCCGTCTTTGCTAAAACTACTCAATTTCGATTTTGGCTTCTCGGCTTATGGCGGAAAAGCTTAGCACTAAAGATTATGAAGTTTGATTCCAAAAAAAAACGATTGAGGTCTGGACCCCACCTTGCCATCCAAAGGGCAAAAAACCACAATAAGGGATTATAAATGTGATATACATTTCCAAGTTTTACCCACCACAGGTCTCTCATTTTTCTCACAAAATTAGAATGGTTGCACTAAGAAAAGTTAAGGGCATCTTGGCCATTTCCTTATAATGTATGGCTGCATGGTAAATATTGTGAGATCGGGGTTTTAGCTTTTTGTGGTGCTGAAATCATGGCCATGGCCATGGCCATTGAAAAGGAAATGTGGTGTCTTAAAAGGTAAGATTGTTGTTATTAGAAGTCGACAAATGCAAGGGAGCCGCAATATCTATTTTAAATCCTCTTTTCGATACCAGTATAAAGGTTCATGTTTATGGATCTAAGAGGGTTATCCCTTCCCTTTAACAGAGTAGAGCCTCTGTTGAGTTTCATCCTACCGATTAATTTAAGCACTCTATCGATTTGGTACACGTGGGTGATTTTTCAAAAACTGAAAATCTGTCTCTTTCTAATAAATTTTTCAATAAGTTATTGAAAACTGAAAGTTTTCAGTCTTTGAAAAACCGAAAATATTTAATTTCAGTTTTTGAACATGACAATTTCAATTTTTCAAAAGCCTGTCTCTTTCCAATAAATTTTCTAGTAAGTTAATGAAAAATAAAAGATAGTTTTCAGTTTTTGAAAAACCAAAAATATCCACTTTTCAGTTTTTTAAAAACTGAAAAATCTTATTTTTTGGTTTTTCGAAAAACCAAAACATTTAAACATTTCGGTTTTTCAAAAAAAAAAGTTTCGTCTTTTTTAAGAAAATATTATGATGGTGAAAAAAAAGAGTATACATGTAAAAACATAAACTTTACGAAAATTCTATAATAACGCTGAATATAACGGTTATACATGTTATTTTCTCTATAATTTAAATATTTTTATGTCCTATAACAATATTTTAAAACAATGGACAAATGAGGGAGCAACATGCCTTTAAGACGAAGACTTCCACTTCACCAATTACTTTTTCCCTTGCTAGGCAAAGGATAGTATATTTTTGGGCAAATTTCAATTCCATCTCTTTGACCACTTTGTTAAGGAGTGTAATTTGAGTCATCATCTTTCAGGAGGGTGACTAGTAACCTTATTGTTTTGAAATCATGACTAGCCTATCGAACAGGTCACTAGCTGAACCAATCAAGATTGGAATAAATTAGTTCAATTGAGAAATTTATGTAGAAACAAAGAAGTATAAAATAGGGAAGTTTATATAAGGTTTCAACCTTCAATTGTAGAAGTTAGGCGCGCTTCAAAAATTCATTGAAAAAAGTTATTTTGATGGATATATAAATATGAAAACAAGAAAAGAAAAAAGATGTCAAGTCCTAAAATTATTGTATTTTTAAAAACATTATTTGGAACGTCCATTTTCAAGTATTTATAGATCCCCTCAATTTGAATTTTTTTAAAAAATTTATAATTAGAAACAAAAATAAATTTTTTAAGGCTTTTCTATAAATTTTTGAGACCAAAATTTTATCTTTCTCCCAAATTTGGATGTTGAGCCTTACTTTGATTCTTTAAGCCTTCCATCCACCGGTTCCAAAGGCTCACTAGTCGATGAATTTAAATAAAAAATTTTATTTATTTACATACACCCCCACCCAAAAAATTAGGGATTAAGAATAGAGATTGTATGCCATGAGACCATTTACTTTTGGTACAAAAAGATCACAATTACTTATAATCACATGAAGTGAAATAAGATAGCTTGGATGTGTCACAAAGTTTAAAAAAATTTCTTTTAAATTTTGAACTTGGTCAATGAAATAAATACAACCACATAATTTCATATTCAATGGTTAAGGTTAATTGTGGCATTCTTCTACCAAAGGTAAATGATCTCATTAAATACTCTATTGAGAATATCAAATATAGAAACATAAATTCAAATTTACAAATCTTTTGGAAAAGGGTTGGAGGCGTGGTGGTATCACCTCATGCCCTAGTCACCACGTTCTGGTTCAGATTCCCATAG
>NW_006494943.1:3781662-3792917 GCF_000471905.2 Amborella trichopoda
TATATATATATATATATATATATATATATATATATATATATATTTATGACATCACAACAAGGGGTAAGTCGGGCATGTACAAGTGTCGCCACGTGTGACAGTCATGTACAAGCGTCGCCACGTGTGACGGACTGGCAACCTTTTCACGCACGCGATAGATTGTGGTACCAAGGAGTATTTTATGGACGTCAAACTTCTTTAGGTTTTTCAATGTGGGATATTAGTAAGGTACGTAGGCTTGAAAACGTAATATGGTATAACTTTTTATTATACAAGATAAGACAACTATTGATATGTGGTGTAGTCGGTTATCATTTTTGTTTCCCTCTCAAGACGTTTGAGGCAGCCACCATCTTATTTTATTTTTTTGTCAAAAAAATAAATTTTTGTCAAAAAAATAAATTTTTGTCAAAAAATAAAATAAAAGTTACATTGACAAAAATAAAATAAAAGTTACATTGACAAAAAAAAGTTATACTGACAAGAAAATAAAAGTTTTGACAAAAAAAATAAGAGTTACATTGGTAAAAAAATAAAAGTTACATTGGCAAAAAAATAAAGTTACATTGGCAAAAAAATAAAAGTTACTTGGGCAGTACCGTCTTCTTATTTTCCTATCAAAAGAAAAAAAGGCAATATAACAAGTATTTGTTATCAAAAAATAAATAAAAAGTAATACAACAAGTATCATGCTTTTCAAGCACGCATTTGAGCTACGATTATTCTAGAAACCTTAAAAAATTTGATTTTTGAAACTGAAAAAATTAGATTTTTGAAAAATTAAAGTGTTATTTCGAAAATTGGTACGCATTTTAATAATTTCTACATTGAGAAAATGTAAAAAAGAATGTAAATATATTCTATTAATCAGCAACTAATAATCACATCTAGTGAGACGACGTGATTGTTATGACTTCTGTTTTTGGCTTTCTGTCCCAAGGTCGAATCTCCTTGGGCATTACAGTTTGTTGTATATATGTTGTATAGTAGTCTTTGTTGTATATTTTGTAGTTTTTGTTGTATATATGTTGTATAGTAGTTTTTGTTGTATATAGTGGTATAAATATTTTTGTAAATAATATAAAAGGCATAAAAAAAATGAAAAAAAAAAAAAGCTAATTTTTTGTATAGCAGTTAATTTTTGTTGTATATAGTGGTATAATTATTTTTGTAAATAATATGAAAGGCATAAAAAAATAAAAAATAAAAAATTTATTTTATTTGAAATCTCTCTCTTTCTAATAACAATCTCTTTCACTAAATTTATTATAGAAACCTAAAAATTTAAATTTTTGAAAAATTGAAGTGTTATTTCCAAAATTTGTACGTATTTTATTAATTTTTACATTGATAACCAAATTTTTTATTTTATTTATTATTTTTTACATTATAAATCATGTAATTTGCTATTTTTCTTACAGTTGTCAATAATACATTTTAAATTAGATAATATTATAAAATATTTTTAATTTGCTATTATTTATCTAATAAAATAATTATAAAATGTAAACTAATAATTATAATTTTAGTATATAATATTATTATTAGTTAAGTTGTAATAATTTTGGATTATAGTTAGTTTGGCCGTAATAATTTGAGTTTTTTTGATGGATTAGGGTTTTTTGCCAAAACGAGATTTTAATGGCTATTCTTTCATTGATTTAGTCTACTCTTTATTATAGTCTATGTATAATTATATATTTTATCTATGATAATTCTATGACTTTTCTTTTATGTGATGCAAATTTAATACTTAAGTTTATACAGGGAAATAGTATCTCAATATTCATAAATTGATGAAAAAATGAAAATTAATAATATAGTACCCTCATTTTTTATTAGATTTCTAAAAACCAACATTTATAATAAATTTTATTAATCTTTTTAAATTTTTTTTGAAGCTTTAATCCAATCGATTGAATCGATTTTCAATTAGAACCGGTTATTGAAGTGCCGATCCGGGTCACCGATCCGGTTTTAAAACCTGCCTCATCTTCTTGCCTCGTGTGAGTCGTTACGTTTACCAGAATTTTGGATTTGTCGCTTTCCATAACAATAAAACCCTCTAAAATCTTAAACCCTAATTTATCTCTGAAGAAAAGAAAACCTCAAATGAAACCCTACTGCCTCCAATGGTGGACTTCAAGGAAAGGGCATTGGAGGGTTGAATTTGAACCCAACTGCCTGATACTATTACTTCTTTGAGAGAGAAGATGGGCCCGATAAGCGGGTCCATAGAGTCATGCAAGCCCATCTCTCTCTCTAAGGCCTCTGCTATCCTCGATCTCTTCCTTTCCAATGATATTGGCGCGGATCCTTCCGTCTCTGAAACCCTGAAACACGTTGCCTTTTCCCTCAAAAGCATTGCAAGACCAAAGCATAGAAACAAAACCCCAAAACGAAGAACCCTAAAACAAGAGAATGATAGATTTGGAGAAGGAGAGGAATCCAAAAGCAGAGGTGTTGACAGTGAAGAGTTTGTGGAGAGAAAAGAGTCAAAAAATGAAGCTCCCGATGGTGTTAGCGGTGAAGTTCTGAGCTTTGTGAAAGAGGAGAAACCTGAGTTGGTTTCTGATGTCGATCAGTCTGAGGGAAGAGAGAGAAAGAAGAAGAAAAAGAAGAAGAGGAAAGTAGACGGCGAAGATGAGCTATCGGATAGTTGCGAACACCACAAGAAAAAGAAGAGGAAGAAAGATGAAATCCAGGAGTAGTTCTGGTTGCCTTTGAACTGTTTTCTAAATGGTCATTACTGAGTATGATTTTTGACTGGTTAGTTTTAGCTGCTTTCCTTTTGTTTCCATTTTGTTCCGTTGTTGCATTATCCTGTAAATGTTTCCTTTTTTTTGTTGATTTGGAAGAAAATTTTCCTTTTTTCTGCCTACTCAGTTTGTGGTTAGTTTGTGATTGTGGACTGATTTTCTCCATATGCAAGTGAATCTGAAATGTGTTTAAATCTATAATACACTTGGGATCAACTCTCTTTTTGGCAATGAGAGCCTTTTAATACTTATCACAGTGAAGAACTCAGTCCATTCGCCAATCTTTTTTATGTGTTAAGTTGCTTAACTCCTATAAATTTAGGAATTCCTTCAGTAGATGTTGCTGGTTTATTTAGGTGTCTCTTCTGATAAGGGGATAGTTGTGATGAATTGAGAGTATTGAACAAAATGATGGTGGAAACATTTTCTGTTAGCCTGTTATTGCCATGCAAAGACTGACTGGAATTAGTATGCTCCATTTGGTGTTCTCAAACTCATATTGGAAAAGTCATAGCATTTGGACATGATTTTTAATGATATGGAATCCATTTCACCACCCTCTGTTGTCGAAAGCCAAGTAATCCATCTTGTTTTCAATAATTACTCTGAAACTAATACTAAGTTGTTGAAATTGGATCTAGTTTCCAGTTCCCTTGTGATGGATCGAAGTTGTGTGAATATATGAGAAACCAAATCAAGTCCCGAGCCAGAAGCTACGGACTTGCCCTAGTCTTGACTTATTTCATCATTCCTGTGTTAATCTTTTATAGACTCAACAATGTCTTGTTTAGACTTGGCTGAGTCTGATGACTCAGGCTCGGTACCTGCCCCATTCTGTGTTCTTTGATGTCTTCTGATTGTTTTATGCTTTAGGGGAAACTCGAATTGAAAAGGAGTAATTTTTGCATTTTGATTTTAGAGGAGAATACATATCTCATAAATTTTAAGGTATCTCTTGCAAGAGGATTATTTTATCAAGAATCTTGTCTGTCCACCCTGCAGCAAATAGATCTGCTGAAGAAATGACAAGCACACTTTGTAAATACTTAATTTTTTAATATCTTATCATGTCCCATATGATCTTTTGGTGAAACATGCTTAACATTTATATTGAGATGTCTGTTATCGGTTGTTAATGCTAGTTTACCAGTTGACACTCTGACTTCTTTGACTTAAGATATATTGCATGCATGAATTTAATTGGCCATTTTTTTCTGCTGTTCCAAAAGATTCATGGAGCACATGTTTAGTTTGGTATCAAAATATATCAATGGGTATGGGGAAACTCAAAAGAGGTATAGCATTAGTCTTTTAGAATGACATGTTTCCTGTCTTTGTAAGGATTCATTAGCTTTTATGGTCTTTCATGCCAAGGGAAAATTCATGTGATATTGGATGACTCAATGAATTAAGTCTTCCATTGGGAGTTGTCCCAACTGGTCCTGGATTGTGATCCACCAGGCAACCAGTTTGATTGTTCATCTCAATTTTCTGCATCTCCAAATCAGTTTGTCTGTTCTGTTCCCTTTGCTACTCTTCATCGTGTTTTTCTTTCTTCTTGACTTAGCATATGACTATATGAGCCAAAAAGGTGTAATGATGTGTTACTCTGTGTATGAGAAAAAAAGGTGTAATGAGGCATGACTCATTGTATGAGCCAAAATGTTGCATTGATGCTTCATGTTAGCCTTCTTAGAAGATGCCCCATTGTATCCTTCTTAGAAGATGCCCCATTGTATGAAGATTTATTTTCTTTTCATTGAAATCATATTGGAGGCAAAGAGGAAATCAAGTATAGATGGATCTACAAAGTGAACCTCAAGGTAAAAGGATTCTTGAGCAGTATAAAACTAGTAGCTATCTTGGGTATTCTAGGATTGCAGGTTTGATTTGAAAAGATGCCTGCCCCCATGACCAAGACATTCCCTAGTCAGACTATGATTGTAGCTGCTGCAGACGTGGACTCTATTTTTCATGTATGTGCAGAATGCATTTCTTCTCGTGAGCTATATGAAAAGGTCGGTTTGCTTCCTTTACAAGGTATGGCGAAGGATAAGTCAATGGCGCGTTTGCCTCTTGAGGGCTTTCCATGCTCTTAAGAATATGCCATAAACATGGTTCTTGAGGTTTATAAATAATAGGTCATGCTAGGTTTGATGGAGTGATCATGATTACTTCATGTTTCTTCATGGGAGGACTTTTGGCGAAGTTGTTTTAGCATATGTTGGTGGCATTTTGATTATGGTGACCGGTTTTTGTTTTTGATTAGTACCATGGTGTATGCATCAGTGATATGAAATAACAATTGGATTCGAAGTGTATTCAGCGGTCATGCAGGTTTAGAGACTCAATGGTTTGTATTGGGTTAGACAGTAGTAAATCACTTCATGTTGGTTTATTAGCCAATTTTCTGGGCCATGTTTCCTTCGGTAATAGTAGGTAGCAATCATGGAATTATTGTCATGGATGAAACTGGCATAAGCTTAACTAATTTGGAACAACAGTTCTAGCAGATTGCTTATCACCTCATGGCTGCTTAGCACAAGTATGCCTGGGACATCATTACTCTTAACTTGTCTTATTGACAAAGAGTGCATTGTTACTTTCCTTGAACTTAATGTGAAACTGCTGGCATTTATGCATTTAATTTAAGGGTCCTGTCAATACATCCGGACCATGCGAGTAGCAGTGTTACACTAGACACCTTGCCTTTGGCTTGGTGTTACGCGTCATTGTGTGTCAACACTTGAAGGTGAGCTCGTTCTCGACCACTCCACACATTCTACTGCTTTGCTATGTTAAGTTATATGCAAAAATAATCATAAATTATATTATATATTATTGTTTTATTCACAATATTGTTTGTAAGGATGTAAAGTCTTGACTTTTTGGCTTTGTGTACTGGATACCGCGACACATATTAAATGCTGATGTGCATGTCGTTGTCCATGTAATACTAGCAAGTGGTGAGAAGTGTGATCATGTCAACTAAATTTCAATTCTTTCCTTGCTATGCTATTTTGTGAAGGGGTATACAGGACTGTTGGGTTGATGTATAATTCCATTTGCCTGAAAAAAATTCTTCCAACTCCTCCATCACTTCTAAACATCTTTATGTTTTTTATTCAATTGATTTTCTACTTCTGACTTGTTCGCATTGAGTTTCTCCCATGCTTCGTCTTTACTTCTTAGTAATTCTACAAACTGGAAGAAAACAAGGAACAAGAAAGCCTTCTCTAGAATATGCTTCCCTCAGTAGAATTAGAAAGCCTGTGGATCTGGTCAATTATGAATGACTGCATTGTTGAGCCTCCTAGGGGACACGTTTCCATCAGTTTTTTGCAAGCTCCCAACTGGACTAATAGGACTAAAGTATGTTACCTTCTTAATTATTAAAAAAAGAAAAATATCTTATATCTACTTCACTCCCTTTTTGGGCTTATGGTAATGAAGTGATATTCAACCTCGAGATCATCTTAGATCGAATATGAAATTATCTGAAAACTTCTAAGAGGTCATCGTTAATTATATCCAAAGATGCTTGAAAGAATCTTGTTGTAAACCAATTAAGAGCAAGGCACTTATAACCTAGATTTCTCTGGTCACTGGCATCCTTATGAAATCTGAGTTACATTAGGAGGGAGGGCTTTAGCCCCATTTTCAGCCGTGTATATTTTCTTTGAAAAACCGATCGCTAGCCCAACTATTTCCCCTCCACCTTGACCATATTTACAGTTTATGGGAATAGCCTTGGCGTGTGAGAAATGGGTATTACAGTCCCTTCCCTCAGGCCAGGGTTGTGTGACAAGCTTCCTCCACTATTCTTAGAATGTCTTAAAAGTAGCCCTGAAGTTTAGGTGGCCTCCTTTCTCATTGTTATACATGTTATGCAGGCTCCCTATGCACCATGCAAAATAACTAGCCTGTTATTTTGAAGCAAAACAACTAGCCTGTTATCTGCTCTCCTGTTATCAGCTCTTGTAAACCCATATTCTGCTTCTTTAAATTTGGCTTTTAACTCCATTTAGGCAAATCAAGAAACTCCCAATCTTCTGTAATCAGTTCTCCTTGCACTATCAGTCCTTTAATTTGTCTTTCATCTACATTTAAGCTGATAATGAGACTCCCATCCCAAGTCAAAGCTGATAATGAGACTCCCATCCCAAGTTATGTGTGGGCTCATTTTGATAAAACCTAAGAGAGCCATGATCCTCCAGGTTCCTGGAAAGGCTGCATTGTTGTATTTACTCTACATGTACCATGTTTCTTATGCTGTAAGCTATGGTGCTAAATTTGTCCTCCAAGCACCAAGCCTTGTGAAAAAATTTCCCTCAAATTAAAAATTGAGTTGTTCCAGTTATATTACTCATCACAGAAAAGGTGTTCCAGTTATATATAGTGCGACTGCCAATCCTGGGATCGAGTGGAATTTCTTAATCCATCCAATTATGGCTAATCCCAATACTCTGTTGTAGGACCTGGATCCAGCGGACATTATACTCTCATGCGCGGGTTGCTTCCTCGCGATATCATATTATCTTAAATGAGACAGGGTAACCAATAACTATGATAAAGATTTAACCAATTTGCAAACTAAACATAGATTTAGCCATTCTCTTCTCCTACCACTGAAGGCTAAGAAGCAACTGATCTGTTTTAGTGATGACCACTTAATTGGTACTTTGTCCAAGTTAACAACAACCAACAAGTGGTGAGTCAATAAAGTTATGTTTGAAGAGCTTTGAGAAACCCTTGTGTCTTGTTTATGGTACATTTTTTTTCTAATGTAGGAACTTGTTTACATTAATATGTCTCCCTGATCACCAGTGCCTTTCAAATTTCCCTCAAACCAATCTAACACCTCTTAAAGTCAATGTGAATTCATGTATATATCTAGAACCTTTTATCATAACATCTAAAATATTAGATGAATATAATATTAGAATAAAGGAGTTACTAATATATTAAGATAAACTTTGATTTCTGTATATTCAGTGATCTGTGAATATGAGTGCTTTTAGTTGCTTAGTAGATACCATACTAGTAACTTGTTCTTGCTCAAGCTCATAGGACTCTAGAATCTGTGCACTCTTGCTTGTTTAACTGTACCCTATAGATTCTTAGAAGTTATATAGTTACTTTTGATTGCAAAGTGACTCGATGCCACTTTCTTTACATGGATGGCTAATGATGCTCATGGGATATCATTTCCTCATGAATGATGCATATGTGATACTGTTTGTCATTTTGCCCTAACGTTTTTTGTGAAAGTACAAGTGAAGGTAAGAAAAATAAAAAAGGTTCATAAGGCTTGAACCTTTTGTAACAGTGAATTTGAGCTTTTGTTTTGATAGATAAATCATGATCGCAATCTCAAAATTGGAATCTAATCTGCCTACACAAACGGCATTCTAGAATTGTGTTCATTTGATTTTCTTTTATATAATGAAATTTTGACTTAGCTGATTGTTACTTCTATCATTTTGCACATGTTATGGCCTAAGCTGATTGTTACTTCTATCATTTTGTACATGTTATGGCCTATGAAACATACACACAATGTCCTGGGCTCTGACCATGTCTCAATACTTGGCAGACACCGACATGCGTGCCGACGCTCTTGGACATGCATTTGAGGCCTCTTTGTATATACACTACTGTGTCTTTTTTTAGATACGTTTCTTTTTTCGAAAGTGATGTTTCGTTTATTTTGAAATTTCATTCTTCATTGAATGGTATTTTTGTTTTAAAATTAACAAGTATTTTAGAATAAAACTAGAAATATTTTTTATTTGTTAAATTAGTATTTCCATAAGTTATTGTTTTTTGAAGGTGCTATGTTATCAATGCAATGAAACAGGATACTGTGCATATGAATGCCCAAAAAAGAATGCAGTATTTCCATAAGTCATTGTTGCCATAAATAAAATATATGATTTTCATCTATCATGAAACTTTTTAGGGTTTTTCTCTCCACAACTAGTTTTTACCTTTGCAAGCTGTGGATTATTGGTTTCTCCTCTTTAATTCCTGTGGATCATTGGTTTCTCTCTTTCCAAGCTGCGAACCACTAGATATTTATCTCTCTTCTTCAACTTTTCTATTTATCATTCTTGTTGTACCATGTGCTATGTAAGATCCTTATTATTCCATTTTTTTATCATTAATAGTATGAATTGTATTGTAACTTATCTTGTCCTACCAATTGATTACTAGTTTTGAAAGATACATATTTGATATTCTTTAAATTTTGTTGTATTCTTGTCATATAAAGTGTTGTATTAGTATCTAATAGATTTAAAGCTTGTAGTATTTTTGTCATACAAAGTGTAGAATTTATCCTCATCTCAATTTTTAAGAATTTTTTTTTTGAGCTTGTATTTTTGCTTGTCTTGATAAACAATTTCCTAGTCGTAAAAGTTTATGATAGTAGTTGTTAATAAAAGTTTGTAGTATTTTAATAGATGTAAAATATATTTGTATACTGTATTGACGTAGAGTGTCTAAATGTTAATATTTGGGATTCAAGTTTCTAACACTCGTAACAATGTCATAAATAGACACGCATGTCCGTGTATAAGTAACATAGAGAGAGAAAGAGATTGAATTTAGAGAGACGGAGTTTTTAGAGAAAATGTGTTTTTAGAGAGAAATAAAGATTGGCTAGAGCGAGAATGGGTTTTTAGAGAGAGAAAGAGAGATTGGTTTTCTAGAGTGAAAATAGTTTTTTAGAGAGGTGTTTAGAGAGAGAATAAGTTTTTTAGAGAGAGAAAGAGAGAATGTGTTTTTAGAAAGAAAAAGAGATTGGAATTTTAGATAACCAATTTTTAGAGAGAAAGATAATGAGTTTTTAGAGAGGGAAAGAGAATGAATTTTAGAGAGAATCAATTTTTAGAGAGAAAGAGAATGAGGTTTTAGAGAGGGAAAGTGAATGAATTTTAGCGAGAGAAAGAGAGATTGAATTTTTAGAGAATGATTTTTTAGAGAGAGATTGGGTTTTTAGAGAGAATGACTTTTTAGAGAGATATAAAATAGGTTTTTAAAAAGAGAGATTGGATTTTTAGTGAGAGAATGGGTTTTTAATGAGAGAAATATAATGGATTTTTAGAAAGGGCAAAAAAGATTGGGTTTCTAGAGAGAGATGATGGGTTTTAGAGAGAGCAATTGGATTTTTAGAGTGAGAGAGATTGGATTTTTAGATAGAAAATAGCTTACATTTTAGATTCTAGGAGGGTAGATTCCCAACTCGATTAGCAAACGAAAGAAAACAACTTCATAAGAAATTTAGACATTAGTATAAAAAATGTGAAATCTAAATCTAAAAAATCTATTTCTTACAAGAAAACTGTCCCACGAGAACGAAACGTGCCCTTAGCGTATTGTTTTGTATAACATGAGCCGTATGTTTATGAACAGTTTCTCCGTTCCAGAGTACCTTGATTTGGGAAGGAAAAATTTCGTCTGTCACCCTTGTTAGCAAGAGATTAACTAATTTTACTTGCTTGCATGCTACTATGCTCTAAATGTCATGCGGTACTGTGTGGAAAATCATTATCCTTTAGGAAAAAGTTTATATAAGGATGCAACCTTATAATGTAGAACTATGGATGCACTTCAAAAATCCCTCGGAAAAAGGTAGTTTTAATGTTGAAAAACCCTTTGATTGATCATCTCAACATCGAGATGTGTGACCATGAAAAATAAAAAGATTTAAGTCCCAAAAATAGTGTATTTTACAGCATATTATTTATACCGTCCATTTTCAAGATTTTTATATGTTTATAAATCTACTTGATTTTAACCTTTTTTGAAATTTAAAATTTTATAATTAGATATAAAAGTAGATTTTGAGATAATATTAAAAGTATTTTACATCAAAATTATATACCGTGATAAAATTTAAAGGTGCACCTTACTTTTACACTACGGATGCATCTGTATGCCAACTACAATACGGGTGCATCTGCATGCCAACTGCACCCTAATCCTACGGATGCATCTGTATGTCAACCACAACTTAATCATGTGGTGTTTGATAACCGTGTACAGAGAGGTAAGTATACCACTTTTCTCGTTATTGTAGTTTTCACCTGAAAGAGGGAAAGGATTCCTATTACTATTTGAAAAGGGGGAAAGTAGGAACTCAATTTCTCCCTCTTCCATCATCCTTCCCACGAAGGAAAGTTGTATGCACAGGTAACCCCGCGCAACAAATCCAGACGAAATACCTCATTGAGTACGGTCATTGATAGCAAAATTTCCTAAAACCTTGATTTTGATGCTTTTTCAATTGACATAGCCCTCTATTTTACTGTCTTGGGTCTGGATGGATTGTTCTCTCTCGGACAGTGATCTCATGCAACTGTTATAAAGTAATGTGATGCAACAATCTTTAAAAACCATGTTATGGCTATTTGTTTGATTCAAAATTTGAAATATACACTCTTTTCATTCTAATGAACAATCACAAAAAAGAAAAATTTAAAAAAACAATCT
>NW_006494943.1:3810104-3822327 GCF_000471905.2 Amborella trichopoda
GGTCACTTACACACAAAACTTATAAAATAAAGATCCTAGATGGAAATATCACTATTTATTAAAAACAGACTATTTTTCAGGAAGACGATGTCACTTACCCACAAATATTTGAGAGGGAGCTTCCGATAAAAAATTCGGTTCGAGAGAGGAGTTCACTGTGTTTCGACCAAAGAGAGAGAGAGATCTCAAAATTTTCTAGGGTGGGAGTGCTCACCTCTCCTATTTAAATTCTTATAACGTATTATTATATTATTTTATTAGGCTCTACCTCATACCTGAGGTGTCGCGTTAAGAGTCTGTTAACATATGAAAACCACATCCACTAAAGGACGTAGCAAGCAGCAAGCAAAAGTTTAAACCAAGTAAAACTTTTGAAAATAGTGATGGTCCTCAAGGACCATCATACTCAAACAGACCATCACTTATTTAAAAGTATCTTTTCTCTTCTTTTTTTTTTTGAAATTTTAGGATTGTTACAGCACGCCTCAACCCTAGGTCCCCCACTTTCTCTCTCATGCCCTTAAAATACTAAGGGTTGGGAAATTAGGGTTAAACCAAGAAAATTTTAAGGGTTGGAGTTTGAAGAGATTTAAGGGTGCGTACTCAGTTTGGCCGAAATTTGCTTTTTCGGTTCGAGATTGAAGCTAAATTGTTGATCCCGCGCCATCGGATATTAATGACTCGGTGTGGGGTGTAATAAGCCCGGTTAAGGTAATCTCTTACATCCTCTATTTTTGTTTCATGCAATTTTATCTTTATATTATCAAGCATATCATAGTGGATAGTTGCTTCAATAGCATCAAGTTGTTAAGATCTTGGTTTTATTGTTATGTTGATTTCATTTTGAAATTTATCTTGTTGTAATAAAGACTACCTGTAAGTGATTTTTTGCCAAAAAAAAAAGGGTAAAAAAAATAAAAATAAATTATTCCCTGGTAAAATATCACATAGGTTTTTCTTTTATTGGTATCAGAGTAAAGTTACTTGGTTTCCATTAGGAGTCTTTTCTAAGTTTTGCTTGAGAATTAAAGATATGGCCGCACGTATCTTCCTCTCTGAGATCCTAAAAGCCGTAAGGTTTGATGGGACAAATTATATTTCTTGGAGAAGAAAGATTCGATGTGTGCTTGAGGAGGAAAACTTGCATGAGATGCTCTATGAGCGCCGTCCTTATCGTCCAAGTGACGACTCGTTTCAAACAATCAAATATGAGTATTCCACTTGGAAGAAGAGGAACTTGAGATGCAAGAATATTCTTTTATGCGCCATGACTGACTCATATGCTTCCTAGTATGAGTCAATTTCTACTGCAAGTGGAATTTTTGATAAATTTGAAAGAGAGTATGATGAACCCTCTCATAAAGCAAGCTATAGCCATGAAAAATTATAATGATTTAAAGATGACAGAAGGAACTAAGTTTGCAGATCATGTGCACACTTTTTGTGCACTAGTCAAAGAGTTGGATGACACATGCATGAAACAACTAAACCCATGCAAGTGATTCATCTTATGAATTCACTTCCTAATTCATGGGAGACTTTCGTATCTTCACTCTCGACCTAAAAGAAAGCACCAAAACTGGATAAGCTTATCACCACAATCAGGGGAGAAGAAGAAAGGAGGAACTCAAGATAAGCACTGACAATAACTCCAAAGGAAGTTGTGCATAAGGTAAAATCTACACCCTCTTTTAACTATGATAAAGAAAAGAGAAGAAATAAGTTTGGGAAGACAAGAGAATTCATAAAGATAGATTTTGGAAATAAGGGAGGAAAAAGAGAAACCTGAACTTGCTTTATTTGCATGAAGGTGGGTCACATAGCCAATAACTATCGGTTCAACAAATCTGGGAGAGCTAACAAGGAATTGGCATGTGTGGTTTTTGAGTCTATACTGACTGACCCCAAGGGAGTTTCTTGGTGTTTTGACTCGTGGGCTACGACTCATGCTACGAACACCAAGGATGGTTTTCGTTCTTTTACTCCCATAGGATCAGGACAACAACATATTTATATGGGAGGAAATAAAAAAATTGATATCCTTGGAGTTGGAGATTTTGAGTTGAAATTGAAGAGTGGGAGCACCATGATCCTAAAACAAGCACTTTAACCTCCTGATACGAGGAAATGCTTGGTTTCAGTTCCTAAGATATCTATGGCTACATTCATGACCACTTTCATTGGAGAGAAAATGATGGTCAAGAAGGAAAAAGATGTTATCATGATTGAACGACTTGTAGGACTATTTACTATTGAAATAAAAGAGAGCGTTGCTTATGTCTCATCCCCTAATGAATTAGATGCAGCCCTATGACATATGAGATTAGGATACATTAATCTCAAACGAATGGAAAGATTAAAAAAGGATGGCATTTTTCAAAATTATAAGGGAGATTTATTGAAAGTGTGAGAGTTTTGTGTGCAAGAAAAATTAATAAGGAAAAATACCACTGAGGCAAAAATATCTACTAGCGTTTTAGAAATCATTCATAGTGACATATGTGGACTTATGAATGTGACCACCAAAAGTGGTAAAAGATATTTCATCACTTTTATAAATGTCCACTATCGATATGGCCATGTGTACCTTATTCACACAAAATCTGAAGCCCTAAAAAAATTCAAAGTATATAAAGGCGCGGTAGATAATCAAACCAACTTGAAAATCAAAGTCCTTAGAACCGATAGAGGGAAAGGATATTCTTTTGAACTATTCAAAGAACTTTGTGTTGAAAATGAGATCATCCATCAATACACCATGCCTTATACTCCCGAACAAAATGGTATAGCCGAGAGACGAAATATGACCTTGGTTGAAATGGTAAGGAGTATGATGGGGCATGCCAATATTTCCCTAGACTTTTGGGGAGAAGCCGTGTTAACGGCATGTTATATCCTTAAGCGGACTCCCACAAAAGCGGCCCCACTTACTCCTTACGATATCTTCATAGGTCGTACTCCCTCCCTTGATCATTTGAGAATTTGGGGTTGCTCAGCCCATGTTCTTATCCCACACGAAAAGCTGACCAAACTACAACTCAAAACTGTCAAATATATTTTCATTAGCTACATAGATCATGGTAAGGGGTATCGATTCTACAACCTTGAAACAAGAGCGGTTATTGAGAGCCGCAATGCTCACTTCTTTGAGGAAGAATTATTTGAAGCAAGGTGAGTAGAAAACAAGCCGACTTTTATGATAAGGCGAAAAACAAAGACGTGATTCAAGAACCCGAACCTGAAACTGAAACTTCAAAACAGTCCCAGCCTGAACCTGAACTCTTTAAAGAAAGTGAACCTCTATCTGAACCAAGATAAAGTAACTGAATCAGTAGACCACCTCTATACCTAAAAGAATTTGTCTACCTTGGAGAACATTATGATAGAGTTGGGGAAGATCCAGATTCTGAGCCTAAAACTTACTATGAAGCCTTGACTTATCCTGAAAGGGAATATTGGGTAGAAGTCATGAAAGATGAATATGCTTCAATTAACCAAAACCATGTGTGAGAATTAATACCTCTACCTCGGAAACATAAGGCCATTGGTTGTAAATGGATTTTCAAGAAAGAGTTGAATTCAGAAGGGAAAATAGAAAAATACAAAGCTAGGTTAGTTGCAAAGGGTTTCACCCAAAAGGAAGGGATAGATTATGAGGAAACCTTTTCCCCCGTTGCCAAATTCCCACCTATCAGTATCCTTATAGCTATAGCAGCCCATTTTGACTTTGATGTCCATTAGATGGATGCTAAAACAACCTTTCTAAATGAGGATTTAGAAGAAGAAAGTTACATGACTCAACCTGAGGGATTTAAGGAAAAAAAGAAAACTTAGTTGTTTACGATGCAAAATCTGACAGATCTTTCGACGAAGATCTCTCGGATCTTGACACCTTAAACTGATGAAAAAGAAGTGATAGAGAACATGAGACAAATCGAATTCAGATATGAGGCCAGATCTGCCAAAAAATGAGCAGATCTGCTCTTAGATCTGTGACAAAGTCAGCATGATCCAAAATATCAAAATAGAACAAATCAAAATAAAATCAGGAATAGTGACAGGAGAAGAAAGAAAAGGGAAGGAAATAATACAAAATCGGGCCGGATGGTTCGGAACTCCCGAGCCTTCAAGGCTCACCCGTATCAGAACCGGCATCCTCTTTACCTCTTTGATTCAGATGTAGACCAGCAGATCTCTAATTGAAAAAATGGTTGTTGTGCCCTAAGGATGACTGAAAATGGTCCCTAAGGATGACTGAAAATGGTCAGGGTTTCTTAGGATTAGGGTTGTTGTGCCCTAGAGATCTAAGGTTTTAGGGTTTTCAGGCTTAGGGTTCAAAGTTAGAGTTTGTCTCTCTGAGGAAGTCTCTTTAGGGTTTCAATCTTCCTTCCTAAGTTTCTCTCAAAGGGGTTCCTTTGAGTGGTCACGAAAAAAAGATTTTATAAGGGCCACAGATGTGTTGGGAAGTATAAATTTCCATAACTAACAGATCCTCTAGCCAAAAATGTCAATTTTGGGGATACAGATTTGGGCGACACTGATGGTGTTACTTGGGCGACATGCCTAGTGTTGCCCAAATAAAATGGTAAAAAACATCACAAAAGGGCAAGAAATCGGCACCTGGAAGGAAATTTCACTTTGGGCCAAAAGGCGGGGGGTGACTGGGCGACACTCTTAGTGTCGCCCAAATCATATGTTGTCCAAATTGAAATCTTTCACTTCAGGTGTGTTCCTCAGCCTCTTGTGAAGCTCTCGGAGAAAAGTTTGGTCAAAAATGATTTTTTTTTACTGTTTTTAATTATTTTTTTGATAAAATATGGTGTTTGTAGGATTCTTAGTCAAAACAGGGTATTTGCAGGGTTTTGGGTAGGCAGATTGGTTTTGGGTCACATGGTAGGTTGTGTGAACTATGGATTTGGGTGTACTAGGATAAGTGTGGTTCTAAAGGTTCAAAAAATCACATAATTTACCATATTTAAAATGGGGTGTCTACAGTTGCCCCTTTTTGGCACTGCCTGTCCTTCGAGGGACGGGTGAGTGGCAAAGAAGTAGACACTTTGGCGTTCCCTGTCTTTCAAGCGGCAGGTGAACGTCAAAGATAATGCAGACATTTTAAATTTTTCTTGACGTCACGTGGTCAGAGGGCACACCAACTAATCCCTCCAAGTCATTGCGCTCATCAAGCTCACCCACCTAGGGTATTTTCCTCCAAGGGTTTTCGGTATGAGATGTCGTCGAGTTACATAAACTTGAAACTCGAGTTGGATTTAACTTAAGGGGTTTCATAGTTTGAAAATTTTTAACCTTGGCATCTTCCTTGATTTCCTTAGGGTTTCCTAAGGCTTTCTATAGGAAGAGACTTGTTTGGCCGATTTCGAAGAGAGAGACGAGGCAGCAACAAGGTAATCGCGGTAATGCGGTAATCATCATGTATGGGTGTCCAAGCTCATTCATTTTGAAAGACTTTTTAGAAATTTTGAAAATAGGGGGAGATTTGAAATAGAATCCGGAGCAAGAACATGTTACAATTTTAACAAAAAAAATTAAGTTTTTGAAAACACAAGACATATAGTGAAAATTTTGAAAAAAGAAATATATTTCGAAAAACAAGGTTGGTTAACAGTTGCAACCATACAGCCCTCTAAGCAGTTTAGTGTCATGAAGCGATGGACCATACACCCAACCCTTTTACATCATACGAGGATAGACAGAATACACCCGACCCTTTTCTATCATACAGGGATAGACGGAATACACCCGACCTTTTATGTCATACGAGGCTAGATAGAATACACCTGATTTTTTACGTCATACGGGACTAGACGTTACCTGCCTTGGATCTTTTACGTCGCACGAGTTTGATGTTGAACTGGATACACCCGACTTTTTATGTCACACGGGGATAGACGGAATACACTCGACCTTTAACGTCATACGGGGCTAGACGTTACCTGCCTCGGCTCTTTTATGTTGCACGAGTTTGACGTTGAACTGGATACACCAAAACTTTATCGTCATATGGCGATAGACGGTATACCTGTCTTGGCTCTTTTACTTCGAATGAATTTGACTTTTTTCCTGTCTTGGATCTTGTACATCGCATGAGTTTGACGTTTTTTGAATTGGACTTTGGTTGGCAGTTTAGGCTCATGCCACCGAGGAGCATTTTCTTTTTGAATTTTTTGAATTTTTTATTACTTTTTATTTTTTGAAAATTGGTTGGCACTTTAGGCTCGTGCCACCGAGGAGCGTTTGAATTTTTTTGAAAATTAATATGTTTGAAAACAATCGTAAGAACACATGATAAAATCAAATTTGATCCCCGGAAGACCCCAAAATTGAGTGGGGACATTTTTGAAAAAAAAATTTGGGCAACACTAGTGGTGTAGCCCCCAAAAACTTTTATTATTGTTTTTTTTATGTGGAAAAATGGGGAATTGAAAGAAACGTTTTTTGGCAAAAAGATATGGGCGACACCAGTGGTGTAGCCTGGGCGGCACAAGGAGTGTCGCCCTCATAGGTTGGGCGACACTGGGCGTGTCGCCCATGAATTTTTTTTTTTTTAAGTGTTAGCTGGGAGTTAAAAAAAAAAAATTTTGGCAAAAAGAATTTGGGCAACATGAGTGGTGTCGCCCCCACAGGCTAGGCGACACTAGGCGTATCGCCCATATAATATTTTTTTTTTTTAACCCGTGTTTGTTGCTGCCCCCAGTTGGGAGGTCTTTTTCAACTTGCCCCTATTATGGGGAGTTTAAAAACTTTTTTTTTTTTTATTGCCCCTGTTGAGGGTCCTTGTTCAACTTGCCCCTGTTGGGGGGTTCTTGTTCATCAATAAGTGTGCGATTTTATTCACCGAAGCATAGTGGAACCCTCTTTTTTTTTCACACACTTTTCAAACTGAATTCCTACACATTCAGTTCCCTAATTGTAGGGTATTTGTCTCGAACTCCCGGCTATTGGATCGTACACACACACAGGGATGAGCTTGCTTCATTTTGCCTCAAGGGATCTAGTCGAGAGAAAAACGCTCCAAGACTAGCCAATATCGTCATTGGCGAGGTTCACCCATCTCTGATATGTGGTAGTTGATAGTTATACTCATACAACCATGAAGTGCTTGGCTAGTTTCTACCCTTCATAGCAAGCGTAGGAAGTTGGCTTCGAGAATGAGGCCAGATTGACTAACAGTTTAACCTCTTGTAGTGATGGAGGAAGTCCTTTCTAAAAAGAGTTTTGGAAATGGATGGTTTTAACAATCAAATTGAAAAAGAATTTTCGAAAGGGATGGGCCTTACAGTTTTACCACCTATGGCCCCTTTGGTGGTTATTTTCTTTATTATGTTTTACCCAAAGATGATGAAAGGATTTCCTTGTGGGATCATGAGAACTCAAAGGCCTCGAAGTTGTCATTTTACCTTTGGAGCTTTCATCTTGTGCTTCACAGGTCCATGAAGAGTTCTCTGGATTCTTGCCGGGCTTCCATCTTGGAGAAGTCTCGACGTTCTTCCAGAGTCGTCAAAGTCACTTCGATTTGCCATTTATGTCACCCTCCCGTATCTTTTTGAGTTGGTTCTGTTGGGAACCTATAGGGTTTAAGAGGAGTGTTCATCCTCAGGGTCTACTTGTGCAGTATTGTTAGAACTTGCAAGTACTTGTTTATACTTGATTCTTTCAAATCGAAAGCTCATTCTTGGAGATCTTTTATTCTTTTTTTTTTTACCTGTGATGCCTTTTAAGGCTTTCACTACGTCCATTTTTCTTTTTTTGTTTTTCTTTGTGATGCTTTTTCATGCTTTTGACGCTCTTTTGAGCCCGTTACGGGTAGTATTTTCTGAGATACATCACATTAATGGGGTCATTGAGTTCGTACCCCTCCTGATTTTTTATCTTAAAAGAATTGCCTGCGCGCACTCGGGTAACCACGAATGGCCCCTCCTAGTTAGGTTTGAATTTGCATAAAGGGTGTGGATTTGCAGGAGTGGAAGATTTTATTAAGTATCACATCCCCTTCTCTGAATTGTCGAGGAACAACTTTTCTTTGGCATGTGCTCTCGATTCTACGTTGGTAAGCAACGATATTTTTTGTTGCTCATAGTCGTCTTTCATCCAAAGTAACGAGGGCAGCGATTTGTGCTTCGATCTTTCGTTCCTCATCTGAATTTTTTGTGAATAAGCACTAGGAGAGATGGTATCTCAACTTCAATGGGTAACACCGCTTCCATACCGTACACCAATGAGTATGGGGTCATGCCAGTAGGAGTCTCATCGGTTGTCCGGTAAGCCCATAGCGCGTCATTTAGCTTTTCGTACCAATCTTTGCCACCTTCTATTATTATGTCTATAATTTTGAGAAGTCCTTTGTTCGTGGCCTTTGCTTGTCCATTTCCTTGAGGGTAGTAAGGTGTGGAGAATTTTTGCATTATCCCAAACTTTTTGCATGGCTTAGTGACCCTTTATGATTGACTTAAGAACACCGAATCTGAATACAATGTTGTTCTTTATGAAACAGGGAACATGTTATCGCTCAATTTTGACAAAGGACACACCCTCTACCCATTTGGTGAAGTACTCTATAACCATTAGTATAAAACAGTGGTCGTTTGAGGCTTTCCGAGAGATCATTCTGATGATATCAAGACCCCACATGGCAAAGGGCCATACGGGCAGTGTTGAGTTGAGTGATACAGACAGTGCATGGATGAGGTCTGCATAAAGTTGACATTTGGGATACCTCTTAATGAACTTCCAATAATCTTCTGCCATGGTGGTCCAGTAATAGCCTTGGCGCTTGATTTTTTGAGCTAAAGCGGCTGCCCCCAGAATAACCTCCTTCATTGTGTAACTCTGTCAGTACTTGGTCGATTTCTGGTTGATCGAGACACCGTAGAATGATGCCATCGAAGGATTTCTTTAACATGAAATTTCCTCTTACTAAGAATCCCATAGAAAACCTTCGAAGGGCTTCTTTATCCTTTTCGGTGGCTCTTTTGGGATATAAACCATCTTTTAGCAGGGACAGAAATCTTGGAACCATGGTTTTGCCTTAACTAGCGCATCTGAAGCCTCGAGAGACCCTTCCCCATCGTTTTCATTTTGTTGCTCTATTTCTTTTTCGATCCTTGGTGGGGAAGAGTCATGTTTGTTCCTGATGTATAATGATAGCATGGTGATTCTGAAGGAATATCAACTATTGAAGCAAGGGTTGCAAGGGTGTCAGCGAACATATTATTTTCCCTAGTTACATGCAGAAAGGTGATTTTATTAAAATATGGGATCATCTTTTCCACCTTCTCTTGATAGGGTTTGAGCTTTTCTTCTTGCACCTTCTAAATCCCTTGAACTTGGTTTATGACTAGTAAGGAGTAATCAATCACTCGTATTTGCTGGATTTTCATTCCCATAATGTTATTGAGCTCGGCTATCAAGGATTCATATTTAGCAATGTTATTGGTATATGGGAAATTCAATCTGATGGTTGTTGGCATTAAAATCTTCTCTGGTGGGCGTAGTATGATGCATACACCTGACCCGTATTCATTCCTTGCATCATCGATGCATAGCTCCCAAATTGAGTCCTCAATTGTGAAGAGGTTCTCGTCAGGGAGATCCGTGTTAACGGGAGTGTTATCTAGCAATACGTGTTCAGCTAAGTGGTCATCAATGGCTTGTCATTTGATCAATTTTTGAGTGACATATTCGATCTCGAACTCAGCATTCTCCACTTTGCCAAACGTCCATTATGGACTGGTCTCTCCAATAGGTACTTGAATGGGTCTATTTTTGAGATGAGCTTGACTGTATGAGATAAGACAATGTCTTAAATTCTTCATAGCCCACACAAGCGTCAAGCAGTGTGACAAACTTAAACTTTTTGGAACTGAAAAATATCTTTAATAGTGTTGATAAAAATAAATACAAAATAAATAAATAAAATAAAATAAAATTCGCTGTGTCAAAATGCACCATGGATATGTTTAGGTTAGGAGTGTTAGCTTTTCTGACAGTAATTTCATTTGATTGTCTTGTGAACCATTTCTATAGGAGACCACTTTTATAATATGGCCCAAGAGGACCAGTCGTTCCTCTTTTTGACGTTGCCCTATGATGTGTACGCTAAGCGTTTTGTTTTGCCATCTTAATTCATGTGTTATGGGCACATATAGTATTAGGTGTTATAATTTTATTAGCCCTTTCTCATGCCTTACCCTCCGGCCCTACCATTTTAACCCTCTCCACCTCTCTCTTAAAGTAACAAATTCATAGCTCAACAAGAGGAATGGTTACAACAGCTCCTGGTTTCTCCTTGAATCAACAAATCCCCCATCAACGCATTATGGAAGAGGAGGCAGCAGATTTCACAGACAAATCGCCATCTCACTGCAACCTTCACGAATCCATCCTCGCCACAGATAATGTGTGCAGGTGAGACGTAGAGATAAAGTTCATCTGAAGGCAGCGACTTTCGTTCTCCAGGAATCAACATGAAACAGCTCCACGAGCAGGCAAGCCGGAACCACACGAGAGATGAGGAAGGAACTCGCAACCCCATTCTCTTTAACACCATTAACAACCAACGAGACTCTCTCTCTAGGTATGCCAACGAAACTCTCTCTCTAGGTATGTCCTTGATGATTTTATACGAGGCACATTCACGGACACAAATTGCACTTTGTACTCTCCACCCACTCTTTGCAATTTCTCTCTCTTCTAACAACCCAATGAATTCACACTTAGTAGTGTGTAGAGCTCAATCTTTCTCTCTCTTAGATGCTCCAACTATGCACCACCTTTAGACTTACTCTGCTCTCTTTCAAGCCTGCACCAATCTCAAGCTCCCACTCTTTGGCACTGTTCTCCACAAAAGATGGCTACTTCTCTCTCTAAACGACTTTTTCGTCTCCAATCACCTCATCAATCTGTATGCACGATGTGACCTTTTCAGCACCACGCCCAAAATGTTCGACACAATGCCTAAGAGAGACATAGTCTCTTGGATCTCTCTAATCTCAAGCTTCGACCATGTATTTATGCATCATGATACGTGGATGATCATCCCATGGGCATATCGGCATCCTCAAAGTAAGTGACCTCATTGTCTTGAAAAATAATCTTTTTAGTAAAATTGTGATATTTTATCTATTTTTAGAAGTTTTAAATGCTGTAAATTCTTAGAAATAAGTTTCTTTTTCCTGTCTATTGTTGAGAATTTAGATACTGTAAATTATTAGAAATAAATGTGATATTTTCGCTTTTAGTAAAATTGTGAAATATCCTTCTACAGTTTTGAATATTTAGATATTATAAAATTCATGTGCAAATGACTTCCTCATTATTTAAAAAATTGATATTTCTGCAATTGATCGTAGTATTGCCTATGAAATGACTATTTGTGAATTGGCAATTCCATAAATTGTGATAATTTCGTATTTAATTTTGGATTTCCATAAGAGTTCTTCTATTGATACTAGACTGTTTATCATGTTACATTTCACGAATGTCCTTCAGAACTGCTACCTTTAAGAAATTATTGTCAAAATGTTTAACTGGTTACTTACAAATATTTCATTGAAAGTGATTGTTTAAATTGCTTCAAGTGAATTCCTGTTAATGATTCAATGATACTTTGTATATATGATGTTGCTGCTTTCTGATGTTAAAAGAGTTTCTGAGATAATTTGAGTATAAGTGGACTTGCAGGGATTGTTAGGGCCCATCTGGTTATGTCGGTATGGACTATTTGGACTCATCTGGGGCACCGGTGGTGTACGTTTAGACCTGCAAGGATTGTTATGACCTATCTGGTTATGCCGGTAGGGACTATTTGGACTCATCCGGGATGCCTGTGAGGTATGTTTGGACCTACAAGGATTGTTACGACCTATCCGGTTATGCCGTTAGGGACTATTTGGACTTTTCTGGGATGCCGATGAGCTATGTTTAGACCCGCAAGGATTATTAGGACCTATCCAATTATGTCGGTGGAGACTATTTGGACTCATCCGGGACGCCGGTGAGGATTGTTTGGACCCATCCAGGATGTTGGTGGGGTATATAGGTGACCTACTTGAGACGCTAGTAGGGTATTTTATGAAATCTTTTGAGTTATGCATTGTTGTTAAAATGTTTATATGCATTTCAATCTTTTGGATTATGTTAAATTGTGTAATTCTGAAGGAGAAATTATTATCCATAAATGCTTTGTTTGCATTGTTTTAATAGATAT
>NW_006494943.1:3830042-3850813 GCF_000471905.2 Amborella trichopoda
AGAGGGGCGCTCACAGTTAAAGTTACGCGAATCCCACCGCCTCGACTCTCAACGCTAGGTTCCCCTCACACCATTAAAGCGGATTTTGGGGGTTTTCGAAATATCATTTGTTGGTTTCCTGAGCATTCCCTGTCCGGTGTGTGCTGGAATGTGTAAAGAAGCACGCAATAAAAAATAAAGTGGCAAGCAGGCAAGCACACAATGCAAGAAAGAAATAAAACGAGTGCTTGGCACTAATCGTGCCCAGCGATGCGCGCTTTGAGGCGAAGCTCTCTCGCTCGAAGCACATTATAGATGGAGGGGTAAGAAACCCCTAAGAAGGTATAGCAACCACAATGAGACCAGGTACAGTTCGTGCTAAGTCGAGCACAGCCCTAGTCGAGGGTGACTCGAACGGGACACAGTTCAGGGGGGGTGCAAGATACCCTCAATGTATTTTTTAATTTTTTTTTATCTTTTTAATTTTGATAAAACACAGTTAAATTAAGCATGGTGAAAGCAGGGAAAACATGATTTCAATCAATATTAACAAACCCAAATAAAATCAGAAAGCCAGAAGCAGAACATACCTATCTGAAGCAAAACATTGTTTTTGTATTTTTAAAAAATTTATTTTAAGTTCAAAATTAGTGAACAGGAAGCAAAAACCCTCTTAAAGAGGTATGTGGGGTCCCAGAAAATTTCTGGGACAACTGCAACTGGGCGACAAGGGTGGTGTCGCCCTTGCAGGCTGGGCGACACTACAAAATTTTTTTTTTTATATTTTTATTTAATTTTTTTCTTATGAATTTTGATGAAATAAGGTTACAGTAGACTTGCATAAGCAGCGAAAACAATATTTCTAATGAAAAAAATTAAAATAAAACTAAACAGAAAAGTGTAAATAGAATAGACTTGTATCAAGAATAATATTTTTTTTTGCATTTTTAAAAATTTTACTTTGATCTGAAATTTTTTGAGCAGTCACAAGAGTCCCTAAAACAATATCGAAAATTTTCAGAAGATTTTGAAACTTCTAAATTTGTGCGACATGGGGTAGTCGCCTTGGATCTAGGCGACACTGGGGTGTCGCGCAGGCAAGGGTGACACTGCTGGTGTCGCCCAAAACAAATAAAAATCGTATTTTGGGGCTTGAATCAAGCTCGAAACGCCCCATGGTGAGCACAAAACTGTTTACGATGCAAAATTTGACAAATCTTCTGACGAAGATCTCTCGGATCTTGACACCTTCAACTGATGAAAAAGAAGTGATAGAGAACGTGGGACAAAGGTTTGTTGTGCCCTAAAGATGACTGAAAATGGTCAGGGTTTCTTAGGATTAGGGTTGTTGTGCCCTATAGATTTAAAGTTTTAGGGTTTTTAGGCTTAGGGTTCAAAGTTATGGTTTTTCTCTCTGAGGAAGTCTCTTTAGGGTTTCAATCTTCCTTCCTAAGTTTCTCTCAAAGGGGTTCCTTTGAGTGGCACGAAAAAGTGATTTTATAAGGGTCACAGATCTATTGGGAAGGATAACTTTCCATAACTAACATATCCTCCAGCCAAAAATGCTAATTTTGGGGGTACGGATCTAGGCGACACTGGTGGTGTCGCTTGGGCGACACGCCTAGTGTTGCCCAAATAAAATGGTAAAAAACATCACAAAAGGGCAAGAAATCAACACCTTGAAGGAAATTTCACTTTGGGCCAAAAGGGGTTGGGCGACATGGCTGGTGTCGCTCAAATGTTATCCAAATTGAAATCTGTCACTTCAAGTGTGTTCCTCAGCCTCTTGTGAAGCTCTCAAACAAAATTCGGGTCAAAAAGCATTTTTGTTTACTATTTTTAATGATTTTTTTGATAAAATGTGGCGTTTGTAGGATTCTGGGTCAAAACAGTATCTGCAGGGTTTTGGCTAGGCAAATTGGCTCTGGGTCAGAGGGTAGGTTGTGTGAACTATGGATTTGGGTTTACTATGATAAGTGTAGTCCTAAGGGTTCAAAACACCACAGAATTTGCCAAATTTAAAATGGGGTGTCTATATTAGTATGTAAACTTAATAAATCCCTTTGCAACCTTCAACAAGTATCGTAACATTGGTGCATAAAATTTCAAGAGACCCTAGCTCTCGCAGAATTCTCTAGAAATAATGAGGATTACTACATATATCAAAAGGTCAGTGGGAGTAATGTGGCATTTATATCGTTATATGTGGATGATATACTAATTGTTAGTAGCTCAATTGCCTTAGAAGTAGAGACAAAAAATTTCCTTGCACAACACTTCGATATGAAGGATCTTGGAGAAGCGTCATATGTATTAAACATCAAGATAATAAGAAATAGGAGAGAGAAAATTACCTAACTTTTCCGGGCAACCTACTATAAAATGATACTGGAAAAAGTTTGATATGAGTATGTGTAAGCCCATGTCTACCCCAATAGATAAAAAGACAATGCTCATCAATAAAATGTGTCATACCGAATATGTTGATAAATATCCCATGGAGAGAGTACCTTGTAGGAGCACAGTTGGGTCCCTTATGTATGCCATGACGGGAACAAGACCTGACTTGTCTTTCGTCATGAACTTGGTTCGTCGTTTTCGAAACAATGTTGGAGAGGAGCATTGAAAAGCAGTAAAGAGAATTCTCGAATATGTAAAAGGGACCATGAACTGTGCGCTCACATACAAGGGGAGAACTAAAATAGCAATAGAGGAATATTCAGATGCAAGCTATCTCGCGGATTCAAATGATGCGAAGTCCACATTTGGATATGTGTTTATGCTTGGAGGGGGTGCAGTTTCTTAGAAGTCGAAGAAATAGGATTTAAGAGCATTATCCACCATGAAAGCTGAATATGTGGCATGCTGCCTGGCAATCAAGAAGGCCGTATGGATTAAGGAGTTTCTTAATCAGCTCAATTTTAATCCTGTGAGTTGTGAGGCAGTAAGGATTTTCTGCGACAATACAATGGTAATTTGCGTATCAAAGGAGCCACGGTTTCATAAGAATTCCAAGCGTATCAAACCCTATTTCTATCACCTGAGAGCTGAGGTGAGATTGAAAGACATCGCGATTAGCTACATATCCACAGATCTGATGATCGCAGATCCTCTGACTAAGGGGGTTGCCCCTAATGTTTTTATAAGACATGTGAGACAGATGGGGATGAGATAAAGTGAGGAAGAGAGAATGTAAGGCTTTTAAAGGCTAAGTGGGAGATGTTGGGTTTATATGGCCTTTAAAGGCCTTATGAGTGTTTGTAACAAAAACATTTGATATAGTGGAACATAAATTCAATGAGAGTGTGGTCCCTCGTGGACCGTGCTATGCAAATAGTATTTGCAGATACTGATTTGTGCTTGACAATCTAGGTCAGTCGGTTGGAAAAAACCCATGTTACCTGGGCATGAAGAATAAACCGATGAGGGTTATAGGTTACCCCTTGATGAGGTCGGAGAACATGCCCAGAAGAGTGAGCCGAGGGACTGTGTGACCCTTGTGTGTGATGGCGGCCTACAGAGACAAGGGTCAAAACATGATCCATATACCATCACACAACATGTATATCGATAGATCGTTCGAAAAAGCCAAAAATCCACATTTTGGGTGAAGCGTATGCGTGTGCGAGAGATACCCCTATGCTCTACGTGGTCGTATCTAGAGGAGGACTTGTAATCCACAAACTGGAGTTGCGATCCATTGGCTCATTGGCCAGACTTTGGTGACCCGCTAATGAGCCCCTGCTTGGACTGTGAGTTATGGAAAACACTGGGTCGGTTCGATAAAACATGTGAAGCCTGTAGTCCACAGTTGAAGGTGGAGTAACCAATGATTGTTGATTAAATTTCTAAACCATATACATCTATTTCCCATCATATTAATTTAATTATGTTTGTTTTATGATAGAAATTATGTTAGAATTATTATTTAAATTTTTATGCGTCTTTTGATATTTTATTTATAATTTTTTGACTTATAAAAATAAATATATTGATTTTACAAAAATCTAAAATTCAACTAATATTTTAGAAGTCATTTTATTAATTTTAAAATTACATAAAATATCATGGGGGCCCATAGTGCACATGGGCCCACCATGTACTATGTGGGTGGGGGCCCACACGTGCCACACATGGGTGGCACACCCTACCTCTTGGTTGATTGCTTTTTGATCAAGTTTTCTCAAAGATTTGGTAAGATATTATATGGCATGTGGTCAAATAGAGATATGAGAATATTTTGACCATATATTGACCAAAGATTGAAAGAGAATATTGACTTGATATATCTTTGGAATATTTTGTAAAAGATTATGCTATGGATTGGAAAGTATAATATTTTAATTAGATGTATTTTATTTATTTTCTAATGATGGGAAATGGTTAAGGATAGGGGGTAATGGTCCATGGACCTTCCATAATATTGATGACACATCTATAGAATGGATGGCTCAGATCTCTCACCACACAACTCACCCTGATAAACAGTCCATATTCAATCTCAACAAAGAGGCAAACTGTGAGAAACCCTAAACCAAATTTTGCACTATAAATAAGGGTGTAACCCCACGTATTCTTTACACTTTTATCTCTCCCACAACTCTCTCGCTCTCTCTTCTCTCTCCAACTTTCTCTCTCTAACCCTCTCTCTCCTAAGCCTCTAGAAGGGCACGCCCCAACCCTAGGTCTCCCACTTTCTCTCTCATGCCCTAAAATACTAAGGTTTGGGAAATTAGGGTTAAGCCAAGAAAATTTGGGGGTTAGAGTTTGAAGAGATTTAAAGGTGCATACTCAATTTAGCCGAAATTTGTTTTTCCAGTTCGAGATTGAAGCTAAACCGTTGATTCTGTACCATCGGATGTTGGTGACTCGGTATGGGGTGTAATAAGCCCGTTTGAGGTAATCACCGGCATGCTCTATTTTTGTTTCTTGTAATTTTATCTTTATTTTCTCAGGCATAGCATAGTGCATAGTTTTTTCAATAGCATCAAGTGTTAAGATCTTGATTTTATTGTTATGTTGATTTCATTTTGAAATTTATCTTGTTGTAATAAAGACCACCTGTAAGTGATATTTTGCCAAAAGAAAGGGGTGACAAAAAAATATTATTATTCCTCGGTAAAAGATCACATATGTCTTTCTTTCAACACTGGCACGCCAATCTAATTCTTAGCTTGAAAATATTTTATATGCAAAAAGTTAAAATAAAATAAAAAAATGTTTAATTTATCTTTTGTACATGGAGGTCACAATTATTCCCACTCATTAGATATCAAGTTAGATGGTTTAGGGTGAGTCGTGAAGTCTGAGAAATTATTATTTTTGGAACTTTGTGTTTATTCAATGACACTCCTATAACCACCCATTTTGAAATTTAAGGGACAAGAATGATTATGACCTTCATATACAAAAGATAAATGGTCTCTTTGTAGACTATCGCCCAAAAAAAAAGGAAAAGGAGATGGAGAAATAGAAAGGGATAAATGTCCAAAAATAATTTATTTAAAAATCATTTACCCTAAAACCACTCTAAAAATAGAGTCCACCTTGATTCTTGCAATATGTGTTTACCCTCTAACTTGTGAGCCTACAACTAATTCAACATACAGACGCCCTCCACACACATAGATAGCGGGAGAGAGTGTACCGTCTTTCAAGAAAATTCAAATCAACTTCTTGCTCCTACATAGAGTAACGAGACAAAGAAGGATCTAGTTCCAACACAACTGATTTTCTAAATTTCTTTTACGCAAGAGCTTGGTTGAAAAAACTTATTCTGTTTTGTGAGTTGCTATAGGGTAGAGGAGGCAATGGGTCGGGTCCGGTTAGGCCCGGACCCAACCCGTCGGGTCGAAAAGTTGGACCCATACCCATACCCGTCGAGTCCGGGGTCTGGTCGGGCTTCCCTTTTTGTAGCCTACAATGGTGAACAACAGAGAACTGATTTTTGAGGAGTGGGCGATTAGAGAGAGAGACATTCGAGATTAAGAGAGAGTTATGTCCCCAAGAAACTGAGAGAGGGAGAATTGCAGAGAGGTAGGATGGCGATGGGGTTTGGCTGTTTGGGTAACTAGGGGAAGATGAAAAGTATTGAAATGATTTAGGGTTGGGGCTTCGGCCTTTGGTAAATTAAAAATTCGCGTCCGGGTACCCATTGGGTCGGGTATAGCAGGACCCGTAGACCCAAGCCTATTTAGGTATCCTTGATTAAACTCGGACCCTACTCACGAGTCCAAAACTTGGACCCATACCAGGAATACCCGGCAAGTATGGGTCGGGTCCTGGTCCATTTCCACCCCTACTACAAAGTAGTGAATACCAAAAATTCGTTTGCATGGTAAACTCAAGTATGTTTGTTTTTATGCGAACAGGTTGTTGTCATCGATTGGTGAAAAGTCAGAAGGGGTTTATAACATTCACAGCTATTGTGCATTCATATCAATATAAATAAGCAATGGAAACTATACATTATCAAAGCAAGAATATGAAATAAAAAATCCAGCAACATTCATTCTCAGAACATAACAATTTAACGTGGTTCGATCACAAATCATGAGCTACATACACCACAGAATGGTGCGAGGTTTTACTTACTTATTTGGAAAGATTACAAGGTGAAGTTAAACTCCGAAGCTCCAATATACAATAGCTTTTCTTATATAAAATAATGCTCAAAACAGAGCTTCAAAGGTCCTACAAATAGACATTTTCTCTCTTTAAAATAGGGCCTACAGTAGGGTCTGAAAAATACCCAAGATTTGTGATCCAAAATCTCTACTTTCTCTCTCTACAAGATGATAAAAATACGGCTAGCAAGAAAACCCTACGTGAGCTCTCACCTTGTCTTCTTTTTCACTATATCTATCTCTCTCTCTCTCTCTCTAAAACAAAGTAAAATAAAACCCATTTAAAGAGAAAATTCCTACAACCTCACAACCCTTGGATTAGAAGCCAATCCAATGGCCCAAAATAAAAGAGACGAAAAACAAATAAAACACCTCACATGTGTGTTTTAGCTTCACACATGTAACAATTTCCCACTTGAAGACAAATTATAATGCCTCTAAAATATCTACCAATGCATCACTCTCTATCCACTCGAGGTTACGTTTCATCCAACCCGAAAGTCTTCTACACATCACATTCTTTTCAGTTGAGACAACATTTGTCTATATATCATCAAGGTTCTTCTCAATGTGAATCTTGTCCACCTGCAAATCTCTACGCTCTAGGACCAATCGAATGAAATGGTATCCAACATCTATATGTTTTGGTTTGGAGTGATAAGCTGCGTTCTTAGCCAGATGAATAACACTCTGGTTATCGCAATGCACAACATATTTATATTGTTTCACTTCAAACTGGTCAAGTAACCTTCTCAACTAAATCATTTCTTTTGCTGCCTTTGCCAATGCCACATATTCAGCTTCAATTGAGCGACAATATCTCGCAACCTTGACATCCAACTGACTGCACCACCACCAACCTTGAAAATGTAACCAGTGGTAGACCTTCTAGTATCACGACATCTTTCATAATCTGCATCTACATAATTAACAATTTCCAATGATGAGTTCCCAAAACGCAAGCATACATTTTGTGTCCCTTTCAAATACCAAAGGATCCACTTAACTGCTTGCCAATGTTTTCAATCTGGATTAGACATAAATCTGAAAACAACTCCCACTGCATGGGCAACATCAAGTCTAGTACAAACCATTGCATACATTAAATTACCCACTGCAGAAGTATATGGAACATTATTCATATTACTTTTATATACCTCATTCATTGGAGAGTCCCTTTTAGATAACTTAAATTTTGCAATTAATGGCGTAGAAACAAGTTTACAGTCAATCATATTGAAGCGCTTAAGAATTTTAGAAATATATATTCAGATTGGCTTAACTAAAGCTTACATTGCTTTCTATCTCTATGGATTTGCATGCCCAAAATCTTTTTGGTTGGTCTAAAATCCTTGATGGCAAAATACTTGAATATATGAAGCTTTAAATGCTTGATTTCACTCAGATCATTGCTAGTAACGGGCATATCATCAATATAAAGCAACAAAACAGTAAAATAATCTTATGATGAACCCTAGAAATACACACAATGATCAAAATTGTATCTAGAATAACCTTCACCCATAATAAAACTATTAAATTTTTTATACTATTACCTAAATGCTTGTTTCAAACCATACAATCCCTTTTTCAACTTGCAAACCAAGTTAGGATTGGTTTTTTTTTCAAAACCTTCAAGTTAACACATATAAATTTCTTCATCAAGATCAACCATGCAAGAAGGTAGTTTTAACATCAAATTGTTCTAGCTCCAAATTCAAGTTAGCAACAAAAACTAAAACAACTCTAATAGAGCTACGCTTAACAACAAGAGCGAAAATTTCAATAAAATCAACACCTGGTTGTTTACTATAACCTTTTACCACAAGCCTAACCGTATACCGCATAAGACCATTTGCCTCCCACTGAATTTCATACACAGACCTAGTCTTCAATGCTTTCTTCCTATGTGGAAATTCTACTAACTCCCATGTATCATTCTTATGCAAAGCATCAATCTCCTCCTCTAATGTCTTATGCCACTTTTTAGCATTAGGGCAATAAATAGCCACTTGAAAAGATTCAAGTTCGCCACTATTAGTATACAAAGCATAATATAAAGAAGGAGAATTCCTTTGTGTGGGCTTGTGAGGCCGTATAGATCTTCTTAATTATGGCTCAGGTGTAACTGGTAGGCTTTCTTTATCTTGAATTAGTTTAGTGTCATCCTCATAACTAACATCACTTGCGTCAAAATTATCTTGAGCTTGAGTTTGAGTATCTTGCACTCGTCGGTGAAACAATGAGATTTGGTTATTGTATATCCACAAGAAGACTTTCTTATTTTGGCTCTTCTTGCTTCTTTTCAACAAACATTACATTCTCATTAAAAAAAACATCTGGACTTCTGATGGTCTTCTTTGCAATAGAATCCCAAATCCTATAACCTCTATCATCGCCACCATCCCCAAAAAAATCACATTTTTTTGACTTGGCATAACTTGGCTCTACTTTCATTGGGCACTTGAACATAAGCTTCATACCCAAATGTTCTCAAGTGTTTATATGACACACTTTTACCTCTCCACAAAATTTCAGGCACTTCAATATTCATTGGTGCACTGGGAGATATATTAATTAAATATGCGCATGTATTATCAGCTTCAATCCAAAATTGATTACCAAGAATAGATTATGAAATCATGCTTCCTACTCTTTCAATGATGATCATATTCATCCTCTCAATGACACTATTTTATTATGGTGTCCCAGGAACAGTCTTTACCCTGCGAATGTCAGTCTCTCTACAGAAAGTATCAAAAGCATTCGAGCAACATTCACCACCATTATCAGTTTGCAAACATTTAATAAATATGTTTGTTTCTTTTTCAACCTCGGCTTTAAAAACTTTGAAAACTTCAAAAACTTGATCATTGGATGGCGATGGATACAACCAGCACTTTCTAAAATAATTATCTAAAAAAGTGACAAAATAATAAGCTCCATCAAGAGATTTAACATTAACAGGGTCACAAACATCATAGTAAAGCAATTCTAATGCTTTACTTTTTTTATGAAATTCATTTCTTTCAAAACTAACTCTACGTTGCTTATCCATGGCACAATGATCACAAAAATAAAAAAATGAATGCTTAGAAATATGAATGAGATTTTGAGTTTGTAATACCTTAATACCATGCTCACTGAGATGACCCAAACAACTATGCCAAATTTGCATATCCTCATGCTTACTAGCAATAGCAACAATCTTCTATGCAGCATCATTCCTTTGAGTCATGTCATGAAGAATGTAGAGACTCCCATCTTTTTGCCCTTTCAACATTGTCATACAACATTTAGAAATCTTTTATGACCCATTTTCAAAATTCACTATGAAACTAGAGTCATCTAATTGCCTGGCTGAAATAAGGTTTTTCTTCAACTCAGGCCTCACATTTCTCAATGTATGCTTCTTTCCATCTGATTGCTTGATAACAACATTTTCAATGCCCAAGATTATCAACAAGATAAATCAAACCACCAACCACATCTGTATAGGATGAAAAATATGACATTTTTAGGCAAACATGAAATGAAGCACCAGAATCTAAAACTCAACTATTTGCAATGGATAATGGTGTGCACGCAACAATAAAAGTAATCACATCTTCACCATCTGGAACTGTACTTACTTCTGCATGACCATCATTGCCCTTGGCTTTTTGTTTATTCTTCATAACATAAAAATATTTTCTTGTATGACCAGGTTTTTTGCAATACCAGCAAATAACCTTCTTGCCCTGTGACTTGGACCTACCTCTGCTATGAAATTTATGCATACTAAATCTTTCGGATTGATCTCTATGTTGAGTTCTTCCTCTATCTCCTGTTGCTAATGCTTTATTTGACTCAACAAGCATTTGTGTGGATGCCTTTCTAGTCTTTTCATTCAATAATGAAGTCACAACATCTATTCAATTAAACTTGTTACCCATTGTATTAATCACAATTAACCAAGGTATCCCAACTAGCAAGTAAAGAACTCAGCAAATGCAAACATAAAACTTCTTCAACCAAATTCACTTTCAAATACCTCAATTGTGCAAAAATTGAATTAAATTCACTCACATTGGATCTAATTGTAACACTTTCTTTCATTTTCAAAAAAAATAATTTTTTCATCGCACTAATTTTATTCGCACTAGAAGATTGCTCAAAATATTGCTAAAGCTCTGCAGATGTTTTACATTGACAAACATCAAATAAATTGATGGTGAAATACATAGTCTAATAGTTATCAAATATTTTCGATCAAGAATATCCCATTTCCGATCTTCCATTCCATCAGGCATGACCTCTTTTCCTCGAATTGGCCTATCCAATTCTTTTCCAACAAGATAATCTTCCATCATCATTTTCCATATTGATCAGTTGCTTTGATTTAATTATTCAAATTCCATTACCCTTTTTATTTTAAAGAACAATACAGTAAATAACCACAATAGTTAAAAAACCCGTTCTTCATAGACACAATGAAGAACAAACCCTAGGCTATGATACCAGTTGTTGTGCATTCATAGTTATTGTGCATTCATATCAATATAAACAAGCAATGAAAACTACACAATATCAAAACAAGAACATAGAATAAAAAATTCAGCAACAAGCATTCACATAACACAATAATTTAACATTGTCTGGTAACAAATCGTACCCTATATCCACATGAAAATGGTGTGAGGTTTTACTTACTTATTTGTGAAGATTACAAGATGAAATCGGGCTCCAAAACTCCAATTTACAACAGCTTTTCTTATCTAAAATAAGGCCCAAAACAGAGCTTCAAAGGTCCTACAAATGGATGCTTTCTCCAGAGCTTCAAAGGTCCTACAAATGGATACTTTCTCCAAAGCTTCAAAGGTCCTACAAATGGATACTTTCTCTCTTTAAAATAGGGTCAGCTGTAGGGTCCCGAAAATACCCAAGATTTGTGACCCAATATCTCTACTCTCTCTCTACAAGATGGAAAAAACATGGCCAGTAAGAAATACGTGAGCTCTTACCTTCTCTTGTTTTTCACTCTCTCTCTCTCAAAGAAAGTTAAATAAAACCCATTTGAAGAGAAAGTTCCTACAACCTCACAGCCCTTGGATTAGAAGTCAATCCAATGGCCCAAAATAAAAGAGAGCAAACAAATAAAACACTCAACATATGTAATTTAACTTCACACATGCAACATAGGTAACCTGATTTCTATAGAAACTTGTGCGTGTTAAATGACTGCAAGGACATGATTGTCACCTTGTTTAAGGGTCACATTCCTACAAGGTTCTGCTCTTTTCTCATTCTTCCTTTGGGCTTTCCCAAATTCTTCAGGATGACAAGCTCATGTGTAACAATGGCTAGTTTATTATATAGTAAGTGTAATGTTATGGTGATGTTGCATTAGCAGGAGTTCCTTCTCGATATGAGAATGTTTTTTTTATTACAGTTATGTGAAAGTTTATATTACCCCAAAATTTAGGGTTCTAAAAGTACTATTGGGTTTTATGCAGGGGAGTGAATGGAAAGTATACGCCTGTCTACGGGAGTATAAAATCTTTTGGTTTCACCATTTATAGCACAATCTTCGTAGACTACACATACACATACACATCACATGGGAGAGGAACATCACATGAGAGAGGAAGAGAGGGGCTCCGTAAATTCTTTTTTTGAATGTGAACCTCTATAAATTCATTTATTTCAAAATAAAGACCCATTTGTTTGGGAACTCAAATAAAAAAATTATTCATGATCCACCCACTCTCCTTATAACGGTTACTGCTACTGATGAATGTGAGAAAAGAGTGCAAGTTACCAATAATGCATGCACGCAGTCATTCCAAACAGGAAGTTGAGCTATTTTAAGATGTATTTGGGGATGTTTTGGTCTTTTTGAAGTTATCCTGAATTTTTCTTCTTTTTGTTTGGAAAATTAAAAATTCCCTCTTAAATTAATGTTTTTTTTTTTGCTTTTGTATTAGTTAAAAGGTTAATGTTTTAAAGACTAAACTATTATTTCCCACCCTTACCATATCTATTAAAACTCTCTCTCTCTTATGTTGAAAAGTGTGTCAGATTGATTATTAGGCTTTTTGAATCCCATAAGCCAGTCCAACACACTTTTGTGTCAGACAGAAACAAAAAAAAAAGTAGTACGACACAAAGTGTGATGAAACTTTTGGAAAGTGTGTTCGATTGAAGCAAAAAAAATTTGGTCTGACCCAAAAGTGTGCCGAACCGGCCACGAGGTTTCTAGAATTCCAGAACCTCAATCCAACACAAAAGTGTGCTGGCCGGTCATGAGGCTTCTGAATTTCCAAAAGCCAGAACTTGGAAGTCGGTTCGGCACATAACCAAAAGTTTTCAATAAGAGAGAGAGAGTGAGCGAGCGATATTGGATGGTTAGAGAGAGACACACACAGAGAAATACTATTTGAAAGCCATCACAAACATTTTCAGTATTAAAACCACTATTTAAAGGTGCATTTTATTTTGATTGTTTTGATCATCAGCATTATACAAACGGCCACTCATAAAATATTAGGAGTAGAATGTCTACGAACTACATTTTTAAAGGCATCAATAATTTCTTCTTATCTTTTTTTAAGGTAAATGCCCCACTTATTAAGATTCGAACGTTGGAGCGTGCCCCCCTCTCTCTTCCCCACCTTTAAACACTCTCTCTCTCTTACTAGCCGTTAACATTTCACTAACTTCTCTGATTCTCACTCTTATCTTGCCCCTTTTCCCCACATTCATCTCTCTCTCCCTCTCTCAACATGGCCATTGTTCTGGAATCCAATAAGGTAAGTTTTAGCAGGTTTCCTGTTTTCTAACCTTTCATGTTTGTGACAGTCAGTTCCTTACTTTTCATTTTGTTGATTTCTTGTTGCAGGAAATGGTGAACCCCATTGATTCCACACCTTCCATAAGTCCTGCATCAGATATACGATTTTGGGGTGCTCTCAAAAGGCGCATAGACTCTCTACAGAAAGGCCAGAAGATCTCTGGCAACCCTGCCTTGGTACCCAACCTCTCTGTCTCTCTCTCCCGAGCATTTTTTTTGGATCTATGCTGGAGAGTATTTTGGCTTTGAGAAGTTTCTCTGTCTAACTTTTCTTCTGGTTTCAGGTGGTTGGGGATACAGAGAGTAGCAAGCTTTTAAGAGAGAATTCTCTGCTTCTTCTTAGAGGTTTTGATTCCATTGGTTCCTCTCTCTCTCAGCTTACAGGGAACCTCGATGCTGCCCTCCAGGTAATCATCTATTTTGAGTGAACATCTGGTGAGGAAATCTGTAGTTTTCATGGCTTCAAGTAATTGGTTCTTTAATTCCAAATAAAACAAGAATTTGGTCATGGCTTCAAATTGGGTATTTAATTCCAGCTAAACAAGAATTGGGGTTTTAGGTTTTTACCTAAATTTATTTGTGGTTTAAGAAATTGGGTCTTTAATTCAAAAGAAAAGAAGAGTTGGACTTTTAGGTTTTCGCTGAAATTCTAAACATTTGGGTCTTTAGGTTTTTGCTAAATCTCAGAGATATTAGGTCATACAAACTTTTTGTAAATCTCACAGTTTATCAGGATATTGATTTTTCTCGAGTCAGTATCATATCAGAAGGAAGGAGATCTTTCAATCTGTTTGAATAAAGACATGCGTGATAATTCCATCTTTCTTTCTCTTAACTACTTTCTACTATTTTTCATTGCCAATTGTTTGTAAAAAAACTAGTTCAGAGCATAAATGCAGTAACCCTTCCGAACAGGGGGCAAATGAACTATCAAAGCCCAAACTATCTGAATTGTATCAGAGAGACATCGAACCCCAAGAAGATGAGATAGAGCGACCTCTAACAAAGAGGCGGTGTGATGATTCTTCACAAGGATCAAAGGATGTATCTCCCATAAAAACTAAACAGAGCCCCACAAAAGAGGATGTTTCTCCAATCAAAACAGAAGTTCTCGCGAGTGGAAAGATGAAAGAGACCAGAAAGGTAAGGCTTTTGCCATTTCTTAAAAAATTACAACGTTTTAGATTTGTTTATAGATCTGTTATTGCTGCTTGCTTCTTAATTACTTTCTCAAATTTTTTTGCTACAGATTGCAGCAAAGATGGCTTCAAAAGCTGCCTCACTTGCACAGGAACTGAAGTCAATCAAAGGGGAAGTTGGTTATTTGAGCGAAAGATGTGTTCTTCTTGAAGAGGAGAACAAGAGACTACGTGATGGGTTCTCCAAAGGAATAAGACCTGAGGAGGATGACCTGGTAAGATTGGACATTCCATGCTAACTCGCTTAAATTTATGAATTGTGTTGAAAACTCTCTCTCTCTCTCTCTCTCTCTCTCTCTCTACGTACAACAACAGACACACAAGTGAGTGCAAACAGACATATTCAGATATAAATGGGATTCTCAGTCTTAAAATGTCACTTTCTCCACGTGTGTGTGCAGCGTGTCCAAGTGCCTGTGTGCGAATATGACAAACACATTCTCTCAGGCATAAGAAGACTCGTGTCCTTGCACATGCGTATTTGTGTTTGAGAGAGAGATAGAGAGAGAGAGAGAGACGCCCTGTAATTCTCAGAAGTGTATTCAATCATCTTTTTCCTCTTTCTGAGTATGGACTGTATCTATGGCAGGTGAGACTTCAACTGGAGGCCCTTCTGGCTGAGAAGTCAAGGTTGGCTAATGAGAATGCAAACCTTAAAAGAGAAAACCAGTGTCTTCACCAGCTTGTCGAGTATCACCAACTGACCTCTCAAGGTCTCTCCCCATCTGATCCTGAATTCAGAGGTGTATGCTTGGATTTCTCATCTCCTCATCAATCCATGACAAGCAGCGATGAAGTAAGAGGAGAAGAAGATGATGAAGGGACAGGTCATCGGACACCTAGAACTGACATCTTCAGCTTCTCTTCTTCTCTAGATGAATGCTCTGATGAAGAGTGAAGAAATTCAAATGGCTTAGAGTTCATTCTTTTACATAGTCTTTATATCCAATTGTCTTGCCCCTTTCATAATTGGTTGTATGCCAGAAGGTTTGAGGCTAAAGGAATGGATGAGAAATTTAATTTATTATGTATAAATTTTGCTTTTTGATCATTGTAATTCGCTTTCGCCCCCTTTCTTCTTGTAAAATGGAATATTCATGGACATATTTGTTGTTGTTCAAAAGGTATGTGATACTGATTTTGGTTTGTTTCCCTCGATTTTATGCACCTTCAACAATGTGTTACAAACTTTAAATTTCAAATGTAATTGGATAAACAGTAAACGAATTAGAATATCAAATGGATTACAACACCACAAAGAATCTTAGATCTCAAATGGATTTCAATTTACCCTCTTCCCCCATCTGTGGTAATGGATGGGAATCTCTCTCATAGACATACATCTGCATCTTGATTCCCTTTATATCATATTGCACAATAACAGTATCCTCCTTGAACTTAAATATCAGTATTAAGATTAAAATTTGAATAGAATGTAAGTAAGAATATCACAAGGCAGTTCTTTCCATTTCAAAGGGAATTCAATTTGCACTTCCCATCTTGTGATGGGTTGGGTCTCTCTCTCTCTCTCTCTCTCACTCTGTGTTTGTGTGCACTCACGCACACTCTTCATTACACATACTCCCCATCCAACTCATCCAAAGCAACACCTACATACCCTTCATCACTCATCTGTTCTGCCAAGTCCTCCAGCACTCCATACACCTCCTTCAACCTTGGCTTCCACCTATCCCCCACCACAAAGCTCTGCAACGCTCTGTTCACCTCCACCCAACTACACCCAGGCTTCTTCCTCAGTCCTCTCTCCCTTATCATCCCTCTAACCCTCTCTGAATCCTCCCACCTCCCCACTTTCGCATAAACATTAGCCAACAACACGTAATTTCCTACACATTCGGGCTCTATCTCAAACAATCTCTCACTAGACCACTCAGCCAACCTCACATTCCTATAAGCCACCGAAGCTCCAAGCAATGAACCCCAAACTCGAGAACCTGGCTTGATTTTCATACTCTCTATCATTTTTGCTGCTTCCTCCAGCCTACCTGATCGGCCCAACAAATCAACCATGCACCCATAGTGCTCTAATCCTGGTTCTATACCATAATCTCTAACCATGTTAGAAAAAATATATTGACCTTTATCTACCAATCCACCATGGCTACAAGCTGAAAGAGCTGAAGTTATGGTCACGTGGTCTGGTTTGACCCCATGTGATTGCATCTCTGAGAAGAGCTTGAGAGATTCCAAGGCTTGGCCATGTGATGCATGAGCAGCCATGATTGAAGTCCAAATTACCACACTCTTCTTCACTGTGCTTCTAAAAACTTGAAGAACTCCATTCAGGTTCCCTGACTTTGAATACATGTCTATCAGAGCGGTCACCACGTAAAAGTTGGAATCATGGTTGGTTCGAATAGAGTAACAGTGGATTTCTCTTCCCATGATGAGAGAGGAGAAGTAAGAGCAAGCTGGGAGAATGCTTGATATGGTTACAGAGTTGGGCCTGAACACGTCATTATCTCTCTGCATTTCTTTAACCAATTGCAAAGCTCTTCCAAATTGAGCATTTTGAACAAGGCCAGAGATCACTGCATTCCAAGTACTCAGATTGAGAAATGGACTATGGGTTCTTTTCATCTTCTCAAAAAGGCCCATGGCTTCGAGACACCTCCCATGCTGAAAATACCCACAAATCATTACACCCCAAGAAATTGAATCTCTATGTAACATGCTCTCAAAGAGTTTCTGAGCATAATCCAATGCCCCACATTTCGAATAAAACCCAACCAAAGAATTCAAAACACCATTGTCCAATTCAACACCACTCTGCAACAATCTTTTATGCATTTCCATACCTGAAATCATATCACCAAGATGACCACAAGCCTGGAAAACACTCATTGCAGTGACCCCATTTGGCCTACACCCTGACAAATTCACCATCTCTCTATAACCACCCAAACACTCCTCATAAAGTCCGGCTTGTGAATAACCAGAAACCATGGCATTCCAAGAAACCACGTCTCTCTCCCCCATTTTATCAAACACATTGCGGGCATAACAAATTCGCCCATGATTCGCATATGCGGTGACGAGAGAGTTTGGAACAAAGGAGTCGACATCGATAAGATAGAGGCGGAGAGAGTAAGCATGGGCCTCTCGACAAACCGAGGGCTCAGACTTGAGGAGACAGGTGAGAGAGAAGTTATCCGGCCGAAGATTGGAAGAAACAAGGAGAGAGAACGTTTCACAGGTTTCGGAGTGGAGATCATGGAGAGAGAGAGCAATGAGGAGGGCGTTGAAGGCGAAGAGGTTGGGCTCCGGGATGAGAGAGAAAACGAGGCGGGTTGCACTTTGCATAGAGAGAGAGCAGTTTGGATGCAAGGTAAGGGCGAGGGGAGATGGCGAGGAGTGTGAGGCGAGCGTGGAGCTGGCGGCCTAGAGAAAGAAGGGAGTGGTCTGTGCAGTGTTGGAGGAGGTGACCAAAGGCTTTGTAGTCTATGGGCAAGGTGGGATTTTGAATTCTAGAGAGACAATAGGTGAGATTTTGGATTCTAACCCGCATCACATTTGTAAACTCCTTTAGAGTCCCAATTTCTAAAGAGAGGGAGAGAGCTACTTAATTTCTGAAGAGAGGAATATATATTCTCATTCTTAACTTTTAGCCCTTTGTGAATTTTTTTTTTTTTTTTAATTCTTATAGCAAGTGTTAATGATAGCATTTTTATCATAGTACTTGCCAATGTATACAATCAGGCTCTTTTTGTTGTTCTTAGAATTGCATTTTTGTGGTTACAGCGTGTGTTAGCAGCACTACATCTTAAGTTTGGTTCCTATTGCTTGCTCAACTATTCCATAAAAAAAAGTATGTTTCATTAATTTAAAGTATTAAACATAGTCATGACTTGTAATGGATTTTATAGTCTTATAATGGTCTTTAAGAAACTTTCTCCATATGTTCGACCGCTTTTTTAATCTTCAGAGGAAACACACACATATATATCCATCAGGGCATTGAAGCGACCTTGACTAGATGGGACCAAAAGGTTGGGCCAAAATTTAATCAAAGAGTTCACCCTCAAAAAATTAAGAATTTCCCATATCAGATGCCCAAGAATAGGATTCTTTAAGTTTGGAGCCCATAGAGATAATATCTAAAAGTAGTTCCATTTTTTAACAACTGTTGCAGGGTATTATATGTTTTTTTTTTTTTAATTACTTTTTAGGTCCATGAGGAAGAGACATGCACAACCCCAAATATCAAGTCAATTTAATTTATAGAAATAAAAGGAAACTCAAATAATAACATGCAATCCCAACCATTCATATTTGATCAGACGATTGCAAGCATACGAGCAAATTTTTGTATAACTTGCACATTGGGGTCCCTTAGTACCTGTAATTGAGACAGATTGATAAAGTTTCATTACAGAACAGATCACCCATCAAAGTGGTAAACCATCTCTATCCCTATACATGCGTCTATATTTATGCATCCAAGCATTCATGCATACAAACCAGCTCTCCATAACTACAAACGTCCAAGCCGGAAAAAATTTATATAAGGTTGAAATCTCAAAATATGAAATTAAGGTGCATATCAGAAATTAAAAATCCCTTGAAGAAGGTTTTTTTGATGTAGGAAAAACATCTAATTAATCATATCAACATCGAGATGTATAAATAAATAAGGAGAAAAAAAAGATTTCTAGTCCTAAAACTAGTACATCATGCAACATGTTATCTAGGCTGTATATTTTCAAGATTTTAGTGCGTTTATAAATCTACTTAATTTGAACCTTTTTTTTTAGTTTAAAATTTTATAATTAGAGATAAAAATAGATTTTTCTAAGGATTTTTGACATCGAAATTGCTTCTTGTGACAGAGTTTGGAGGTGCACCTTACTTCAATCATTTAGGGTGCAACCTACAGCAAACCACACCCTAATATTAATGTCTACGCTAGGCAATATCCAAACTTACTAGAAGGAAACTTAGCCTCATAGCTCCAGGATAACTCATTTAGATGGGGTCACATATAACCTCTAGGCTCCCCCTTGTTAAGTAATTTACCACCCCATACTATGGCTTAATGTGTGTTATATAGATACTTCAAATATAATTATTGAAAGATGTATCATAATAATGAAGAAATGATAAAGAAAATTGTTGTTTCAACTTGTAATCGCCCAAGTCAAACTTGGATAGGGAGAGTACTAGGCCAATGATCGCCCGAACTCAGGCGCGCTGCTCGTTACCCCACATTTCACAAAAAAAATTTTCAAAAAGAACAGGCTTTACAGACTATTTTTTGGATTTTTTTTGCCTCTGTTATTGATCAAAGGCTATAATCATCCCCATTATGACCGATTGAAGTACTCGTATATTTCTCTTAGCCCTGCTAAAAAAATTATATGTTCAATGTTTGTTTGATATTTAGTGGGTGTTTGAGATGAACCATTCTTATGGAAATATGATTTGTTTTTTTGTAAATGTTGACAGATCAGTATGTCGAATACTATTTCTATGATCTATGTCTCATAATATACAATCTCTAACATCAATAAATCGAAAAAGACTAGGATAACAAGTCAAGAAGACTGCATCTTTAGACAAAGTCAAAAGCTTTCACACTCCATGGAGCTCACTGCCCATACAGTATACAATAAGATCATTTACTGTTGGTATCAGAGGTGATAATCATTTATTGGCCATTGAAATTGAATTCGAGCAGCTGATGTGTAGGAAAAATTTTAAAATATGTGCCATACTCCATGATGTTAGATTTCATATTTAATGGCTAATGATGATTGTAACCGCTTACCCAAGATAAATGGTCTCATGGCATACAGAAATATAATATAGCAGACAGTTATTTAGAGAAGGTGTTTAATATTTAGAAAGAAAACGCATACATTCGAGAGGGAAATAGACAGCCTAAAGAGTCAAAACTTCTTGTGGCCGGTCTTCACTATGTTTGGGCCTTTCTTGTGCATCTCGGGCCTTCTATCTCTATATTTTAATTTTGGTGAGCCAAAAAAAGAAACCCATGCAAAACCTCATGGCTGCTAGTGTCAATAAACAGGGCTCCTTCCTCTGCATGTAGTTCTCCCTTCTGCCCTTTGACCCTTTTCTCTTGGTATCGTCAGAGCTCTCTCTCTCTCTCTCTCT
>NW_006494943.1:3851006-3866061 GCF_000471905.2 Amborella trichopoda
TCTCTCTCTCTCTCTCTCTCTCTCTCTCTCTCTCTCTCTCTCTCTCTCTCTCTCTCTCTCTCTCTCTCTCTCTCTCTCTCTCTCTCTCTCTCTCTCTCTCTCTCTCTCTCTCTCTCTGTGACTGTCTGTGTGTGTAGTTTTTCTTCCTCTCACTATGGTGACAATTCAAGTATACTCGAGGAAGAGAAAGCAATCACAGGAAGTTTCTTCTTCTCAAGTAGAGGCTGATACCTCTCTCACTGCACATGAAAACGAGCAAATCAACAATGCTCCTCTCGTTGTCGCTGATGCAGGGATTCAATCACTTCCTATGCTGCCACAAGATTCTGTGTTCAAAATCTTGTCTGAGCTCCCTGTTGAAGTAATTTGCCGTTTCAAATGTGTGTGTAAACCATGGGAACAACAGTTGTCCTCGGCCGACTTTGGTGAAGTGCACCATGGTGCTCCCCACATGACTTCGGAAACCTTTGCAATAGTCTCTGTGTCATCTGGATGTTTCGCTCTTCGCTCCCTCGGCCGACAAAATGCTAAGGTAGCTCTAAGAAAACTAAAGCTACACAGGGAGGGGGGTGTGAGGCAATTTGCATGCAATCAAGGATTAATGTGTTATAGAACTGTGGATGATGGTGAAAATATGTATGTTTGCAACCCAATTTCCCGGCAATTCATCGTCATCCCGCTTATCCCAGGTCATGACTTTGATATTCAAGGTTTCTATTTTGATCCATCAACCTATAACTTCAAGGTGTGGGCATGGTGCTGGCGTATTGATACATCAAACAGATGCCTTTGCATGTTCAGCTCAGCAATTGGATTTTGGAAACCTTTTGCCCTGGGCCTATGGGGGCTGGCATACCCGGGACGGTTCTTGTGCATGAGAAATGTGTTGTACCAAATAGAAGAGCATTTTGTGCTCTCTTTCGACATGGAAACTGAAGCATGCAGAACGATTCCAATGCCTTCAGGGGCCTCTGGACTTCAGTGCAGCTTATTGGAGTGGGAAGGACGGCTATGCCTGGTTCATGGACTGAAAAGAGGCGAATTATTGATATGGGGACTGACCGAATCGACATGGGAGAAAGTCACGAAATTGTGTCTAGAGACAAGATTCTACCGCAGAGAGAGATATCCTCACAATTATGTTTTGGGTGTTGCCAGCTACTGTCGAGATCTTTTCGTCGCCCGAGTTGTACGGAATTGCATTGAGGTCTCTTCATACGATATCAATGGCAACAAAAGCAACATCCATTGGATATTTCAGCGGGATTCCAAACTTTCTGAGAATTCCATAATTAGAATTTCTCCATTCACACCAACACTCTTGCAGTGTAAGACTATAGTCGAGCGGCTGCACAGGACAACAACATAGATGGCCCTGCTCTTTCCAAGCCATCAAATTGTGGTCTCGCATTTCAGTATAAAAGATGACCTGAGATGCATGCACTTTCTCTATTACTCTGTTAGATTAATAGTTTGTCTATTTGAGAACTTTTAAAGATCATCTAAAAGTAACTTTAAACATAAAAGTTCAAATGATTCTATCCTCTATGGACAAGAGAATTAGTTTATTAGTGCTTTTAGTCCTTCTTTTTATGTTCCTTTTGTATTTTATTCAGCTTAGGACTTGTTTATTGCTATTTTATCTTTATTTTGTGTTCCAATAGTTGTTCTTTTCGAGGAAAGTTGTCTGATGTTTTTAAGTTCCCTATAATGCAAGCTCATTTTGTTATCCTCCAGATGCTTTGTGAATTATGCTTCGAGGCACAGTGCTACATCAGTTGTTGGCTTTGGTTTCATAATTGAAAATTTAATTATGAGGTTGAGGTTTCTTCAGCTCCAATCTAGCATAAAAGATACTTGATAATTTATAATCTGAGTTCATGTATGTTGGAAATGATTGCTGAATTCATCAGTCAATTTTACCGGTGTTCGAATAATTCATATGGCTCAATTCATGTGTCATCCCCCTCTTTCTTGTTTTCTCTTTCTGGCTATTGAATTTTTGTGTGGATGAGTGCTTCTATGCATTGTAATTTAGTCATGGAGCATATATCTGTGTACAATTGAGATTTAGGATGTTGCACTGTGTGCAAAACTCTGTAGCCACAAAAATCCAGTGTTGTCAACACCATAGTTTAGGTGTCCTTGGACATTCACCTCTATCTATTCAGATGTAAAAATGCTCTTGTTTTATGGTTAGTCTAGAATGAGCAAAGGCTAATTCTAAGTCATCAACAATTTAGTTTTCTTATGAGCCTTTATTATAGTGATAATCACTAAGACATATGAACATATCAGTGCAGAGAGTATATAAAGTTTGATGGCTGAAACGCAACAAAACCCAATTCTTATTTTCAGAATCATAAGAGAAAATTGATGGCTTTGTTACGCATGAGCACCACAACCATATCAGTTTCAATTGGTTCGATTTTACAGTCGCATTTTCCAAAGTTGTCCAAGAGTGCTCCATTTACTGAACTGTCACTGCTATTCTTTCGTAAAACATATTTTTGATGCGTTGTTTTCTAACCTTATTAAAGTTCGAATTCTAAGTATCCTGATTTTAGTGCTTCTGGGCCTGCAATCCTTGGTCCTGCCAGCAGTCGAATCAATAGTTTGCTATCTTCTAGTCCATTCCAGGGATGGGGATTAAGGTAGTGACTAAGGCATTTGTGAAGGAATATGCAGTTTCATTCATTTTGTAAATGAATCTGTGTTATCTATGCTTGATATCTTCTTGTTTCCTTTAAATTATGTAAACAAGGATATGTTGCATAAGGTTCATGTGAGTGATGCAAGTTAGAATGCTACGACTATGACTTACTTTAGATTGAATGCAAATATACTTAATGGTTATGCTTGGATAGTCAACCATGTCTCCATCTGGTCTCAATTGTAGTAAAGGCCAAGTAGGAAAGTAAGGCTTCCTCCAATCTGATGTGTGCTGTTTTGTTATGATGAAATTAGTTCACTAGGGGGTTGTATTGAGGTTGAGGCAGGGAGATATTAAACTGAGATATGAAAATTTGCTTATATTTTCCTTTTCAATTATTTTCTTATTAATGCTAAGGATGCATACATGGCTACAAGCATTCGTGAAATGCTTATGATCCAGAAGCCGAATCAACTCTCATGCTCGAGCCTCACAGCCTAGCCCCATCCTACACTTGCTGTTTAAAATATCAGAGACCTAGTTCGACATAAAAGATAACAAAACAATGGGATATACAATATAAAATTTTGAAAAGAGAAGTTGAATAACAGGTAGAAATCCCTATTTTCATGCAGAAATAATGGCACACAGATAGTCTCTTTGACCAAATTTAGCTCCAAATTCCAAAACTAAGAACCTCCAGCTAATGGTTCTTGCATTGGTCTAACTTTATTTAAAGGGAAAGGTTGAAGTTAGCCCACTAGCTCACAGCTACATATGAGCCCAACAGCTCAAATTGAATCTGGCGATGTAACTGCCACAACCTTATTTCATATTTAAAATTTACTTTTTTTGTCCTACAAATCCAAATCACTTGAAATTTTGGTCATGTATTCTTTAAAAATATGAGAATCTAATAAAAATATCAAAAAATGATTTGTAAAATAATAAATGGACTAAAATACCTCCAAAACTTTATAGGGGTATTTTGATAAATTTATTTTTTGCGAATTATATTTTTAATATTTTTTATGTGTATCTTGATGAGAAAAATGGATGCCTAAAATTTCAATTGATTTGGATTTGTAAAAACATATAAAAAGTCAAATACAAAATGATGTTATGACCGTCAGATCGGTCCAGATTCAATCTAGACCATTGATGTAGTTGTGAACTAATGGACTAACCTCAACCTTTCCCTTATTTAAAATAGTTGATGTCAATGGAAGCTACATATTTTAAAGGTATTTCCTCGATTAATTATTATTGTTTTGTAGCTGGCTAATTTTTATTAATTATTTCCATTATTTTTTATTTTGAAATTGATTAGAAGGATTCCTCAAATGGGCGTTTTGACCATAGGACCCATTATATAATGTGGTCCCATTGAACCACCATATGTACCCTATGTCATTTTCGGTTTGGCTATCTAATAATTCATGGGGCCGCACTTGTGAATGCTTCCTGACTCCTTTTACTTGGCATGGTATGTGAGAAGGCGCGGGCAATGAATGGCAGGTAGCTTGGTGGTACGGGTAATATAAAAACACCATGAGAGATGAATTATTTAATATAAGTAGGTTACAGTCATTATAGATGTTAGATGTAAAATTGGGCGATTGAAGATGTGTTATTGATTGGGCACAAACTCTAAAGTAAATTTTTTAAAATGTTGAGATACACTTCAATCTATCTTTCATATCCAATGATCAAAACTGATTGTGACTTTCTTGTACCAAAAGTAAAAGGTCTCATGCTATAAAATTCTAGTAGATTTTACCATTTTGCAACTATTATAACTCATGATCATATTTTTTCATGGGTATTATAAAATTGAATCAAAAGAGATTAGTAGGGTGTTAAATTGTTCATCTCTCATGAGTACTATGATAAGTTTTTTTGTTTTTAAAGTGGTCTGAGTCTGTGAAGGTGGAGCGGAAAGGAAAACACTCATTGTTGTGGCCCCATTTGGCCTACACCTTGAAAAACTCACCATCTATCTGTTAACACACAACATTCCTCATAAAGTTCAGCTTGTGAATAACTAAAAACCATGGCATTCCAAGAAACAGCATCTCTCTCCCCCATTTTATCAAACACTTTGCGAGCATAACCAATTCACCCATGAATCGCATAAGCTGTGACAAGAGAGTTTGGAATGAAGGTATCGACATCGATAAGAGAGAGGCGGAGAGAGAAAGCATGGGCCTCTTGACAAGTCGAGGGCTCAGCGAGATAGGTAAGAGAGAAGTTATTAAGGTGAAGGTTCGACAAAATGAGGAGAGAGAAAGTTTGGGTTTCGGAGTAGAGATTATGGAGAGAGAAAGCAATAAGGAGGGTGTTGAAGGCGAAGAGGTTGGGTTCGGGGATGAGAGAGAAAATGAGGCAGGCTTTGACAAGGCATTTGCACTTTGTGTAGAGAGAAAAGTTTGAATGCAAGGTAAGGGCAAGGGGAGATGGCAAGGAGTGTGACGCTCTTGGGTGTGTGTGGCCAGTAAAGGCCTTATGAGTGCTTGCAAATCAATTAATATAGTGGAATATGAATTCAGTGGGAGTGTGGTCCTGTCTGGATCATACTTAGCAAATGAGGTTTGTTGATACCAAACTGAGTTTTACGAGCTAGGTTAGTCTAGTTGGGAAAAACACATTTTATCTGAGCGTAGAGAATAAACTGATAAGGGTTATAATGGGTCATCCTTTGATGAGGTCGGAGTATGTTTGGAAGAGTGAGCCGATGGATTATGCTGCCCTTATGTGTGATGAAGGCCTTCAGAGACATGGCTAAAAGCCTTATCCACGTACGATCACACAGTATGCACATATGATAGCCGTTTTCAGAAAAGTAAACCACCTTTTAGGGTGAAGTTTGTCCGTGTGCGAGAGATAAACTATATGCATCATAAAGCAATGGATTGCATCAGGTCTAGGTGACCTTGGTACGTCTCTAAGGGAGAACCTGAAATCCATAGATTGGGACTATAACCCATTGCCCATTGGTTAGACGTTGGTGACCCACTAATAAGCCCACACATAGACTCTGAGTCATAGGCAATACTGAATCAATTTGAGAAAACAAGTGTGGACCATAGTCCACAGTAGAAGGTGGAGTGCCTCAATGTATATTTATTTGTTTATATGGATCATTTTCCCCATCAAAGTACTTAATTATGTTTATTTTAATAGTTTATGATTTTTTTAGAATTGTTTTTGAATTTTTCTATATATATATATGGGTGCAATTTCTATAAGATTGTGACCTTAAACAATCCAATTAAGGCGCACCTCCAAATTTTATCATAACATGCAATTTTGTTGTAAATTTTTTTTAGGATTATCTTAAAAACTATTTTCATATCTAATTAGAAAATTTTAAACTCCAATTTTAAAGAAGCAAAACAATAAAAAGAAGAAGAAAGAGATGGAAAGAGATAATACCAAACTGGGTGGGATGGCCCGAAATTCTCGAGCCTTTGAGGGCTCGCTCGTATCAGAACCGGTTCTCTTTGCCTCTCTGATTCGGATGTTGACTAGCGGATCTCTAGTGTAAAGGGTTAGATCTAGGGTTGTTGTGCCCTAATTCTAGTTTTGATCTAGGGTTTTTGTGTCTTAGGTCTCGGTTTTCTCAGTCTTGAGGGTTAGGACTTCATGTGGCTAGGGTTTCTATCTTCTCCAAGGCTTTCAATCTAAAGATTTTTCTAAAGCTATGGGTCTTTCTCGAGGTCTGGAGGAGAATTTCCATGGTTTTCTAAGTTTGTGATCTCCAGAGGTTGAATATGAATTCTAAGATTTTCTCTGATTTTTTAAGAATTTCCTAAGGGTTTTTCTTTTTTTGGTATTTTTGGGTAATTTTCCTAATTTCAAGAATTTCTAAGTTTTTTGTGTCTCTTTTTCTATCTCCTTTTGGGTTAGCGAGAGAGGGTACTTATAAGATTCAATAGGTGAGTTTTTCCTATTTTTTGGAATTTTTTTGGAATTTTTTGGATTTATCTTGAAGTTTTAGCCTTACCTAATTAAAGAAAACACATTTACTGCCTCATCAGATGTGTTGACTGCATCATCAGCCCACGTCTAGGCCTCTCGAGCCCATTACAACCCGTCCCGTAACCCGATTGTTGGGTCTCACGAGGACTAAATTGTCATTTATTATATTTTTTTATCCGTAGATCTGATTCAGGCGATTCTTAGACCGTTGGAAAGCTCTTGGGCTCTACTTCAAATTAGGATAGGAATGGGTAGTTTTGGGGTAATTAAATTGGATTTACTAGGATAATATGATCCTAAGGGTTCAGAAAATCATAGAATTTGCCAGTTTTAAAATGGGGTGTCTACAGTTGCCCCTCTTTGGCACTCCCTATCCTTCGAGGGATAGGTGAGTGACAAAGAAGTAGATACTTTGATGTTCAAAGGGCAGATGAACATCAAAGATAAAGTAGACATTTTAAATTTCTTCTTGAGGTCAGGCGGTCAAGGGGCACACCAACTATCCATCCCTCCAAGTCACTGCGCTCACCGAGCTCACCCACCTAGGGAATTTTTTCTCCTAGGGTTTTCGACATGAGGTGCTGGTGAGTTACTCAAGCTTGAAACTCGAGTTGGATTTTCTAGTCATGCCACTTAACTTCAGGGGTTTTTGTAGTTTGAATTTTTAACCTTGGTATTTTCTTTGATCTCCTTAGGGTTTCTTAAGGCTGCCTATAGGAAAAGGTTTTCTATAAGAAGAGACTTGTCTGGCCGAATCCGAAGTGAAACGAGGCAGCAACGCAACAATCGCGACAACACGGTAATCATCATATACGGGGTATCCAAGCTCCTTCATTTTTTTAATACTTTTTTAGATTATTTTTTTTTTGAAAGTATGGGGAGATTTGAAATAAAACCGGAGCAAGGACAGGTTACGATTTTAACAAAGAAATTAAATTTTTTAAAAAACACAAAACATATAGTGAAAATTTTGAAAAGAGAAAGATATTTCGAAAAACAAGGTTGGTTAGCAGTTTTAACTCTTGCAACCATAGAGCCCTCTAAGTAGTCTAGCATCATGCAACGATGGACATACAACCGACCCTTTTACGTCAATACGGGGATAGATGGAATCCATCGAACAGGGTGATGTGCCCTGGATATACCGGACCTTTTTACGTCATACGGGGCTAGACGATACATGCCTTGGCTCTTTTACATCGTACGCGTTTAACATTTTTCCATTGAATAGGGTGGTTGAGCCTTGGATACACCTGACTTTTCACCTCATACAAGGATAGACGGTACCTGCTTCGGCTCTTCTACGTCGCACAAGTTTGACGTTTTTCCATCGAACTGGGTGGTTGTGCCCTGAATACACCTGACCTTTCACGTCGTATGGGGATAGACGGTACCTACCTCGGCTCTTTTACGTCATACAAGTTTGATGTCTTTCTTGTCTCGGCTCTTTAACGTCACATGAGTTTGACATTTTGTTATCTCCGCTCTTTAACATCGCACAAGTTTGACTTTTTTTTGGTCTCGACTCCTTCACGTCGCACGAGTTTGACATGTTCTTTCTGTTTCGGCTCTTTTAACATCACACGAGTTTGACGTTTTTTTTCCTGCCTCGGCTCTTTAATATTGCACGAGTTTGACGCTTATCATGTCTCGACTCTTTTACGTTGCACGAGTTTGACATTTATCCTGTCTCGGCTCTTTTACATCGCATGAATTTGACATTTTTCTGAATTGGACTTTGGGACATCATATGCACACACGAGGATGAGCTTGCCTCATTTTGCCTCAAGGGATCCAGTCGAGAGAAAAACGCTCCCATACTAGTCAATATCGTCATTGGCGAGGTTCACCCATCTCCGACATGTGATAGTTGGTAGTTATACTCATATAATCATGGAGTACCTGGCTAATTTCAAACCTTCACAACAAGCGTAGGAAGTTGGCTTCAAGAACGAGACCAGGTCGACTAACAGTTTAACATCTTGTAGTGATGGAGGAAGTCCTTTCTAAAAGGATTTTAGAACTGGAGGGTTTTAACAATCAGATTAAAAAAGCGCTTTTAAAAGGGATATTCCTTACAGTTTTGCCACATGTGGCCCCTTTAGTGGTCATTTTCTTTATTATATTTTACCCAAAGATGATGAAAGGATTACCTTGTAGGATCGTGAGAACTCAAAAGTCTCGAAGTTGTCTTTTTACCTTTAGAGCTTTCATCATGTGCTTCGCGGGTCCATGAAGAGTTCTCTGGATTCTTGTTGAGCTTCCATCTTGTAGAGGTCCCTATGTTCCAGGATTCGTCGAAGTCACTTCGGTTTTCATTCATATCATGCTCCCACATCTTTTTGAGTTGGTTCTGTTGGGAACCTGCAGGGTTTAAGAGGAGTCTTCGTCCTCAGGGTCTGCTTGTGCTGTATTGTTGGAACATGCAAGTACTTGTTTGTACTTGAGTGTTTTTTAATCAAAAGCTCCTTCTTGGTAGTATTTTTTTTTTTTTGTTTTTTTTTTTTTTTTTTTTACCCGTGATGCCCTTTCAGGGTTTCACCACGTCCATTTTTTTTTCTTCTTTTTTTTTCTTTTTTTTTATGCTTTTTCAAGTTTTCACCACTCTTTTGATCCCATTACGGGTGGTATTTTCTGATATACATCTCATTGATGGGGTCGATGAGCTCGCACCCCACCTGATTCTTGATCTTGTAAGAATTGTCTGTGTGCACTCGAGTGACCATGAATGGCCCCTCCCAATTAGGTTTGAACTTGCCTAAAGGGTGTGGGTTTGCATGAGTGTAGAATAGTTTCTTGGGTACTATGTCCCCTTCTTTGAACTGTCGAGGAACAACTTTACTTTGGTATGCCCTCTCGATTCTACTCTGGTAAGAAACAATATTTTGTAGTGCTCGTAGTCGTCTTTCATCCAAATTAACGAGGGCAGCGATTCGTGCTTCGATCTTTTGTTCCTCATCTGAATCTTTATGAATAAGCACTCGGAGAGACGGTATCTCAACTTCAATGGGTAGCACTGCTTCCATACCATACACCAATGAGTACGGGGTCATGCCAGTAGGAGTCTTCTTAGCTGTCCGGTATGCCCATAGCACATCATTTAGCTTTTCGTGTCAATCTTGCCACCTTCTATTATTCTATCTATAATTCTGAGAAGCCCTTTGTTTGTAGCATCTGCTTGTCTATTTCCTTGAGGGTAGTAAAATGTGGAGAATTTATGTATTATCCCAAACTTTTTGCACATCTTAGAGACCTTTTCATTTTTTAGATTGGATCCATTGTCAGTAATGATTGACTCAGGAACACCGAACCTGAATACAATATTGTTCTTTATGAAACGGGCAACATGTTGTCCCCCAATTTGACAAATGATGCGACCTCTACCCATTTTGTGAAGTACTATGTAGCCATTAATATAAAATGGTGGATGTTTGAGGCTTTTGGTCAGATCATTCCGATGATATCAAGACCCCACTTGGCAAAGGGCCATACAGGCGGCGTTGAGTTGAGTGGTACAGACGCTGCATGGATGAGGTCTCCATAAAACTGACATTTGGGGCACCTCTTTACGAATCAACAATCTTCAGCCATGGTCGTCCAGTAATAACCTTGGCGCCTGATTTTATGAGCTAAGTCGGCTTTGTCAGAATTACCTCCTTCATTGTGTAACTCTGTCAGTACTTGGTCGATTGCTAGCTGATCAAGATACCGCAGAATGATGCCATCGACTGACTTTTTGAACAGGAGATCTCCTCTTACTAAGAATCTCATATAAAACCTTCAAACGGCTTCTTTATTCTTTTTGGTGGCTCCTTCAGGGTATAACCCATCTTTCAACAAGGACAAAACATCGTGGAACCATGGTTTTGCCTTAACTAGTGCATCTGAAGCTACCGACATTTGGATTAGGCTCTTCGACAGGTTGATTTCTAGGTGCAACAGTGATGTCCCCCCTATTGATTAACCCTCGAATCACCTGTTTCAAATATATGCAGTTTTGTGTATCATGAGCATGATTTTGATGCCATTTGTACCATCTGCTCTTATCCGTGACTTGAAATGGTGGTTCAGATGGTGGCAGGAGATAAACCATATTCTTAGCCAAGAGTAATTCTAATACTTTTCTAATGGGTCTTTACGACGGGTGAAATTATCCTCTCGCATTTGGTTATTATTTTGAGCGTTGGCTCTATGCTAACCCATTCGGTTTTGATTCTGATTATTGCATTGAGCAGCTGAATCTTGGGCCGATCTGTTAACAACGATCTCATTAACTTGACAGGAAGCATTCCCCTTATTTTTGTTCTTATTTTGGGGAGTTGTTATCGGCTTGTTGCCGGGCTTGGTGCTGAGGGGTGTCCGCCTAACTCTTTCATGTCGCGCCACCCGCTCGATCATGGAGTCGAAAGAGTGGGGGATAAGATCTTGGCTGAAGAAGGTCATGTACTCGGAAGCAGTATTCTCTAAGACTATGGAGATCTTGGCTGGGTATGTAAGTGGACATTCCATGACCCTGCATTGCCGCCTCGCAAAATCGACCGATGAAATCCTCAAAGGATTCTCCTGGGTTTTGTTTTGTTGCACTGAGTTCGCCCAAGGAGAGAGGTCTTGGTTTCTACTTGTGGTAGTGAGAGATGAATAGGTTGAACATTTCGTCAGGAGTGATGTGTGGTCGAGCAAACATTATTCTCTGATGCCAGTTCAAGGCCTCACCGGTCAATGTTTGTGACTAATAGCCTTTAGTTGGTTAGGCTTGTCTCGTAAAGCTTGAACGTAGAGGAGGTATGCGTTGACGTGAGCATCTAAATCGTTCTTCCCATTGAACTTGTTTCTAAATTCTGGGACGACAAATCCCAGGGGAAGGTCTTCCATGCCTGCAAGGGTCTCATGAGCATAGGCCATTGGGGGTAGAATTTCATGCATGCCCATTCTTACAAGCATATCCTGCATTGCTTTTAAGGTGCCTTCTTGTTGAGTATTTGGCATGGTAGTAGGCCCAATGGTTGGTGGGGTCCTAAGCGTAGAGTGATAAGTTGAAACTTGGAGTATATGTTGGCCTGCATGGGCCTGAGATTGATGAGCCGCAGTCACCGGGGTGGTTTGATACATTGGTGCCTAAGGGGCATACTGACCCATAGGTGTCGCCACTAGTTGCAGAAATTGCACGGTTTGTTAGACCGGATGAACCAGAAAGACCGATTGAAGAATCGGCTGACTCGACTGTGCTAAGGGTTGAGCTATACCACTAACTTGGTTTGGGATCGACCCGTAAGCTGAGGCATAAACAATGTAACCTAGGTCAACTAGACTTTTGAGGGCAGTTTGGACGCCTATCTCGCCTAAGGGTCGGTTTGAGTCGATACCTTTACTTCGTACAGTGTTCAGGACATCATGACTTGTAATATGGTGGCTTGAGGTTGGGATAGATCCCCTAAACCTAGGTGGGTCTTGGTTTTGAGATCGCTGCACCTTAGAGTTATCTTGGTTCAAGTTACGGGAATTAGCTTTAGATGTTGCATGAATTTCTTCTCTCACTCGACTTCTACTTTGGTTGCCTAAAATCCCCTGTAGGACGACACCTGGTAGGACTCCCTGACTATTCAAGGTTTTTCGAGCAGAGCCCACTTTTCAGGCCACACAGATCTCAGGATTAGGAGTGGATGCTTAGGACTTTGCCTCTAATTGAAGACTTGGGCGTTGGATAATGGATTGTCCTGAGGTCTGTCGATAACTCCAAGGGATTGTAGCATACTGGTCCCTAAGTTTGGGCAGGTTAGGCTTAGAGTCAGCCGTGGAGCAGCCATCATGGTCACCTTGAGTGACTGACATGGTGATTGCTTTTGGTTGAGTTATAAAATCTAAACTTAGGTAAGATCTAAACTCGACGACTTAGAGCAAACCTAGCCTGACACTAGGAGCAAAAACCTTAGCTAAGACCTAGGCTAAGACTAGATTGGAACCTAGACTTACTATACTCAATGGATTTTGGTTAAGACCCTAAATTAAGGTAAACCTAGTCTAGCTCTAAGGGCAACTCTTAAGCATAGACCTATGCTAGAACCTAGACTAAGATCTAGACTAGATGGTGCACGAGTCTCGGCTCAGACCAAGAGTGGGTCTTGGTTTAGAGGGGTAAGCAACCCTAATGTATCTTTTCTTTTTTTTTATCTTTGTAATTTTGATGAAACATAGTTAAACTAAGCATGGTGAAAGCAAAGAAAATATGAGTTCAGTCAAAATTAACAAACTAAAATAAAATCAAAAGGGCAGTCACAAAACAGATCTATCTGAAGCAAAATATTTTTTTTTATATTTTTAAAAATTTTATTTTAGGTCAAAAATTGGTCAACAGGGAGCCAAAAGTCCTTAGAATGGTCTTGTAGGGTCCTAGAATTTTTCTGGGACACTTGCAGTTGGGCGACCGAGTGGTGTCACCCAAGCGGCACTAGTGGTGTTGCCCTTGCAAGGTGGGCGACACGACTAGTGTCGCCCAAAAAATTATTTTTATTATTTGTTTTATATTTTTAACTTATTAATCTTGATAAAATAAGACAACTTTTAACTTGGAAGAAGTAGAAAATAAAAATATTTATGATGAAATAAATTAAAATAAAGTAAACTAGATGAGCCCAAATTGAAATGAAACTTTTTTTTTATTATTTTTAAAAATTTTATTTTGATTTGAATGTTTTTGTGCAGTCACAAAAGAGTCCCTAGAACAGATCCACAAAGTTCTAGTGGTTTTTAAGACCTTTGAATTTGGGCGACATTGGGAGTGTCACCCAGAAAAAGCAGGGTTTCAGAGCATCGAAACCCTGGATTCTAGTCACAGCCGACTTTTGGTACCTTTTGTGACTGAAAATAGTGAAAAACAGTGAATAAAAATCATATTTTGAAGTTTCGATCAAGCTCGAAATAGCCCCATGGTGGGCTCCAAACTGTTTATGATGAAAATCTGACAGATCTTCCGATGAAGATCTCTAGAAATTTTAATTCCTTAAACTAATTAAAAAGATGTAAATAAAGTGGTAGAGACAGTGGGACAAATCGAATTCAGATCTGAGACTAGGGTTGCCCGAAAACAAGCAGATCTACTCTCAAATCTATGGCAGAACCAACATGATCAAGAGCATTAAAATGCGATTTTTAAGACAAGTTTACATATCAAAAATAAATAAATAAAACAAAACAGTAAAAAGAAGAAGAAAGAGAGAGGAAGAAATAATACCAAACCGGATCAGATGGTCCGGGATTCCCGAGCCTTCAAGGGCTCGCCCATATAAAAACCGGTCCACTTTGCCTCTCTGATTTCAGATGTTGACCAGCAGATCTCTGGTGTAAAGGGTTAGATCTAGGGTTGTTGTGCTCTAATTCTAGTTTTGATCTAAGGTTTTTATGCCCTAGGTCTAGGTTTTCTCAGTCTTTGGGGTTAGGACTTCAGGAGACTAGAATTTCTATCTTCTCTAGGGTTTTCAATCTAAAGATATTTCTAAAGCTGTCGGTCTTTCTCAGGGTCTGATGGAGAATTTCTTTAGTTTTCTAAGGTTTTTGTGATCTCCAGAGATTAAATATTAATTCTGAGATTTTTCTCTAATCTTTTGAGATTTTTTCTAAATTTTTAGGAATTTTTGTAAGGGTTTTTTTTATTTTTAGTATTTTTGTATAATTTTCCTAATTTCAGAAATTTCTAAGGTCTTTTTTGTCTCCTTTTCTCTCTTTTTGGGTTAGGGAGATAGGGTATTTATAAGATTCAATTGGTGATTTTGTCTAAATTTTTTGAAGTTTTTTCGAAAAATTTTTTATTTATCTTGAAGTTTTAGCCTTATCTAATTAAAGAAAACATATTTTTTGCATCATCAGATGTGTTGACTGCATCATCAGCCCGCGTATGGGCCTGTCGGGCTCGTTACAGCCCCGCCCACGACCCGACAGTTGGGTATCACAAGGACTAAATTGTCATTTATTATATCTTTTTATCCGTAGGTTCGATTTAGGAGATTCTTAGACCGTTGGAAAGATCTTGGGCTCTACTTCAAATTGGGATAGGATTTGGGTAATTTTAAAGTAATTAAATTAAATCTAATAGGATAATGTGATCATAAGAGTTCAAAAAACCATAGAATTTGCCCGCTTTAAAAGGGGGTGTCTACATCTACAAACAAATGAAAATCATGAAAATGGACGGTCTAGATAATATGTGGCAAGATGCATTATTTTGGGACTCAAAAACTTTTCTTTTTTAATATTCATATATCTCGATGTCGAGATGATCAATTAGAGGGTTTTTCAACATTAAAACAGCCTTTTCGATAAATTTTCTAATTATATAATGTAAAATAGTTTTTAAGAATAATCCTAAAAAAAACTTTATAAACAAATTAACATAGTATGATAGAATTAGTAGGTACGTCCGTTAATTCG
>NW_006494943.1:3866226-3888484 GCF_000471905.2 Amborella trichopoda
AATCCTTCATTTATACAGTTTAAATCAGCCCCTGAATCTATAAGTGCCAGGGATTGAAAACTATATTCATTTTTAACTATTATCTTGATTAGAGTATATTATTTTTTGGTTACGACTTTATTTATAAGATTTACATAGTTATTCTTTTTGTCTGTGTTAGAAGATTCTGGAAGTTCAGAATTGCTAGGTAATGTATCTTCTTTATAAGATTTTATTAATTCATCAAATTCTAGCTCATCATCATTGTCTGATATATCAATAAAAAAACTGTTATTTAATTCTAATATTCTTATCCTTTTTTTTAGTTGTTGTATTTCAGTTTTTACTTCATTAATTTCGCATTTTAACTCAGATATAGTTGGTTCCTTTTGTGTATTATGGGTTTTATTTATTCTTTTCATTATTTCAGAAAAGCTATATTCTTCTTGTGTTTTAGTGAACGGAGTAGGTTTATTTTTTGTTTTGGCCATTTTTACATACTGAGTTATAATTTCTCTTTTATCTTCAGGGTTGGAAATTTTCTCTATTAAGTCTAATATTAGATTTTCTTCATTTGTAAGGGTATTACAAAAACAATTTTTCATTAGTTCATCAAAGTCAGAGTTGGTTTGATCTTCTGGACTACTCCATATTAGATTTTCGTCTTCGATTATTCCTGCTAAGGAATCAAAATCAAAATCAAAATCAGATGTGCTATTCTCTGAGTCTTTATTTATTTGAATAATATCATATATTTGATTTTGGATATGATCTTCTAATATTAAGGCATCAATCTGTTTTTTAACTCGATAATTATTTTTATAATGTCCAACTTTTCCACACTTATAACAGACTGGTAATTTCTTTTTCCCTTTTTTAAATTTAGCTTTAGGCATGAATTTTTTTATAAATTTATCTTTATTTTCGTTTCTTGTTTTAACCTTATATTTTTTATTTTTTCTTTAATAAGCTTTATTTAGGGTCGGGTTTATATTATAACCAAACTATTCACAAAAATCCCCTAATTCTTTTTTCCCGGTCATTCTTTGTTTATCTAAATGTTGCTTAAGGTTTAAGTCTGTGCATAGGGCAAGGCTTTTGGCACAAATTTCAACTGATAATTCTCCTAGTGTATAAGCAGAATATGGCATTATACCCCCATTTTTATTTTTTAACCGATTTTTAACTTTTTCAGCGAGCAAATAGGGTAAGCCAGCTATGAATTTTTCCTTCCAGTGGTCTGCACTGCTATCTTCTCCCGTAAGAAGGCGAGAAAAGAAAACGTCTTTATACCATTTATAATGCGATAGAGTAGAACATCGTAAGTTAGAAAGTAGATCTTTCGATCGAGCATCTAATAGGGATGTACTTCCTATAAAGTGAAGAGTGCTTGTATATATAAGTGTATTCACTGCATCACTTTCACTATAAGGTATATCTTGATTTTGCTCATTTTTTACAACCCATTGTTTGGTTGCAGTAAGTATTTGGTTTTTAGTGTTGTCATTCATGTAGAAGTCCCACCATCCTCTCAGCCATCCATTGAATCCACATACAATGGCTTTTGCGACTTCCTGGTCATGATTACCAGTTATCTTACAAGTTGATGCATACATAGTCATATGCTTCATTGTATCAAGTATTTGATTGTCTGACATACCATCAATATTCCAATTTACAATAGTTCGTCTTGAATAAGATACTGTATGAGATATTAAGTCTTCTTCAAATTGAATATATATAGGGGTAGGCCTAGTATGATACATCCTAGTGGGAGCAGTAGGCCGCCATTTTCTCCCATAATCTATTCGATTAATATTCATTTTATCTATATCTTCTTTAAAAGCATTTTCCATATTTGTTATAGTATCTTCTTCTTGGATTACCATAGCTTCTGATTCTAAAATTATCCCTTTTCCTTTTGGTTTGTCTTTTATGTCTAGTTGAGATAGCTTTTGTATTAATTGATCCATTAATTCTTTATTCTTTTCCTTTTTTCTTAAATTAAACCACTCTTTGTTTATTTCTAGAGGTGGTTCAAAGAGTATGGCTTTTTATTTTTTCTTGAGGTTGTCTTACAATATTTTCTATTCTAGTTGCTTGTTTTCCTAGAGATTGTAAATAAAGATTAGTATAATTATTTTGTTCTATGATATGGGGTATTAGTTCTAGCTTATGATCATTAGGAGCTAGTTTATAAGGGATTGCTTTTGCCATTTATCTTTTTGTATTCCTTTGATTTGGAGATTTTTCTCAGGTGGATGTATACTTCTTATTTCTCCTCCTTCAATAGCACTATAGGTTTGGTATTGGGTTTCTAAAGTATTTATTTCAAAATTTGGAATAGCAACATTTTTTTCTTTCAGTGCAAATTTTAACCATTCAAAAAATCCTATTTTTTTCTTATTCTTTCTTATAAATTTATTATATCTTTTATGGAGAGCATTTATTAGTTCTTCTGAAAATTCCTTTAAATACCACTTTCTTATTTCTGCATTTTGGTCTGACAAATAGTCTTTTTGAATATCTATTTTTTCTTCTTTTTCTATAACTAAAATATTAAAATTTTTGTCAGGGGTGGAGGAATCCAAATCTCTTTGTCTATAAATAGGTATATGTATATTGTTGGTGGTTCTTTTTAATCCTTATATTATTGGTTCTTCTTTACTAGAAGATGTAGAACCTTTGTCTAAGAAGAGGTAGACTAATGTCTTAGAGAATCAATAGAATGCCTCGCGGATGCAGGCTTTCTTTCTGACGTACTTAACGTGGTTTTTTTTTTATAATGGAATTGGATTTCAATCTCTCCATCAGGATGTTCTATTATTTGTTCTAGATTTTGATATATAGGGTTCCTATATTGCTAATTTTCATTTGTAGACCAATTTGGTGGAAGAATAATTTGGGACCAGTTAATTGACCTTGGGATTACAGTGTTGGATTTATCTATATTGGTTTGAAAGAATATTGTGTCCCTTTGTATCTATTTGTAATACATTAGGACTTAAAGTATTCATAACTTTATAGCAAATTTGGAGCAATTCGGTAGATTAGAGCTATATTTTCTGATCCTGGGTTCGTGTCAAATCCTTGAGTTTTTAGGTGGGTAAGAACCTTAAGCAAGTTAGGATCACTTAGTGATACAAAATAGTTGGGAAAGCAATTAAAGTAGACTGGACCACTGCATAAACTAGATTCAACTATTCCTAATAATGAATCTGAAAATCTATTATGCCTACTATCTCTTAAGCACAATAATATCGAATTATTCAATCCTAGTCTTGTAAGAGGTTTTACCGCTATCTATATTAATCCTATATGAAGATATTTATAATTTTTATCTTTATGAGACTGAATCATTTTTTTGGATAATAATTGGAAAGTTTCCTGATTATCATTAACAGACATACTTTGTTCTACAGTCTTTGTAGCATAACTGGTTTTAAATTCAAAGGTTTCTTTTGTATAAACATCTGTTATTGGGACCTTAGGAATATTCCAGTTTTCTACTTGTTTTTCTATATCTTCAATAACTATTTCTTCTTTATTTTTTACTCTTAATATACTACTAGACTGAGATAATTTCTTATTGGCTAGGTTCTTAATAAAATTTTCCATTACAGAGTTACGGATGATATCTCTAGACAACCTCTTACGTCCTAAATCCCTTTCGGGCTCTTCCTGGCCTTGGGAACTGACTAGGCGTCAAGTTCAACTCTCGGACTAAGTTCTGATTGGAAATATTTTATTAAGTTCCTAATCTTTAAGATTTTATCACTGGCCAGTATTAAAGGAATTATGGCTTTGATAACATTCGACTCAGGATCTATTTTTATTCTATTCAGATCATATTTTTTAATTCTATTGTCTTTGTTATTAGTTATTAAAATCCCAGTATTAAAATCTTAAGAAAGTTCTAGGTAGATTAAAGATTTCTAAATATACTAAAGCAAGAACTATAATAAATAATGAAACGAAAGAAATATCAATAATTATCCAATTAGTATACACAGTTTGACAAATTTTTTGGTTAATAATAAACTTCACTTTCATTTCATAGCAAACTATTACACCACAATAAAGTGAAATACTTACATTTTACACATACATAAGCTAGTAAATAGCTTTCACTCATCAGGACAGAAACTTGGAAGATCGCTAAACTTACAGTCACACATTTTAAACAACTATTAAGATGGTTTATAGATTACCATCTATTATACAAACTATGAAATAAAAAGGAGATGAAGAGAAGAACCTGGAATAAACTGTAATACAGAGTACCTAAGGACTGCTGAGTTCTGTCATAACTATTTGAGAGAGAGAGAGAGAGACCATATAAGAGAGAGAGTAGTTAGGAAAAGAGAAAGTAGGAGTGGACTGAGATTTTTGGATGCTTCGATACAGAGGTCTTCTGCCCCTTTTATAGAGCCCAGACCCCAACGGTTTCTTCACTCATGTTTGTTGTGATCCGTCCAGTCTCTTTCTGATTCCCCCTTTCCATCTTATCGACTGAAGCTTTATAAGGACAAGTGAAAAAAGTTTTTTACCGTAGCAGGGACAGGTGGAGGTGTCGGCAGAAGCTTTTCACTGTAGCAAGGACAGGTGGAGATGTCGGCAGAATCTCTTTACTGTAGTAAGGACAGATGGCGTTACTGTGGTGTCGGCAGCATCTTTTTATTTATCGGGTCGAGCTTGTGGGCTTTTACTGGGAGAATTCGATAGCAGGTTGGATTACTTCACCGTCTTCGTTTTCTTGGGCATAATCTTCTTCTTCATTCTGACTTGAAGTAGTCATTAATTCTCCTTCTTCTTCGAATATTTGTAGAAGTTGTTTTTTCAACTCTTCCTTTATGGCTTGAGGGTGTTGTTTTCTCATTTTATTGATGTATTCTGAGAAACTATTTGGGTTTTCATATAGTACTTGTCCCGGAATTTTCTTTAGTTTGATATTTTCTGGTTCAAGAGATTTATTCTCATATATATCCCACCATTTGATGGATATCTTTTTTCCCAGCTTTGGAATATATTCATAATCAATTTGTTAAATTCTCAGATATAGCATATTCCCATTTCATTATCCATGGGACCTGGTATATTGTCATAAAATATAAATGGTAGTCTATATTGGGGTCTCTATTATTATATTCAACAAATTTGGCCTGAGATCTCTGAAACCTTTCTGGGAGGATTTGTGATCCTGATCCTCAGATGAGAAACCAATTTCGAAACCAGTTAAGAAATACTTCAGTAACTGGCATTTTTATTTGGAGGAACCATGTATGAGAATTATTATTATTTTGGAGCGTTAAAGCTTTATGCCAAGAATCAATATATTCTGAGTAGTTATAATATTTATTGGTAAATTCTGCAACTTGTAACTTTTTGCTTCTCAAAGGATCTGAGCCCCATTCTTTATATGTTATTATTTTCTGTATCTCGAGCTTTGAATATGTTATATTATTTGTATTTCTCTAGTAGTAATGTACTAGAGTGATGGATCCAGTTTCAAGCAGAATGGCTTCATACCATTCTCTTGTTTTGTTACCATTTGAAGAATTTAAGTTATTCAGCAAATAGAGATTGGCTGTTTTAATTGGGTTCATATTCCAATGCTCATCTTCTATGATGGTATCCATCATAAAGGCAGTTTCTTCAAATTGGGATTTCCCTGAAGGGAAAACTTTATTTGGGCATGGTGAAGACATAAAAACTGGAGGTTGATGAGTTATTAGAGGACCAGAAGATCCTGTATAAGTTACTATGGGTCTTGAAGGTGAAGCAGGTGGGTAACTTATTAATGGTGACCCTACAGATGAGGATGGAACAATTTCCATCTTCCCCTTGCCCTTATTTTGAGTATTCATATCTACTATTAGACTATTTAGCTGCTGCTGCTGGTTATACCTTTCCCCCCTGCAAAAATTCACGAGTGAGAAAGTCAGGAAGAGAGTTAGCAGAACCATGAAGATGTTGAATATCAAAATCGAAAGATCAAATAATAGCTTGCCAACGGGCAAAAATTTGCTTAGAAACTAGATTTTTAACATCTCTTAATAAAACATCACGAGCTGCTTTACAATCTGTGTGAATTAAGAATTTCTAATTGAGGATGTCGCTTTGAAATTTTGCCATACAATGTACTATTGCCAAAATTCCTTTTTTAATTGTAGAATAGTTTTGTTGAGTAGAATTCCAGGCTTTTGATGTAAACCGAACCAACTATTCAGTATTATTCATTTGTTGTTTAAGAATTCCATCAAGCCCAATATCCGAAGCATCACATTCTATTATTTTAAAGGCATTTGGGTCAGATAAGGTTAAGCATGGTAATTCTTTAACACGTTTTTTGATCTTTTTTACAGCAAGAGTATATTCATCTGTCTATTTAGGAGGATTTTTCTTTAATCTATCAAACAAAGGTTTTGCATCAATAGCTAAATTTTTATAAAAGTCTCCGATATAATTTAGACAACCTAGAAACCTTTGCAGTTCGGTTTTATTAAGAATAATATCTGGGAATTTGTCTGCAATTTCTATAATTCTATCAATAGGTATGATACTTTCCTGAAATATGTTATGACCTAAGAATCTGATTTTAGTTTGACATAAACTAATTTTCTTAGCAGATACAACAAGTCCTGCATTTTTTACTGCATTTATAAATATTCTTGTATGTTTAAAATGCTGATTAATATTTTCTGAGAATATAAGTACATCATCTATATATACTATCATAAATTTCATGTATGGATTAAAGATTTCATTCATAATTTTTTGAAATTCAGAATGAGCATTTTTAAAAAAAAATAAAAAATAAATAAAAAATAAAAAAAGAAATATATATATATATATATATAATGTTGAGATTAGCCCACTACTTCATATGAACATAGGAGCCCAACAACCTAGATTAATCTGGGCCGATCTGATGGTTACGACCTTATTTCGTATTTTTTTTTTTTTACAAATCCAAATAACTTTAAATTGTAGACGTCTATTCTTCTCATCAAGGTGCACCTAATAAAAATAATTAGCAAAAATAAATTGATTAAAACACCCTCAAAACTTTTCAGGGGTATTTTGGACAATTTATTTCTTGCAAAAAAAAAATTTTATATATTTTTATTAGATTTTTATATTTTTTAAAAACACACGTCTAAAATTTCAAGGTATTTGGATTCATATAAAAAAATTAAAATTCAAATACAAAATGAGGTCCTGACAGTTAGATCGGCCCAGATTCAATCTGGACCGTTGAGCTCATATGTTCATGTTTGCTAATGGGCTAATCTTAGCATTACATGGGTTTGTCTAGAGTTAAAAACCCCTCAAAATACAATGGTTAAAGTTAGAATGGGTTGTGATGGGTGTATTTATCAAAACAATGATTACTTTTCTATTAAAAATTTATTTAAATAGGTAACTTTACCATTAAGCAATGACAAATTTGAAATTTTCACAAAAATACAATGGCATTTTGCAAGTTAATGTCCTGGAACTTATTTATAGTGTGCTCTTGTCTTTTAGTTAAATTACAGCTTTACCTTTTATAGATATGACAAAAGTACCTTTTTTCTTATATTAATATTTACAAAATTACCCCAAAAAAGTAACTTTTTTTAAAAAATAGACTACAAAATTAATAAATTCACCATTCCCAACTCTCTCTATCTTGAACCTTTGTAATTTGAAATATTGTAAAGTTTATATTATCCATATATATATATATATATATATATATGAGCCCAATGGCCAAGATTGAATCTGGGCCGATCTAACGATCACGGATGTCCGGTAGTACTTGAATTTTTTTTTTTTTCTACAGATCCAAATCACTTGAAATTTTAGACGTGTGTTCATCAAAAATAGGTAAATCTTCAAAAAATATCAAAAAAATAATAAAAAAGGTAGATCAGACCTTGAGTAGATGGTCATCAAATATGCCAAAATTTAATCTAAGAGTTCACCCTAAAAAAAAATTAAGACTTTCTCATATCAAATGATAAGATTTTTTTAAGTTTGACTTTTTTTTTATCATATAGGCCAAAATTAAGACTTTCCCATATCAGATATAATGCCCAAAAAGTAGTACTTTTTTTTACAATTGTTGCAGGGTATTGTATTGAAGAGACATGCACAACCCCAAATATGAAGTCACTTTAATTTATAGAAATAAAATAAAATTCAAATAATAACATGCAATCCCAACCGTCCATAATTGATCGGATGATTGCGAGTATACGAGTTTTGTATAACTTGTACACAGGGATCCCTTAGTACATGTAATTGAGGCAGATTGATAGAGTTTCATTACGAAACAGATCACCCATCAAAATGGTAAGCCATCTCTATCCCTATACGTGCGTCTATATTCATGCATCCAAACTAGTTCTCCATAATTACGAACGTCCAAACCGGAAAAAATTTATATAAGGTTGACTTTTCAAAATGTGGAATTAAGGTGCATATCAAAAATTAAAAATCCCTTGAAGGTTGTTCTGATGCAGGAGAAACATCTAATTAATCATATGGACATCGAGACGTATAAATAAGAAGAAATGTATAAATAAGAAGAAAAGAAAGATTTGTAATCCTAAAAATGGTACGTCGTGCAACATATTATCTAGATTGTATGTTGACATCGAGATGTATAAATGAGAAGAAAAGAAAGATTTGTAATCCTAAAAATAGTACGTCGTGCAACATATTATCTACATTGTATATTTTCAAGATTTTCATGCCTCTATAGATCTGCATAATTTGAATTATTTTTGAAATTTAAAATTTTACAATTAGAGATGAAAATAAATTTTTCTAAGAATTTTTGACATAACAATTGCTTCTTATGATAAAGTTTGGAGGTGCACCTTACTTCGATCATTTAAGGTGCAACCTATTGCAAACCACCCTATCTAAACGACCTATCCCAGAGCTATGAAACTTAGACTCATAGCTCCGGGATAACTCATTTAGATGGGGTCACATGTAACATCTAGGTTCCCTCTTCTTAAGTAATTTACCACCCCATACTATGGCTTAATGTGCGTGATATAGTTCAAATATAATTAGTGGAAGTATATTATAATACATTCAGAAATTGTTTCGACTCGTAACGGCCCATGTTATTGATCAAAGGCTATAATCAGCCCCATTATGACCGATTGAAGTACTTGTAGATCTCTCTTAGCCCTGCTAAAAAAATTATATGTCCAATGTTTGTTTGATTTTTTAGGGGTGTTTGAGATGAACCATGCCTCTGGAAATATGGTCTGTTTTTTTAAGGTGTTGACAGATCATTATGTAGAATGCTATTTCTATGATCTCTGTCTCATAATGTAAAATCTCTAACATTAATAAAGCGAAAAAGACTAGGATAACAAGTCAAGAAGACTGCATCTTTAGACAAAGTCAAAAGCTTTGAGACTCCATGGAGCTTATTGCCCATACAGTATACAATGAGATCATTTACTGTTAGTATCAAAGATGATTATGATCCTTGCCCATCGAATTTGAATTCGAGCAGGAAAACTTTTGAAATATGTGTCATACTCCATGCTATTAGATTTCATATTTGACAGTTAAAGATGATTGTAACTTCTAAGAATCTCATTAAATTTCACATTTGACGGCTAAAGATGATTGTAACTTCTAAAAATCTCTTGACATACAGCAATATAATATAGTAGCTAGTTAATTAGAGAAGGTGCTTACTATTAGAAAGAAAACACATATATTCAAGAGGTAAGTAGACAGCTTAAAGAGTCAAAACTTCTTGTGGGCGGGTCTTCACTATATTTGGGCCTTTCTTGTGCATCTCGGGCCTTCTATCTCTATATCTTAATTTAGGTGAGCCAAAAAAGAAACCCATGCAAAACCTCGTGGCTGCTAGTGTCAGTAAACAGGGCTCCTTCTTCTGCATGTAGTTCTCCCTTCTGTCCTTTAACCCTTCTCTCTCTCTCTCTCTCTCTCTCTCTCTCTCTCTCTCTCTGTTTGACTGTCTCTGTGTGTGTAGTTTTTCTTCCTCTCACTATGGTGACAATTCAAGTATACTCTAGAAAGAGAAGGCGATCACATGAAGTTTCTTCTTCTCAAGTAGAGACTGATACATCTCTCACTGCACATAAAAATGAGCAAATCAACAATGCTTCTCTTCTTGTTGCTGATGCATGCAAGGATTCAATCACTCCCAGTGCTGCCGCAAGATTCCGTGTTCAAAATCTTGTCTGAGCTCACTGTTGAAGTAATTTTCCGCTTCAAATGTGTGTGTCAACCATGGTAACAACAGTTGTCCTCGGCCAACTTTGGTGAAGTGCACCATGGTGCTCCCCACATGACTTCTGAAACCTTTGCAATAGTCTCTGCGTCCTCTGAATGTTTTGCTTTCCGCTGCCTCAGTCGACAAAATGCTAAGGTAGCTCTAAGGAAACTAAAGCTACACAGAGAGGGGAGTGTGAGGCAATTTTCATGCAATCAAGGATTAATGTGTCATAGAACTGTGGATGATGGTGAAAATATTTATGTTTGCAACCCAATTTCCCAGCACTTCATTGTCATCCCGCTTATCCCAGGACATGACTTTGTTATTCAAGGTTTCTATTTTGATCCATCAAGCTATAACTTCAAGGTGTGGGCATGGTGCTGGCGTATTGATACATCGAGGAGATGCCTTTGCATGTTCAGCTCAGCAATTGGATTTTGGAAACCTTTCGCCCTGGGCCTATGGGGGCTGGCTTACCCGGGACGGTTCTTGTGCATGCAAAATGTGTTGTACCAAATAGAAGAGGATTTTGTGCTCTCTTTTGATATGGAAACTGAAGCATGCAGAGCAATTCCAATGCCTTCAGGGGCCTCTGGACTTCAGTGAAGGACGGCTATTCCTGGTTCATGGACTAAAAAGAGGAGAATTATTGATATGGGGATTGACCGAATCGACATGGGAGAAAGTCACGAAATTGTGTCCAGAGACATGATTCTACCGCAGAGAGAGATATCCTCACAATTACGTTTTCGGTGTTGCCAGCTACTGTCGAAATCTATTCGTCGCCCGAGTTGTACAGAACTGCATTGAGGTCTCTTCATATGATATCAACGGCAACAAAAGAGACATTCATTGGATTTTTCAGTGGGATTCTAAACTTTCTGATAATTGCATAATTAGAATCTCTCCATTCACACCAACACTCTTGCAGTTTAAGACTATAGTCGAGCGGCTGCACAGGACAACAACATAGACGACCCTAGCTTTCTTTTCAAGCCATTGAATCGTGGTTTCGCATTTCAGTATAAAAGATGATCTGAGATGCATACACTCTCTCTATTACTCTGTTAGGTTATGAGTTTTCCATTTGAGAACTTTTAGGATCATCTAAAGTAAATCAATGACTTTCTGTCCTCTATGGACAAGAGAAGCATTTGGCAATGCATGATTAGTTAACTAGTGTTTTTATTCCTCTTTTTATGTTCTTTTATATTTATTCAGTTCAGGACTTGTTTATTGCTATTTGATCTTTATTTTGGATTCCAATACATGTTCTTGCCAAGAAAAGTTGTCTTATGTTTTTAAGTTCCCTATGAATGCACACTCGTTTTGTTTTCCTCGAAATGCTTCATGAATTATGCTTCAAGGCAGAGTGCTACATCAGTTGTTGGCTCTGGTTTTATAATTAAAATTTGATTTACGAGGTTGAGGTTTCTTGAACTACAATTTGGCATAAAAGGCACGCGACAATTTATGAATTGAGTTAATGTATGTAAGAAATGACTGCTGAATTCAACAGTTAATTTTACCGGTGTTTGAACAATTCATATGGCTTGATTGATGTGCCATCCCACCCCTCTTTCTTGTTTTCTCTTTCCTACTATTGAATTTTTGTGTGGATGAATGCTTCTATGCATTGTAGTTTAGTCATGGAGCATTCATCTGTGTACAATTGAGATTTAGGATGTTGCAGTTTGTGCAAAACCATGTAGCCACAAAAATCCTCTGTTGTCAACACCGTAGTTTGGTGTCCTTGGACACTCACCTCTATCTATTCACATGAAAAAATGCTCCTTTTTTATGACACTCACCTCTGTCTATTCACATGAAAAAATGCTCCTTTTTTATGGGTGGTCTAGAATGAGCAAAGGATAATTCTAAGCCATCAACAATTTAGTTTTCTTATGAGCCTTTAGCGCTATAAGTATGGTTTATAGTGATAATCGCTAAGACATATGAACATATCAGTGCAGAGAGCATGTAAAGTGGGATGGATAGAACACAACAAAACTAAACTCTTATTTTCAGAATCATAAGAGAAAATCGATGGCTTTTTTATGCATTATTGCCACAACCTTATCAATTTCAATTGGTTCTATTTTACAGTTACATTTTCCACAGTTGTCCAATAGTTTTGCATTTACAGAACTGTCACTGCGATTCTTTTGTAAAACATACTTTTGATGAGTTGTTCTCTGACCTCATTGAAGTTAGAATTCTAAGTATTCTGATTTTAGTGCTTCTGGGCCTGCAATTCTTGGTAGAGCCCGCAGTTGAATCAATAGTTTTCTTTATTCTAGCCCATTGCAGGGATGGAGGAATTAAGGTAGTGACTAAGGCATTTGTGAAGGAATATGCAGTTTCATTCATTTTGCATAATGAATCTGAGTTATCTATGTTTGATATCTTCTTGTTTCCTTTAAATTATGCAAACAAGGATATGTTGCATAAGGTTCATGTGAGTGATGAAGTAAGAATGCTATGACTATGACTTACTCTAGATTGAATGCAGATGTACCTTAGTAATCTGAGAGATCGAAAATTTGCTTATATTTTCCTTTTCAATTTTTTCTTATTACTGTTAAGGATGGATACATGGCTACAAGCATTTGTGAAATGCTTATGATCCAGAATCCGAATCTCCTCTAGTTTTCGAGCCCCATAGCCCAGCCCCATTCTACTGCACTTATCGTTTAAAATATCAGTGACCTAGTTCGACATAAAAGAGAACAAAACAATAGGATATACAAAATCAAAATTTGGAAAGAAAAGTTGAATAACCGGTAGAAATCTCCTGTTTCACACAAATAATAGCACACATGTTTCTCTGATAGTTCCTTGACCAAATTTAGTTCCAAATTCCAAGGAATCAGCTAATGGTTCTTGCAATGGTCTAACTTTGTTTAAAATAGCTAATGTCAATGGAAGCTGCATATTTTAAAAGTATTTCCACGATCAATTATTATTGTTTTGTAGCTGGCTAATTTTTATTCGATTAATTTTTTACTTTTGATTAGAAGGTGAATCAAGAATGATTCCTCAAATGGGCGTTTTGACCATAGGACCCATTATAAGTGGTCCCATTGGACCACCATACGTGTGCCCTATGTCATTTTGGGTTTAGCTATCTAATAATTCATGGGTTTCACTTGTGAATGCTTCCTGGCTCCTGTTACTCGGCATGGTATGTGAGATGGCGTTGGCAATTAACGGCAGGTAGTTTGGTCGTACGTAAGGGTGGCAATGGACCCGACTAAACTCGGGACTCGATCGGTAGACCCGATCTCGGGTTCAGATATAGGTCGAATTTTTTACCCAACAAGTCGGATCCAGATCCAAAACTTGGATCCGAACACTATTCGGATCCAAGTCCTAGTCCAGCCAGACTTGAACTGTACTTGTAAACCGTTGGAGATAAAAATATTTTACTTTAAGCTCTATTCGTTTTGGTGTATTAAGGATCGTATACAATAAGAATTCATAGTCATCTTTAGCTATTAAACGACAAATCAGACATCTTGAAATCTAATGAAGGGTGATTGTGATCTTGTTGCCAATAATATGCGTACATAATGGTAATAAAAAAAAAAAGGCAAAAAAAAAGAAGCTCAAAGTCATAGGGTGGCAACGGACCCAACGTGTACAAGTATGGGTCCAACTTTTAGACCTGACGGGTCGGGTCCGGGTCCAAAACCTAGACCCTAATACTATTCAGGTCTGGGTTCAGCCCGACCCAACCCATTGCCACCCATTGCAGTACAACCTTGTTATTTTCAAGTGAACACACTAGGAGAGATGAACTATTTAATATTCAAAATTGTAAAATGAGACCATTCACTTTTAGTATAACGAGGTCACAATCATTATAGACTGTTAGATGTAAAATTGGGTGGTTGAAGATGTGTTATTGATTGGGCACAAGGTCCAAAATATATTTCCTTAAATGTCATTGTTGGGTATGTGTAGCCATTAAAGACCTTATCAGTGTTTGTAATTAAACTTTTGATGTAATGGAACATGAATTCAGTGGGTGTGTAGTCATATATGGATCATACCAAACAAAAGATGTTTGTCAATATCGGACTGAGCTTTATGAGTTACGGCAGTCGGTTGCAAAAAACTCATGTTACTTGTGCATAACGATTAAACTGATAAGGGTTATAATGGGTTATCCCTTGATGAGGTCGGAGTATGCTTGAATGAGTGAGTTGATGGACCTTGCATGTGATGGTGACATTCAGAGACATGTGCCAAAAGCCTCATCCGCATACTAGCACACGACATATACATATGATAGTCGTTTTCGAGAAAGCGAATAACTTTTCAATGTGAAGCTTGTATATATGCAAGAGATTACCCATATACACAATAGAGTTGTGGTTGCATCATGTCTAAGTGACTTTGGTAAGTCTCTAGGGGAGAACCTAAAATCTACATACCAGAATTACGACTTATTGCCCATTGGCTAGACTTTGGTGACCCACTAATTGTATAGACTGTTGGCCATGGGAAATATTGGGTCGGCTTGAGAAAGCAAGTGTCGATCGTAGTCCACAGTAGAAGGTGGACTGCCCCAGCGTTTATTTATTTATTCCTAGATCATATGGATAATTTTCCCATCAAAAGTATTTAACTATGTTTGTTTTAATGTTATATAATTTTTAGAATTGTTATTTGAATTTTTCTAGATCTCTGGGTATTTTATTTATAAAATTTGGATTTATAAAAATAAATATATTGATTTTACATTGATTTGAATATTCAAATGGATTTAATAAATTCTAAAAATAAATATTTGATTTTAAAATTATTTGTAATCACATGAGGGCCATTTGTGCACGTGAACCCACAATGGCAAGTTGGTGGAGGCCCATGAGATGCCACCTTGGGTGGCATGCCTCAACTCTTGGATCTTTCCTTTTTTTATATGATCAAGCTACATTGCTTGAGACCTAAGATCTAATGTGTTTTGAAAAGATTGGATTTTAAGGAAGTTTTGAAACCAAATAAAGATTGTGTGAAGAGGCTTATGCATGAGTATAGAAAACACAATATTATAATTGATTTTTTTTTTTTTTAATTGATGGAAAAATGGTTTAGGAAATAAGAGATAGAGGTCCTGGCACCTTCCATATGGTTTTGATAGCCTATCTATGGAATGGATGGCTCATATCTCTCATCCCACAAATCACCCAAGATCAATTATGCATATTCAAACTCACAAAAAGATGTCAGCCATAGAAAACCCTAAGAAACCCTAAACCCCTTGAAGCACTATAAAAATGGGTATCCCATACCTACATTCTCTATACCTAATCTCTTCTCTCTCTCTCTCATAAGCATACATAGGGGCCAAGCCCACCTAGATTGATCTCGCTCTCAACCTTAGTTTAAGATTTTGATTGAAATGAATTCTTGATCCATTTGAGAATTTGGCCTAATTTATTTCTCAAGATTGAGATTGAAGGTTGACCATTGATCCCATGTTATTGGAAGGTGGTACCTTGGTGTGAGGTGTTAAAAGCCCAGTTGAGGTAATCTTTGGTACTCTTTTTATTATTTTTTATCATATTTACTTCTTCTTATTAGGACAAAAGTTATCAATTTTATTGCTAACACATCAGAGGGAGATTAAATCAACCAGATTTATAATAGTAATCAAATCAAGAGAGAACCCTCTCTTGGCTAAGTCATTTGCAGCACTGTTCGCCACTCTGTAGAAATGATGGAAGGAAATAGTCATCACTTCAATGCGATCTATCACCTTACACCACATATATCAAAGCGTCCAGGGAACACGAAGTTCCCTTTTACATCATTTAATAACATTTAGTGAGTCTCCCTCCACCTCACAAATTGACCCTAAATTGTAGGATCTAAAAAATAACAACACATGGAGTAAGGCCATGATTTATGCAAGATTTGTCGTGGCTATCCCAGAAGGACCTGCATAGGCAAAAATTATGGATCCATTCCAATCACGAACCAAACCACCAATACCTGTTGTGCGTGGATTACCCATAGAACTCCCATCAAAATTAATTTTATAACTTCCACATCCTTGGAGTACCCATCATCCAACAGGTTTACAAATGGCTACTCGAGAGAATGCTAAATTATTTAGGTGCAATCGCACTTTCACCTTGGTAATTCCCCTACCTTCCTTAGTAATAGATAGCCAACTCCATACCCAATGGAAAGCATAGCTCATAACTCTATCATAAGGGAGGGCAGTCCCTTCAAAATTCCTATGATTGCACTCCTTCCAAATCTCCCAACAGATTGCTCCTCTAATAATTTGCCAAATTACACCTCCCAATTTTGGCAGCACCAGAAATGACAGATGAGTGATAATACCAAAAACATCTTGGGGTAGTGCCACTCAAATGCCAAAGATATTCATAAAGAACACCCAGAGCTTATAAACATAACAACAATATACAAAGAGATGTGAGACAGACTCACCATTGTTTTTACACATCAAACAGACATTTGGGAGAATCATTCCTCTTTTCATCAACTTATCCACAATCAAAATTTTATTCTGCCCAGCCAACCATAAGAAACATTGAACCTTATGCGGCACAGGCTGCGTCCAAACTTGAGCAATCTATGGTAAGGTCGACCTCCATCGATCGTGAAACAATAAAGCATACATTGATTTCACATAAAACTGTCCATCTTGTTCAATCTCCCATACCAACTCGTCTTTCACCCTTATAGAAATAAAAACCGCCTCCAGATTAGACATCAAGGAAGTTAACTGCTGCAATGTCTCATTTCTAATCCTGTCATATGCAAACTGCACACTCCACACCACTCTCCAATCCACTCATATACATCAAATACAAGAGCCATAGGATTGGAAACCTTTTCAAACACTTTAGGAAACGACAATTTAAGTGAGCAATCACCAATCCACTTATGATGTCAGAATGAGATTTGAGAGTCATTCCCTACATACCATCTAACATTCTATTAACAAGGGATTTGCAAAGAAAGATATCTTTCCAAAAGATATACCTCATAACATTATTTCTTCCACCTCCAATCCACATTCCATGCCTATCTACCTCATATTTTGCAGTCAGGATTTTATACCAAAGATGATCCTTAAAATGCATACTACGCCACCACCACTTGTATAATAAGGCCCCATTCACCATAGCTAATATTCTAATCCCCAAACCCCCTTCTCTTTTTGGGGTACAAACCCTATCCCATCGAAGAATATGGTATTTTCTCTCCTCCCCATAAGATCCCCATCAAAAGTTTCGCATCATCCTATCATTTTTCTTACATACACTATTAGGCAATATTGGTTATGTAAAATTTCAATAAAGTGACTTTACCACTCAAAGACAAATACTTTAGTTTCCATACATCCAATTTCACTTGGGCATGCTAGATCACCTTATCATATGCCAAGATAGACAGACAAGAGTCCGAGATTGGTATATTCAAATAAGTGACAGGGAAAAAGTCCACTTTACACCCTATTGTGGCTGCCAGAACTTCCACCATTTGAGCATTGCAATTCACCCCAATACAGAGGTTTTGGACAAAACTTTTAACCCCAATGCAACTTCACAAACATCCAAGAATGAGCCAATATTTTTAATAGACTCCTCATTCGCATGACTAAAAATCAACGTATCTTCTGCTTACTGAAGGTGAGATATAATTAGCCCCTCTTGCCCCACTCTAAAGCTTGAAAAATTTTCACAATTCACCACATTAACAAACATTAAGCTGAAGCACTATGCATATATAGTATAAAGAAATGGAGATAAAGGATCCCCTTGTCTTTAGCCCTCTAGAGGCCCTGAAGAAGCCTTTAGGACACCCATTAATCAAAATAGAGAAGTGAACAGAGGAAAGACACCGAAAGATCTAACTTCTCCATTTATACCCAAATCTCATTCTATTCATCACTTCTAAGATAATACTTCATTCAACCCTATCATAGACTTTCTCCATATCTAACTTTAACAACACCCCCGAGTCTTTACTCTCCACTCTATAATAGATACACTTCTGAGCTACTAACACACTATCAATAATCGACCTATTATCAATGAATGTTGATTGGGGGCCAGATATTATACCATCCAATAACTTCTTCAGCTTTCTGCAAGAACTTTTGCCACTATTTTATACAGATTGGAGAGTAAGCTGATAGGCTTAATATCCGTCAAATCCGCTGTTAATGATTTTTTAGGAATCAAAGCAATAAAAGTGGAGTTGACCCCTCTGAACAATTCACTCGTCAATATGAAGCCCATCACCATATTCAGGAGATCCCTAAACATTAGAGACCAAAATTTCCGAAAAATACAAATCGAGAATCCATTCGGGCCTGGTGCTTTGTTTCCTACCAGAGCAAATATTGTTGATTTTAGTTCTTCCAAAGTTATATGCACTTCAACCTGGGAGGCCACTTGTAGTGGCAAAACTTTGAATGGAATTCGAGCGATTTTAGGATTATAGTGGACTTTCGAAGAAAAGGCTCTCTGGGGTGATCAATAATCACTTAATCAATTCCATCACAGTCATCCACATCCACCCCCAGAACCATCAATCCACATAAATCATTTTGCCTTCGACAAGCACGGACTAGAACATGAAAGAATTTGGTAATTAGATCCCCCTCTCTAAGCCATTTCACCCTGGATCTCTACCTCTAATATGCTTCCTCCACCCAACATAACTTGTTCAAGATCAGGATCTTCTCATTCCCGGATGCAACATTCTACTCTGAAATAAACCGTTCATTTTGAACTACTTGACCTATCTCTTGAATGGCAATAAGGGTAAGGCACTAAGCTGATATCTAGAAGCCTTCTTCCACTCAATCATCTTATGCTTAATATTGAGCAACTTCTTGTGATTGGAAATCCAACGACTCAAAAGTCACAGTATTCTCCCAAGTAGATCTTATCAGGTCTCCAATCCCCTCCTCAAGCCACCCAATTTCCTGCCTAAAAGGTTTCAAGCCACCTAAGGGATTGCTGGAATTGAGGAGGATATGGATAGGATCTAACGAAAGCCTAGATAATGCTTTGACAGAAGCAAGGGGGAAGACTTCCAGCCATTCATTAGAGACTAAGAATCTATCTATCTTAGTTATAATAAGATTATGTACACTATTATTAGACTTAGTATAAGCAGCCCCTTACAATGGAAAATCAACCAAACTACAACATTCAATAAAACCATTTAAATAACCTCATAGAAGAATTGTTATTCCCACTTGAAGAAGACTTTTCAGGCCATTGGATCAAGTTAAAGTACCCCCCAATACAGAAAGGCACGCCAAAGACAGAAATAACATTTGAAATATCAAACAAAAAGTCTTCCTTAAGATTTTGAATATTTGGACCATAAACATTTAACATTCCTCAAGAAAAGGAAGCATGTGAGCCATTAAACATAACAACTAACCATCTGTCATCTTTAGTGATATCAACACATTGCAAAAGTAGAGGATTCCACACCATCCACAACTCACCCGATGCTCCTACAGAGTCTATGCCATCAGAACCCACTACGTCATAACCCCAGACTTCCCTGACCCTAGACACAGCAGGGCAGGGAAGCTTGGTTTCTTGCAGTATCAAATATCTATATTTTCTAACCAAAAAGATAATGTTACTTTTCCTACTAGATTCCCCTAAACCCCTAACATTCCAACTTAAAATAAGCAGGGGAAGAAGAGGAACCTGGACCATCTAAGTTTGGCCCAAAGTAGTACTGCTCTAGCATATACTCCATTTCCCTCTCTGATGCAGCCGTGCCAGAGCTATCTGTCACACCACTAAATACTTCAATATGGTCATCCTCATCGGTCTTGATCTCCTTGATTTGGACTTGAGATCCCTTGGCAGCCAACCTTGGAGATGATCTAGTACTACCCCTTTCGATTTCTTAGAGGACTTAATATTCTTGCCACAATTAGGAGTAGCAGGTACTTCCTTACCCTTCTCCTTATCAACTGAATCCTTGGTCACCAGCTCCGCCTTCTTCTTGGTTGCCTCTTTGTCCACCTTCTTGTTCTTTATGATCTCATCATAAATCATAGCCAAAGGCAGCTCATAATCTAGACCCATATCTCCCACTATTCTACCAGCCCTACATTCCTCAATAGACAGGATCATGATTGTAGCCTAATATTCCGAACCCCGGCCATCTGGATTAAGTTCGTCACCATAGTCTCCCTTCTCTTCAACCTGATGAGCAACCCCACCTAGAGCCAAGGTGTACAACCGGCCCGAAATTTTTGGAATTGACAATAATAATAATAATAATAATAATAAAATATTAAATATATATATCCAGAAATAATTTTGAGTAAAAGTTCCTTGTGATAATAATACACCATAGAGACCATTCTTTTAACTTTTCTTAAAATACTTCAAACGTCAGAATATTACTAAATATTTGAACAACCCATCTCTATTTGGGTGGACCTTAGATCCACCATCTTTTTCTTTTCTTAACTTTTCATAAGGATGACTTTTACTTCTTACGTGCCATAAATACGTGCTCCTTTCGATTCTCCATTGACACCTCTTTTGAAGTTCATCTCTCTTATATACGTATAGGTCATGAGGTAATAGGAAATCCAAAGGTTAGTTCCTTCAAAGAAAATAAAAAAGCAAGAGCAGTAACCGTACAAAATAAAGCATAGGTAAGCGGTTATAGTTTTCTCTTTTGAAAATTTGGAGCCTATGCTTGAAAACCCTCTCTCTAAATAATATAGAATTTTCTTAATTATGCCTGATAAAGGGTTGGATATTCATCATTCAATTTGGTGTATATTTAGGGACTCTAGGACTTGAATCTCTTAGTTCATTTTGAAGGTCCACACCTAGATATGGTTCAGATGAATCAAATCTGATGAGCAACAGTAAATGACATCATCCTCCTGAAAAATAGTTCGGTTTTAAAATAGTAATATTTCAGTCCATCATCTTTGTTTTATAAGTTTTGTGTGTCAGTGACTTCATTGTCTTGAAAAATAATCCATTTTTTTATAGTAAAATTGTGATATATCTATTGTTAGGTATTTTAAATGTTGTAACTTCTTAGAAATAAATTTAATTTTCATGTCTATTGTTCAGAATTTTAAATACTATAAATTATTAGAAATAAATGTGATATTTCTGCTTTTAGTAAAATTATGAGATTTCCTTCTACTGTTTTTTAATATTTGGACATTGTAAAATTCATATGCAAATGTCTGCCTCATTATTTGAAAAACTGATATTTTTACACTTGATTGTAGTATTGCCTATGAAATGATTGTTTACAACTTGGCAATTCCATAAATTGTGATAATTCCGTATTTAATTTTAGATTCTCATAAAAGTTTGTCTATTGATACTAGACTGTTATCTTGTTAGATTTCAAGAATGTTCTTCAGAACTGTTACCTTTCAGAATTTATGTATAAAATGTTTAAATGGCTACTTATAGATATTTCAATGGAAGTGATTGTTATTAAATTGCTTCAAGTGAATTCTTGTTAATGTTTTCAATGATAGTTCACATATATGATATTGTTGCTGTCTAATGTTTAAAGAGTTTCAGAGATAATTTGAGTATAAGTGGACCTATAGTGATCGTTAGGACCTATCCGGTTATGTCGGTAGGAACTATTTGGACTCATCCGGGACGCCAGTGAGGTATGATCGGACCTGCAGGGATTATTAGGACCTATCTGGTTACGCAGGTAGGGGCTATTTGGACTCATCCGGTACGCCGCTGAGGTATGTTTGGACCTACAAAGATTGTTTTGACCCATCAGGACACTAGTGGGGTATATAGGTGACCTACTTGCGACGCCAGTAGGGTATCTTGTGAAATCCTTTGAATTATGGATTCTTGTTAAAATGTTTATATGTATTTCCTTCATTTGGATTATGTTTAACTGTGGATTTGTGAAAAGTGAAATTGTTATTCATAAATATTTTTGTTCGCAATGCTCCTCCTCATGTTTGTTTTTTTTTAATCTACA
>NW_006494943.1:3899523-3920970 GCF_000471905.2 Amborella trichopoda
TTTTAGATTGAACACCTATTTGCACCCATCTTTAAGATGGATGGTTTGTACCTCTAGATCGCATATGTAGAAATGTGGTCCACCCCACATGAAATAATGTTCTTTTTTTCAAACCCCAATAAAATCTAATAAATTAATTTTATTTTTTAAAAATATAAAAAAAAAAAAGTAATTGAGGAAGTGAACGAAGCATGTCTAACCAACTACTAGCCCCCACGGCCCCTTCCTCTCACTCTCTCTCTCTTCATCTTCAGTTTGTTTTTCTCTCTCTCTTTTCACATTAACCTCTATCTCACTAAAAGTAACACACCCAATATCAGCCTTAACCCCATAATCTCTCTTTTTTCTCTCTACCTCTATTTAATCTTTGTTTTTTTTTCTCAATCTCTGTTTTTTGGTGATCAGAGCAGAGCTTTTATATAAAAGGGTATCTTGAATTAGTTTTTTTTCCTTTTATTTTCTTTTCAACCACTCGACAAATGGGTCGTTGCAATTCAATTGCAGCCTCAACCGAATCCATTTATCAAAAGCTCATTTGAACAATTCCACAATCTAAATCATCTTGACCCTTGAAATGCTTTCAAATGACTCAAACGGAGACTTCTATTACATAACCTTGCAATCTGAAGGCAAGCAACTAACAATCACAACAGACCTGCCTCTACTCTTGGGCTCTTCTCTCTCCACTTTATCTATCATCTCTCCACTTTCTCTCTCATGTAGGTGGTGCATGGGTTCTTCCTTTGGGGCCAAAAAGGCTGATGAAAGAAGATGATGGATTTATAGTTTGGGGATTTTTAAAAATTATTTTAGTTTAGATTATTAGGGTTTAGTAATTATGGTTTTTTTACTTGTTATTTCTTATTTTGTTCGGGGTAGAGTTAGTCATTTATTTTAAGTTAATAATTTATCGTTAGGATTAAATGGAATAGATGGCTAGAATTTCATAAGAGCTTTTTAGGGTTTTAAGTTACTTAAATTCTTGTATTTAAATGGAAGCGCTCTCGTTGGGGGTGGATTTCCCGTGCAGACTTCAAGAGTAAATAACTTTGCAAATAAACTTTAGGGAGTGGATTCCTCTTGCTCTTGTAATATTTCTTTTTTAAAAAAAAAAACTTTTATTCTCTTTAAGATTAGAGATCTCTGTGAATTAATGTGCTGATTTTATTCTCTCAAGATCTCTTTGCAAATTAAAATGATGGTTTTGTGGAAAAAAAAAACAACCCTAATTTGTATCAATTCTCTCTTTTCCTGCCATGTCCTAAACCTAGCATTTTCCTACCATGCCCTGAACCTGGCCCTGCCATGCCCTGAACCTGGCTTAGAGAGAGAATGGTTGGTGAATGGGTGAGAAGAGAGAGAATATAGAGGCAAAGAGAGAGAGAGGGGGGGAGATATTAAAGAAAACAAGAGGTTTAAGAGGGAGAGATTGGGTCTCATAGATTGAGGGGGAGAGAGAGTTCAAGCTTGGGGAGGGAGATCAAGTTTTGGGTCTCGTAGATTAGAGGGTTATCTTCAAGCGTTCCGACGGATTATGAGCCTGTTTTGCCCCCGGCCCGGACCAAATATAAAGTGACCTGTAACTACCTGTGTAACGGCCCGAACCCGGGCCCGACCAAAAGCCTAAGGCCCGGGGCAAACTGTTGACACCCTAATCACCCGTGTTCCATGTTGCCTAAATCTTTTGTTTTAATTGAACGTCTTTGTCTCTCTCTCCTCCCCCCTTCTCTTTCTCTTTCTTCCTCTATACCCTTGATTTAGAGAAAATTAATATTTTTTATTGTGTTATTCTTCTTCTTACTCAACCTATTATTTTGAAAAACAATTATTTTGGGAGAATATATTTTTCTAGAAATGTATCAGTCATGTGTTTTTTAAGACAATTTTTTATTGAATATATGGATGGAAATTTTTATGAAATTGTTTGTTATATCAATATTCTTTCTAACTATGATATTATTTGAATGACTTCATAAACTAGGGATATGGCATTAATCAAATAAGTCATTACATATTTCTAACAAATAAATTATTAAGAATAGAAAAATTTATCAAAATTCACCTAACTTATTAACTATTTAACATTTTACCCATTTTCAACTATTCATGATCAAGCATATTAAATGGATTTTTCGAAATCAAAAGGAATGGGCAAAATGCTAAAATAGTTAATCTCTTAGATACATTTGATAAATTTCCTTTGAAAATATAATATGTACAGTCAAGCTCTCGATAATTAAAGCCACACCTCAAAACCTCATTGAAAAATACAATTTTAGTGTCATACCCCTTGTGAGGTCACAATCACTCTTGTGCGTCATACTTCAAATCAAGTGGTTGTGATTGTACAATTGACTACACTCAAAAAAAAAAAAAAAAAATCTCGAACTTTGTGTACCATCCAAATTTGATATTTAATAGGTAGTAGCAATTTTGATCTCCCTGTAAAAAAGATAAATAGTTTTGTAGTATACAATCCCTAAAATTTAAAGTTTCAAACTTGGTCCATGATTTATAGGCATTGAAAAAAAAAAAAAAAATCGGTATACATATTTTTTGACTTAAAAATTATTTTTTAAAATTATGATTTGCCTAAGTTTATCACTATGGTACTTTTCTAGAATGGGTGTTAGCATGCAGCCTTTTGCTCCTTTTATATTTTTTATTTTTTATTTATATTTTTTAAAATTTTCTACTAAGCACACCTTATATATAATTGTCCAGGACCTCCCTTCACATTACGGCTAATGCTATGATCATTTTTTATAGTAATATTCGAATATCCCTGGTGTGGAATAAATAGGTCATGCAACTTTTCCCTTCAATAACCTAAACAATTATAACACTAAAAATTTAGAGACAGGTCGAAGAGGGTAGGAAACGAGCCCAATATTTTGTTTCGCCCCATTACATCTAACCCCTGAAACGATGGGAAAAATAAAATATAAAATCTTTGACATTTAAAGAAAAACATAAAAAGGTTTAAATTCGATTCAACTAGATGCTAGATTGCTTTGATTGTTCATATAACGTAAAGAAAAGAAATATCAAAGGAAAATTTATTTCAAGAACTAATGATCAATTCACAAATGTACTAGAAAAATTTGATGAAAGTAAAATTTAATAAAAAACAAACAAAACCAAAAAAGCATATTGGATTGGATTAGGTTTTTTATTTTATTTTTACACATGTTCTCCCTGGGTTTTTCCTTTTTCACTCACTCACACATGTTCTTTCACTCGTGGATTGGGTTTTCTTTTTTCACTTTCTTGGGTTAGGTTTTTCTTTTTCACTAGCAGTCACATACGCTCTCTAGCTATTTGATTGGGCTCTTCTTTTTCCACTCTCACTTTCTCTCTCTCTTCCTCGCCCCACCTACCCTCTTTCCTTCTCTTGGATTTGTGTTTTTCATTTTTCATTTTGTCTTCCTATTGTGAAAAGAAAATGTATATTGTGTATCGGGTTAATATATAAAGTATATATTACAATCAGTATTTATGGGAAGGGTTGATAGAGTATCGGTACTTTATTATAAGTTTAGATATGGTTTAGATATCTGCTTTAGTTTCTATTATTGTTATTTGTAATTTGTCTATAAAAGACAAGCTTGTACATTTATATGACTAATGGACACTGAGTTTCTTTAAAGAAACATGAGACTTCTTCACATGGTATCAGAGCCAAATTCATCTTGGTTGCGTCCATTCTTCGTCCCTGAAACATTGTCACCAATTTTCAAGACGAGTCTGTTACTCACCCAGTCGGTGCAACTTTTGTCGAGCCGTGTTTCGACTCTCTACTGAGTCATCTTTCGACTCTCTAATATGTCCTCTCTACTTTCAACTCTCTAATCTGTGCTCTTTACCGAGTCGTGTTTCGACTATTTAATTTGTCTCTCTGTTGAATCGTGTTTCGACTCCTTGATGTGTCTTTATGCCGAGTCGTGTTTCGACTATCTAATCTATTTGATCTTTTCCAATAGTTTATGAAGCCATTTGTTCTCGAGGCTTGTTGATTTGCCACTGCTTTCGATGCTTATTGATCGAGCAATCTGAGTGTCTACCCGAAGATCCAACTGCACGTTTCTACAATTAGTATTCAAACTCCAGTTGCTCTCTCTCGCATCTTGAATTTGAGGGGGAGTGTGAAAGGAAAATGTATATTGTGTATCGAGTTAATATAAAAAGTATATATTACAATCAGTATTTATGAGAATGGTTGATAGAGTATCGGTACTTTATTATAAGTTTAGATATGGTTTAGATATATGATTTAGTTTTTATTATTGTTATTTGTAATTTGTCTATAAAAGACAAGTCTGTACATTCATAAGAATAATGGACAATGAGTATCTTTAGAGAAACCTGAGACTTCTTCACACCTCTCCCTCACCTAGCTCTCACACACACATACACTCAATGCCTGCATGTCATTGTGCCCCAACTATAAACATAAATTGAATAAACACCTCTAGATGTAAAATATGAATAATAAATAAATAAAATAATTAATTAATTCAATAAATTAATTCTCAAAAAATTTGAGAAAATAAGAAATGAGTATGCAAGACCCTTATCTTTACAAGTGTAAGTAGTGTTGAAGATTATAAAAATAAAAAATTTGAGTTAGAAAGATCCATTTTATAGCAATTTAGTTGCATTTTAAATTTCATTTTGACTGTAAAATGATTGTAATGGACAATAAATACTCAGATATGAGATATGTTCTCAGTATTTATATATTTCCATTAAAATAATAAAAAACCATAATGTAATACCACTTGGTTTTTTCATAAACCTAAAACGTTGTATTTATAAGAAATTTTAGTTGGTTTTTTAGGTGTTTTTAAGGTTGCATCTAGCCAATCTCCCCGATTCATCAATCCAAACTACCAATCTACCGAACTGGACCGGTTTCTAAATGGATGATTGGGTCATCGATATGTTTTCTTAAACATTGGGGATTAGACATTAATAGCACTATTCACGAAAAAACTGCATTTAGAAGAAGGTTAGAGAAGCACACATGAGTGACATAAATAATCAATCTAGGTACAAAGTTTATATAAGGTATCAACCTTATATTATAAAAGTAAGCCACACCTTAAAAACCACCAAACCACATTGTTTTGACACTGTAAAACCCTCTAATGGATCATCTTCACCTTGAGATATATGGATGCGGAAAAAATTAATTTCAAGTCTTAAAAATAATGTATCTTATATCTAGACTTTCCATTTTCAAGATTTTTAAAGATTTATGAATCTACTCAATTTGTACTATTTTTAGAGCTATAAACTCCATGATTAGAGACAAAAACAATTTATTATGCCATCACAAAGTTATCTAGCACCAAAACTACATCTTTTAGCACAATTTCGAGGTGTGTCTTTCTTGGAATGTTTAAAGTTGATGCCTTATCTATACTACATTATTAAGTCAGAGTTCAAGGGTAGATATGTATCGCGATAATAAGAAGTCCTAGTCCTATAGAGATTGTAGGACACATTCTTAACTTTAAGGGAAGAAAGAGATAGAATATGCACTTATTTAGAAAAACTAAATTTGAGAGAGAAAGAGAGAGGGAAGAGAGAACATGCACAAGAGATGTATCTCAACGTTGTTTCCATATCTCCATATTGTTTCTATATTTTAATGAGAGAAAGGGAGATAGAATATGAGTGCACACAAGAGAGAGAATAAGAGATTTTATAAGGGATGAGAGATTTTCATGAAATCTTTTGAAGAGAGAGAATCTCCTACAATAGGGTTTTAAGAAATCAAGATTTTAGCGTGATTTATTTTATAAAAATGATATAAGGAAAATAAAAGACCCTATCTTATTATCGTAAGTATATAAATAGGAAATTGTTTTGATCCCACCCTTTATCCCCAACTCAATCCTATTGCCCCCAGCTAATCAGAGAGAGAGAGTACTCAGAATCTAAAATTTGAGAGAGTACCCACAATCTAAAATTTGAGAAATAAAAATGAATCTATTTGATTATAATTATATATAGGAGAAATAAAATTGACCATATTATATGGTAAGTATATATATAGGAGAAATAAAAATAAGCCTATCTTATACTAATAATATATATAAGATAAGATAAATAACATCATTACCACATCTCCATACCATATCTAAGAGTGTTTCCATATCCAAGAAAATTCCCCATCCAATAGCATGATAATCTCTCTTTCAACCAATATTTAGAAATCCGGTGCCCAAGTTTTATCCTACTTCCTGAACACGCTCTCTTGCTTCACCCAATCTTTTCTACCCCATATACCTTCTCTCGTCATATATTACTTTCTTTTCCCATACCTTCTTAGGACTGGCAGTCGACCGGGATCCAACGAGTGTACCCGACTAAGGTCCGGGAATGGTTCCAAGTTTCAGACCTACGAGTAGGTCCCGGTCCAATCCAGCAAACCCTGATTGTCTTGGGTCTGGGTACGGGTCCATGCTATACCTAACCCGCTTTTTTTAATACATCAAGATTAATATTTAGAGAGAAGAAAAGAGAGAATTACTGATGGCGAAAGAGAGTGGATTAATGGTGGGCACAGATTCAAATATGAAAGGGCGCCTTGGAGGGGGGAGAGAGAGATTTCAAATATGAAAAGGAGCTTTGGAGTCCTGACCGGTATTCTCCCTTTCTTAAGACTCCGTGGAGTGAGAGGTCAGCTGGGGTTCAGAGAGAGAGAGGTGGATTAGGACTTAGAGAGAGAGATGTTTCAGATGATTGGATGTTGCAGAGATGCATTCTCAAACCCTCACTGTTGCATCCAGCATCCCTCTTGATCCTCGGCAATATGAGCATCTGGTGAATTTTTTCTTCTTCAATGGCTGTTTAATTGCGCCCTTTTCATCTTGCTTTTTGCACATTGCAACAAAAATTACGGGGGCAATTGGGTCGTGTATCTCATGTGATTATTCGATATTTTTAGTGATTCAATTTTTGAATCCATTAATTTCTACTATATTAATTGATGCCTTTCTACATATATATATATATTTTTTGTCATTGTTGTTCGGTTCTCTCTACCATTTTTTGAAGTTATATGATATTATTGCTGAAGTCCTCTCTTTTGTGTAATGTCAGTGACTTAGTTGAAGTACTTCGTCAAATTGAGAAAAATATCTACAGTTCCCTTCTTTGTTATTTATCATATTTCTGGGTACGGGTTGGGTCCATAACAGTATTACGGGTACGGGTACAGATATGGGTACCCTGGCCCCATCGGGCCCAGCATGGGTACTGGTCCATATTGCTATTTGGGTTACCCATACCGACCCATTGCCTCCCCTATACCTTCTCTATCTTTTATGCTCCATTCCTAATGCTCTCTCAAAAATAATCTTTACCCAAGATAGGCTCTATTATTCTTACTTTTCAAAATTTTTGTGTGGTTTTTAGTAATACCATTTTACTAGGAAAAAAAGTTTATAGAGAGCCGAGACTCTAAACAATCAAGTTTGAACCTACCTCAAAAGTTTTACTAGACGAGGTTTTTTTTTATGCTCAAATATCTTTAAATTGATCATCATGACATCCCGATGTATGGACATGAGAAAAAAATGGATTTCAAGTTTTGAAAATAGTGTATTTTGTAACACATTTTTGGACATTCAATTTTCAAGATTTTCAAGTTTTTATAGATTTGTCGATTTACACTATTTTTAAAGCTTTAAACTTTATAAATAAATATGGAAACATATTTAAGGGTATCACAAATATTTTTAGTATTGAAACCACATTTCTCGACACCATTTGAAAGTAGGCTCTAATTTGATTGTTTAGAGCCTAGACTCTATACAAACTGCACCCTTTTATGAGAAAATAAATTCTTTAGATTCTTTTTTAAGAGGTATGCATTAGAGCGCTGATGGATTAACCTGCAAGAGGTAATTAACATATTAGATTACTTAGTGCAAACGTCCCCAAGTTTTACTGTGATTTTTTTGAATTTTTATGAATGCATTTCAACCTTTTTTCCCTTTTCTAGTGGCAAATTATATTACTATTTTTTATATATTTTATCAATGATTTTTTCTTTTGGGGGCATTTTGGTTTATTTTCTTTTCAATGGCTTTTTTGTATACGTTTTATTTCTTTTAGTTAAAATTTTAAAAATTTAAAACTTTATTTGTGCAGAGAGAGAGAGATGCTCAATATCTAATATATACTTTAAAGGGAAATGAAAAATTATAGTGAAGTATAGTATAAATATGAAAACTGTATAATGAAAAAGTATTATCAATTCAATACATAGTTGTCTCGGTTCCAATTTCTTTTGAGAGTCGGTGACGCCTTATAAGAAGGAGCTCCAATTTTATTTGCGAGTTTCTTCAACAATTTTGTGCACACAAACACAAGTATGCATGCTTTCTTTTCCATTACAATATTAAGTTATAAAATCGGTTTAAAAACATTTTATTTTTATTGAATTTTTATGCTTCTAGATGTCATGCATATAATAGCTTTTATAATATATAGATTAAAATACGTATTAAATGTAAACATTTTAAAAAGGTTTATAACCAGTTTTCAAACACAATGGTAACAAATAATAAATTTTTATTAACTTTTTTTTTTTAATTATAAATTATACTACATGTTAGTCTTGTTTAAAATTTATTATTATTGATGATTAACCAAAATTTCGATCAATAGATCTCTTGATTATTGAATATTTAGTTGATCTCTTTGATTATTGAATATTTAGTTAATATGCAGCAAGTAATTACATATATACACACATAATTTAACTAGTACAAACTACACACGTGACACCCATTGCATTTACATCTGTCTTTTAGTTTTTGATCTTACGAGAGAATATTCTCAATTAAGATCCTTCCCTTAAAGTCAATATACGTGAGTATTTTAGTATAAATATTAAATATTGAGGAACTAACCTCTTCAAACTTAGGTCATGTATTTAAGATGGACCTCGCAACCTAGTCACTTGAGTTTCAAATTTTTTCTTTTTCCATTCAAGCATTAAGAATTCAAAATCCAAATTTTTATTTTTGAAAATTGTCATCGAGGGCCCAAGCCAAAAGATATTTTACTTGTGCAGGAATATAATATCTATTTACTCCTTTAGGTAAAACTTCATCGAGAATTAATTTTAGCACCTCAAAATTTGAGGATGTAACCTCATTAACTTATTGATTAACCTCCATAAAAAAAATCCTAATTTTACCTTTGATATATTTGAAAAAATAATATCTTAAGATGGGCCAAATTTTAGATGGTGAAATGAAAGTATCAGTAAAACTCAAGTCTAAAATTGTTTTTTTTTTTAGAATAATTAACTACAAATTCTTAAGTAGTTCCTATTGAAAAAAATCCGCACGTCAATCTTCCATGATAGAAGTAAACTATACTCCCGAAGGAGCATGGTGTGTATGAATTATGGAGAAATCGCTTTATACCTTGCAAGGCATGAAGCCACTTAAAACACCGCTCACCGCATTTTCCCTACTTTTCCTTGAAAGAAACTCGAGGATCTAAAAGCAACCGCATCTTTACGTGAAGGAGCAAGTATACAAAGTGATCCTACGGGAGTATGCCACGTCCTCAAACATAAAATTGGGTGCCTGCAACACTAATGGCGGGGTTAAGACGGAGCTCGTAACGCTCTTTCCGACCCCCCAAATTAAACCCTAACCCTAGAAATGGTGGTGAAAATTGGGATTGTGTCAGCTATATGTGGGCATAAGGGCATGTGGGCATTGGGAGGACTCCGACCCTATGAGCGCGCCTGCGGTGGTCTGATGGCCCCTGCCCTTCGCACCCCCCGCCAGAATCGAGCTGCCATTGCCAAGGCGTCGCCTCTCCAAGCCCTTAGAAGGAGCGTCGCCACCAACAATTCGGCCCGAGCCTCCGCCACCACTGTGAAAACGCCGCCTGCAATGGCCTTGACGACTCCCCTCAAAGACACCGGGAAGCTAATTCCTCCTCCACCGTCTTGCTGTGCTTCTTTCTCGTGCTCTTCTTCCTCGTGTCCTTCGCACAAATTGCTCACTTTGCCGACTGTGTTGACGCTCGGCCGTGTTGCTGCCGTTCCCCTTCTTGTCACCAGTGCGCATCCTCTCTTTCACTGTCTCTCCTGTCTCTTTTCTTACCACCTCATATTCTCTCTCTCCCCCATCTTTCTCTCTTTAGTATACGTTTGTTTTTTTATCTGCAATGGTAGTTTCCATTCCCTGATCTGGGATTCACCAAGTAGTGCATGTATGCGTGATGTATCTCTCATCTTGGCATCTCTTTGTTCATTGATTTGTATTTCTATGATTTCGGCTTCTTGTGTTTGTGCTTCATTGATTGGGTTACGTATGCAATGAGCCTCTCTCTATCTGAGCTTTCTGCCTGTTAGTTGACATGCGATGCTACGAAATAAATACCTGGTGTTAGGGTTTCACCAGTTAGGATCTGCGTGTGAGGTAAATGTGCCTGTATGATTTTGGTTCTCGTTTTGTTTCGCCACCTGCATTTTTCTCTGTGTATTATTAATTTTTATGGCTTACGTGTTTGTTTGGGCTTTTGCTTTTTAACAATTTCATATTTGGGTGTGTGATTGGGCTTTTGCTTTTTAACAATTTCTTATTTGGGTTCTGTCTTTAGTGTGCATCTGATTATCTTTGTATGCGATGGGCCTCTATATGAATTTGCGTTCTTGTTTGGTTTTATCACCTATTATTGTCATGCAACTCCTTGTCTCCTAGTAAAAGTAATGTTTCTCTCTATCTCTTTCTCATTTTTATTGATCTCTATTACTAAGGACTCACCTTTTAGTTTAGGATTTCTGCAGGGTATGTTTCACACGCATGTATGAATATCAAGTTGTTCTCGATCTTCATTTTCTGTGGTTTTGTTTTGTTATGGTTATTTGCTTGAATGTATAATTAGCCTTTTATTTGCAAAGTTTGTTTCTTTCCTGTATGTTTTAAGTAAAATTTGAAGTGGATATCTTCCCCTGTTTTTCCCACATTGTGATTTTCAATTTGTATTCCTAGGGATTCCTAAGTTTCTTCATCATCATTGTTTATGCGACATTATTTCTCACATTTCTAGTATGACATTTAGGGGGTTCTTCTTGCCCTTGGTTTGCAATCCCTATGCCATTGAACGTCTGTTGTTGTATTGATTTCTATCTACAGATTCATGTTTTTGGTACTTTTCTCATAATTGGCACTGTTTGTCAGTGTGATAAACTTCTCTTGTTATTTCATGCCATTTTTGAAGTCAAGTTTCCTTTTAGTCTTTGCTGCATGTCCGTGTATGGATCTCTCCGACTCTATACACATGCATGAATTGATGCATATATCACATGCACAGTGGCACACCAGTATCTGTAAACAAGGACTCGGGCTCGGACTCACCACTCTCCAGGGTCTTGAGCCCACGTCAGCCACCTGATCGGTTGACTCAGAGGTCTGACTTGGCCGAGTCTGTGGATAATAACAAGGGGAATTGAGGCTTAGTAGACTCACTCAATTTTTAGGTATTTTTATCCAGAATAGCCAGGGTCCCATTCTGAGCCAACTTGGGGCGAATTCTGCGATTTGCTTCAACCTTTTCTATGTGAGATAATTACTGTGTCTTGCACAAATTTTTGTTTTCCTGATTGTAATTTTATTGTATTCATTCTGTCCAAATTCAGTCCTGACCTGGCCACGTGATGGATATTATTTTCTTGATCTAATATTATCTTCGAATTTTTGTGTGGTTTCCTTTTACCTGTATCCTGTGATGACTCACTGTTCACTGCTTTCCTTTCCCTGAGTTACTTAAAGAGTCTTCCGAATAACATTTTGAAGATTTTCATCACTATGTGATGGTCCAAGGAGAGAGCCCCGCCTCAATTTTTAATGTAATGTGCTATCACCAATGTTTTGAATTTTGTACTAGTTTCTCTGACGAGCTCCAAACCACCAATTCTTCATATTTTCTTTTTGTATCAAGTAATAAAAGGGCATCATTGGGATGCGATACACACCTCACTAGGATTGGAAGGCCTGAGGATAGTGTTCTCAGCCTTTATGTTGATTTTCTATTCAAATTTTCATTGTTTTATTTGGAAAAGGTGTCATAAGTACCATAAATATTTCTTAGGAAAGTATAATGTGACTTTGTAGTCCATAGCAGGCATCTGTGACTTACTCATTGAAGTTGGTACAAGTAGCATATCTCTTGCATTGGGGACACATGTATGGAAATAATTACTAATTTTCCTTGTAGGAACTAATCTCCAAGTTATATTTTCACTAGTGAAAGTGGGAGCAGGATGTCGTTGCACTTGGGTCTATAAATGCTGTAAGGTGCCTTTAGGCCATTGTGAAGTATCAAGTATGTATAAGTGTTTCCAAATGAAAAATGTCCTAATTCTTGGCAGGCCACTCTGATTGTGTGCTTGCTGTAAATATGGACAAAAAGCAAACTTCTTCAATTGGAAATTGGTGGCTTTTAGGTGGGTATACAGATAGCAATCTATATCCATAAAGGTCCTCCATACATATTAAGTTGATTGTAGATGGATATATCTTGTGCTTATAATAAAATCCCTATTATTCTTGGCTTTTGCTAGTTGTTTTCTATCAGTGAATTGTCTTGGTTCATGGTATTGCAATCTATGTAAGTGGTTGCTATAAATGTGGATAAACTAGCGTTATTATGATTGGATTGGACACTGAACCAGTGAGAGATCTGGTCTAGTTTAAATTGGTTTAATCGCCACTTAAACTAGTTCGATCGGATTTAAATTATAAATAATAGTTTTAGAATATGTAATATATTAGAAATAAAAAAGTTGCCCACTTTGTTTGGCAAGTTGAAACGGTCGAATCTAGCTGCTTGAGTAGGCCAGATTGGTGAAACATGGGTTTTGACCAGTTTTTTACCGAACTTGGTTTTTACTTTGGACCATATTGGCCATGGTATGGTATTTCCATACTTTGTTCTTTTTTTTTTTTGTGGATGTAGTTTAAGATCATCTTCAAAAATCCATTGGCACTGGTTTTGAGTTGTTCTATCCCTATAAGTTGCCTTTAATCTTTGGGCCTGCGTTCATCTATGGTATTTGAGGCATTTGAAATTCAGACGTTAAAAAAAGAGAGGGGGCTTTTATTTTGCATTGAAAGTAATTTGGTTATTTTGGAAAAAGAATGGGATTTCTGGTTATTTGCTATATTCTGATGTCATTTTTCTGTCTGGATAATCTTTGTTACCTTGAGCATCTAGATTCACGAAGGGTTCTTTTGGGGTCTGGAATTCTTTACTTTATTTTATTGTATTTTTCCATTTAATGTTTTATAGTGCGAGATCTGCTGGGGACTTGGTCTGATCTCGAGCAGAGTCAACTTGACAATACGAAGTTGATGCAGAGAGTGTTTAGATGAATCAACTCTAGTGAGTCTCCAGTCCACTCGCCAATTGTACAAACAATGTTGAGATTCAAAATTCTTTTTAGTAGGTAAAGGATACAATATTCCCAAAAATCATTCGATAAGATATCCCTCTTAGAGTTGTACTCAGACAATATGAATTCCAAGGCCAATCTCCTGATCCCTAACCATTTCCCCCTTTGTTTTTCCAGATTTGTGGACGGAATTGTGATCTTTGTGACAACATACTAATATTAAATAATGCTTCTAAACAAATATTATGTCCAGTTTTTTTTTTGGACTAGCTATCATGTTTCTGACACGAGGAAAGCTAGTTATACAGTATGATCGTGCGCGAACTCCATTTTTGTTTTGTTGAAATACAGGAGCTTAACATTGTCAGTTACACTACAAATAATCCGAAAGATTTGTAAAGTTTCTTTGTGATACATTGTAGAAGGAGCTTTTTCGGAATTTAGAGGGATGCGGTTTGTATACATGCCTTCCCAATTAAAAAAACAAAAAATAAAGTATAAAATTATTAAATAAAATAAAATAAGAGGTCTGAATACATGACATCATCAAAAGGTCAAACACCAAATTTCAACATGTGGTAGGAAAAGTAAAAGCTGATTTGCTGTAGGAGTCCATTAATTATCAAATTTGTGTGTGTAATGGGCTGTCTTAGGAGAAATGTTCTGCTTGGTTCATGAGTTGGACTAGCCATTCCAACTCATGGGGATTGTCTTAGATGCCAAGGACCAAGTGCCTATCTAATGGAGAATTGAGTTGTCTTTTCAGCACTAGGAGGGAAATGTGACAGATGGTGGCCTGGTGGACACAGTTATGATAGACCGGCATATCAATGTGCAATGGTTTTTAGCAAGCTCAAGCATTCTAATGTTAATGTATATTGCAACTTGGTAGATTTAACTCTTAATGTCCTCGTACTCCATCTTATGTGTCTGCACACATACAAGGGAGAGCTTGTGTGGAGCAGATGTCTGGACTACTGTTATGTATGTTCTTTTCTGCACATTTCTGAACCATAGATACCAACTAGTGCTTTGGCATATCTCTGGGATATAAATACAGATCATTTGTAATTAGGGAGCGCTAAAAGTATTCATTTTGGGAGTGGGACATCAGAATTAATGAATGATTTGTAAGGGAAACCTCCATGGTAGTGAGGGCTGTTGTTTTTGTTTATGTAGTTAGGGCCTTTTTTCTGACTTCTGAGACCTCGTTCATAGAGGTAGAGAGGAAGGAAGCTCTCCCACTGGGGGAGGGGGGGTGGGGAGGTTTGCGGGGGTGTTTAGTTTGAGGAGTTCATGATGACGATATCTTATCTTTCTAGTTCAAGGAGTTCCCTTTTAGTTGGTTCCCCTCTGGTTACAAAACTTAGAAACGAAAAGATCTAAAACGAGCCAAAATTGTTTCTGAGTTTCCATGGTGGGGGTTGAGTGTCTTTATTGTGTGTGATCTCATTTATTGCTATAATTTGTTATTAACTATAGAATGTTGGGGCACAAATCCATTCTCCTTTTATGTGAAGTTATATCTTTCTTCTCTAAATATTTTGGTGTGAAACCCCAAACCCAATATTATTATGAGTAGGTATTGCAGATGAACTTAAACCTATGGCTTGTGTTACGAAGGCATTGAAATAGAAGACTTAGTTCTTTTAGTTTCAGTCTCGTATTGATATTGTTTTCAAACTGGATTAGGCCATTGTTTTAGATAAACAATCATTTTAAATAGGCTAAAAGAATGGAAAGAATCTTATTTTTCGAAGAGGGTTATGGAGTGGCTAAAAATCGATGAATTATTTCAGGGCAAAGATAGCAACACTTGGGTTACATGTGGGTGCAGTAGATCACTTTTAGAATGATTGAGATCACTTTTAGAATGATTGAGATCACTTTTAGAATGATTGAGATCACTTAAATGTCCCTAAACAAAAAAATGAATGAATTGCATTTATACTTTAAAGCCCACGTGACATAAGCATCCAAATGTTGCTCTTACATATCCCCAGAATATGCAAGTTCATGTCTGGAGGGCTTGGATGAAATGTAAATGATGCTTGTCCTGGGCTGTGATTTTGTAAAAACATCTGCAAGATATGAGTTCGTGGCAACATGCTGGGCACAATGCCTCAAGGCTATACTTTTCTCACATGCGATGACAACTAACCAATAATATATGTTCAATCTTGTATGGATCATTGGACGGGCTGTTATGGACATTGCATTTTTGTTGTCACAACATGTTGTAATGTATGCAGTGTTGTGAAGCCAAGATCTCGTAGAAGATTACATGACCAAGGAGGCTTGACATTCGGCAGATCTCGTAGAAGATTACACGACCAAGTAGGCTCTACATTCGGCTGTGGCACTTTTGATGAATAAAATGACCTGCTTCTTGTTGCTGGAAGAAATGTGGTTAAGACCAACATAGAAGCAATGTCCTGTGGCGGTTGATGATTGTGAAGAAAACAGCAACAATTAATAAGATGCTGGCCATGATGGATATAAAAAAGCCCAATGGCTACCATACCTTTTGATATACTAATAACATGTCTAGCTGCTTCTATATACGAGCCTTTGTAGGATGAGCCATAAATTGGTAGGCTTGATTGACAATAAAAGTGTGATTAACATAAAATAATTGTGATATCTAAACATACAATAATAAGTGTGGTACACAAGTTATTTATCTTTGACAATATGCCCTCTGATATTGAAGAAAAATTACCTCGCTACTTTGAATTTTATTGCAACATTACAGATATAAAGTAGTTCCAAATTTCCATCCTCGCCAAGAAAACCACGACCTGTATCGTAACAAAACTCTGATGTGGCCCTTGCAAAGTTGATGGATCATACAATTTTTCTGCAGCAGCATTTGCAGTTTTTGCTTGAATTATTGTCCATTTGGAGTATCATTAGGGGTTGATTCTTTTAGATGTGCATTTAATACATTGAGTTTGTGGCAGATAACCTAGTATTACAAATAGCAACTTTATGCATTAAATAATTAAGTATGAGTCATGTAGATTGGTTCTTATTAGTATGAATAGTTTGTCACCATGATAAATTAACGCTGGTGTCTTTTGTTTTTACTTGAAGCTTTTTCAACTGTCCATTCATTTTATGGAAGTATTTTCTTTTTCATAAGGCAAGTTAACAGCTTATGAATATTTAGTGACATACCATTTTATGTGGGTATTTGTTAAAAAATAATTGACATTTAATGAGGCTGACATGTTAACTTTGCTCACTAGCTTTTTACATGAATAGTTGGTGGTCAGCAACCGCTAGTACTAGCATCTTTGTTGTGGCAGCAGTAACAGATTGGCTTGATGGCTACCTTGCTCGGAAAGTATGCTTGTTGTTGACTTCAACTCATTTCTCTTTTTATTGTTCTTTCCATTTGAGCTCTTGTTAATTTCTTTTTATGATTATTATTTTTTTATTTTTAATATTTTAATATTAAGAATAGGGGATTGTTATCCTGGCCATCGCAATCGTATGAAGTGTTAATTAATTTTTTAATCAACAGATGAAATCGGGTACAGTTTTTGGTGCATTCTTAGACCCTGTGGCTGACAAGGTAAGGCTTGTGATGTGCATTTGGAAGAGCTTTCCTAGTTAATCATGTTTTTTGATCTATTGAGTTGGGGCATGCAATATATTAGAAGCCTTTCACTTATTTTTATTACTTTTTATTTTTGTTGAGCAGTTTATTAAATTATTTTGGAGTACATCAATTGATATGTCACTTGAATGTAGCTCATGGTTGCTGCCACATTGGTGTTATTGTGCACGAAGCCTGTGGATTCTATGTTTGGGCAAGTGCCATGGCTGCTAACTGTACCATCCATCGCTATAATTGGTAGAGAGGTGATTCTCTGTGCTTCTCTTATATATTCTGTGCTTCTCTTATATACTCTGTGCTTCTCTTATAAGATTATTGGCCAAGTTAGAAAGTACTTGATCAGTGCTGCGTAAACTCCTTAATTGAGCCACATCACCATGGACTTGAGGGAAACAAATCTCATGACATTTGATCTAATTGTTGGTAAAATTGAAGGCCTTTGTCCTACCAGAAAAGTAAAATAGATGTTCTCAAAGCTTTTAAAAATCTAATTCTAAAAAGAAAGAAAAGAAAAAAAAAACAAACATTTATAAAGAAAAAAAAGGTCTACTAGTAAATCCACGTGAACTTACCATTCTTCTCAGATATGAAATATACAAAAAACTCTTGTGAATGTCTCCTGTCTCACTAATGTTCTTCCCTAAAATTGATGAAAAATTATTATCCAGATACCCTTTGAGTTTATAGGCAGGTAGGGTTTCGAAATTCAAGAGATTTTGTTTATACAATCTTAAGCTAGAGAAATGGATTCTTAAGGGTTTTGTTAACTGGGGATGGGGCATTTGCTGTTATCTGGTTAGGGTGGACCAAAAGGAAAAGAAGAACGAAGAAGGATTTAGTAAAAAAGAAGAGAGAGGAAAAATAAGCATTGTTCAAAAACACGCCGAGTCCAACTCGGATTTGGTAACTTGTTGGGTCCGGAAGGCCCTCGATTCATTGGGGGTCTGTCATGTAGCGGTACTTCCTCATACTTTAGCAGCTTGGGCGAGTACTTGAGAGATTCGGATCGTTTCGTGGACTCAGGCATCTTCATAAAAACTTACCAAGTCCGTAACTGTTTTGATATAAAAGAGAAAAAATATAAACAAGGGGGGGCTGGGGTGGGGCACAATATCTTACACGCCTTCCTTCCATTTCATTCATAATTTCAGTTTAAAATGCTTTGGAAGTTTGTCCGTTGGTGTATTTTTCAACCTTCTATTGAATCCAAATATCAGATTCAGCAAAAAATAAATAAAAAATCATGGTTTTTTGTTCCCTTTTTTTTTTTAAATAGGGATTGGGGCGAGGTTGTTTTTTGCGAGATATTTGCAACCCTCGCAAAATCCACCTTGAAAATTCTTTCCCAAGCCTGTTTTTCTGTTATCCATCAAATTCAAGGCTTTGATTTTACAACCAACACTTGGAAGTGTTGGAATTGTGAGATGATCAATGTGAAAATAGGATTTGGTTGAAAGTTTTAGAGCTTGGACCAACTAGATACGAACAGGAATCTGGATTTATTTTAAGGGTTTCGATTTGGGATATTTGAGGACATATTCACATAGATTGGAGGCCTCAATTGCACTGGGCACATCTTTGTGACGATTGTCTTAGAAAATTGGGGGAGTGATATCATGTTTTATTTTTTAAATTTAAGTTCATGTAAACTATTTTTTTTTCAGTTTGTATATGGGTTTTCTTATTTTTTATATTTTCCTGATCTATATGTATTATTTTTTATTTTCCTTGTTTTCTTGTAGTTTTTGGGATTTTTTGAGTCCTTTTGCAGGACCTTGCAGGACTCAACGTGTCCACTAGGGACTGGTTGAGTCTACTCACTTGCTGCATGCAGTCTTTAAGTCCTGGAGTGAGTTCTAATTTGTAAACATTGATAAGAAGGGAGCGTTAGAAAGAAGGAAAACAAGAAGGAAAAGAAAAGAGGAGAAATAAGAAATTAAGGAGGGCAATGCAGAAGAAGAAAAAAGAGGACAAGAGAAAAGTAGAAGGATGAAGAAAAGAGAATTATGGATGAATTGCTTGAAGGTATGGAATGTTAGGTGGTACTACTAAGGCTTCTCAATGCCTTAGATCAATGATATAGAAGAGGCCGTTTCTAGGGATTTCTTAAAAGTTTCTTCAACAAATCAATCATCAAGGGGCTAGATGTCCCCCTTCCTTTTATTCTTATGTGACTAATAAAGACCATAATACCCCTAACTAAACAAAAAAAAAACTAAACTATCTCTTCCACCCCTTAGGTCCAATGAACAAATATATTTTTTTCTTTTGCCACAAAAAAAGTAAGTAAATAAAAAAAACTAAGCAATTTAATCCAATAGAGGGCCACAATTTCCTCGGTCCTTGTCTTCCATAGAGAAGAACTCAACCTTGTTGAGTATGCCTTCGTGCAATGTTGATAAAGATCCTCTGGCCTCCTTCGCAACTCATGCTCATCAAGCCACGAACAATGGGTTAACGGGCATTCTTTCCTCGAACCAGATATCTCTAGTATGAACCACATGTATCAACACACTGAATGTCCACCACATCCTTTATTTGGTCCTAAGTCTCCCACGAACCAACAACTAAAGTGCACATGGGGTCTCGTTGAAACTCACAAAGATTCATGATGTTAAAGATGGGTGCAATATGAAGGTGCTTAGAAAGATCTTGGAGGAACGATTTATCTCCTAGCTTCATGAGAACATGAGATAGCTCTAACTTTCTTTGACATAACTTGTTGTAAGTACGGATTAGGTACCTTTCATGCATGAGATGTTCCATGATAGCGTTCCCCATTGGAAATAATTGGCACCATCATGCTCATCAATGTTGTGGTTTGTGGCCTTAAAAGCCTGTTAGAGCATGTAATAATAATAAATATAGTGAATTGTGCGTTTTAGTGGGAGTGTATATTGGTTGATTGACCTAGGGTTGGGTGGTCTATGGCCCAAGACATGATCAAAACCCTTTTGCCCTGGTCATAGGAACTACCATTGAGGGTTTATTGGAGGGTTATCCCTTGTTGAGGTCGAAGAGAAACTTCGTGGTTTATTGGAGGGTTATCCCTTGTTGAAGGTCAGGAGAACTTCGTGGTTTCATGTGTGCAGTTGTAGGCTTGTGAGAATGAGGGTCAAATCATTAACAAACTTCCGCACCGTATGTACATATGACACCTGCATTTTGGGAAGCAACCTTTTAGAGTGATATGTATACATGTACATAGAGAGAGTCCTCTTTGCACTATGATGATATGTGCATGTGACTTTTTCTTGAGGAAAGCTGCAATATATATACTAGGACCATGGTTCCACTATTTATGGGGCCATTTTTATGGGCCAATCACGAGCCCTTGTACATGACTATTGGTTATGGGTCTCGTTGGGTTGGTTTGAGAAGATAGTCGTGGATCTTGGTTTCTACCACCAGTGAAGTGCCTTGACAGTCACTGTCCTTAACACATTGGCGCCACTACACTTTAGAGGTACTCCCGAGTGTTTTAGAATTTCTAAGAACTTCAGAAATGTTATTTTAACTTCTTTTATGCTTCCTTGTTTTTTAAATATTTTTAGATTTTTTATGAAATTATTTTATGCTTAAAAATTGTAAAACTGATGGTGGAGATATTTTCCAAACTTGTAGGGGCATGGTTATTGAGTGGGATCCACCAGGGGAGGGGCAGCCTCCACATGTGCGGGTACCATATGTTGTGGAACGTGGGACCTACTTGGGCTACACGTCACACGCATAGGTGGGATGCCCCAATTGTTGATAAAATATTCCTACTTGTTTGGGAAACCTTCAAATAATCTTGGAAATTTTTGGAAAAGGCAGTGAGAATATTTTGTTGGAGTAGAGAATATTTTGTGTTTGAATTTCTACAATGTCTTTGTGAGAGAAAATAAATTCTAATCAAAATAGAATTTGAGATTTGACTAGTCTTGTCCTGGATTGACTCGAAGTGAATATCGGTCAAAGATTTAGGGGATAATGTTATGTAACCTGCATCAAGATTCGAAGAATAAGGTTCCTAGATAACTCTCTAAATCATGATGGCTGATTTAAGAGATAGATGTCTTTGATTTGTTTCTCTCTCACCCATAGATTATTAGGAAATCCTTTTTGTCAAACTGAATCCTAATTAAGATTGGGATACCCTAAGCCTATTGAGGCCTATATAAAGAGGGTCCTCCCCTCGTTTCCATTACCTGTGACTAGACTTCTCTTTCTATCTCTCCCCTTCCGCCCCCACCACGCCCCTCTCTAGTTGTCTCCCTCTCTCTCTCTCTCTCTCTCTCTCTCTCGTCGTCGTCGTACCGTACCGTACCGTAACGTAACGTAACGTAACGTACGTACGTACGTACGTACGTACCGTACCGTACGTACGTACGTACGTACGTAC
>NW_006494943.1:3926940-3951992 GCF_000471905.2 Amborella trichopoda
AATCATAACATTATTATGAGGTAATAATAATACATAAGAATGATATTATCATAATGGAATTATGAGAACATCATTAATATCATATGAGAGAGATATGATGAGGGAGAGAGAGAAAATGATTGAAATAAGAGAGAGAGAGAAAACTTACGTAGAGAGAGAATAAGCTCACATTTGAGAGAAGTGAGAGAACCAATTATGGGGGTTAGTTAGGGGCCAATGGAACTTATTTATAAGTGGGGGGAGTTAATCCATATTTTACACGTCCTCCATGTGTTATTTTTTTTTTTTAATGTGATCCACCTCATGCCTTTTTGTGCCAACCCATCACTTTTTATGGGCCATTAAATGCCACTTTGTGCCACCTCTCACTCTTTATGGGCCACCTAATGCCACTTTTTGCCATCTTACACTATTGAGTGTGTAATGATGGGCACCTGACTCTTGTTTTTATTTTTTATTTTTTAAATTAATGTTTTTGATGCAAAATCGTGTTAAATAAAAAAGGTGGTCCCATGGTGTATTTTTAACACCATGAACCATCATTTAAAATTATTTAACACCATTTTGCATCATAAAAATTAATTAAAAAAAAAATACAAGAGTGAGGTGTCTATCATTACACACTCAATAGTGTAAGGTGGCAATAGGTTGGCCATAAAGAATGAGAGGTGGCACAAAGTAGCATTAGGTGGCCCATAAAGGGTGATGAAGTGGCACAAAAAAGCATGAAGTGGCTCATATTAAAAAAGAAAATAATGACACATGGAGGACATGTGTCAAATATGGATTACCTCTCCCCACTTATAAATAATTTCCATTGACCGTTAACTAACCCCCATAATTGGTTTTCTCTCTCTTCTCTTAAATGTGAGCTTCTTATTTCTCTATGTAGGTTTTCTCTCTCTCTTATTTCAATCATTTTCTCTCTCTCCCTCATCATATCTCTCATATGATATTAGTGATGTTCTCATAACTCTATCATGATAATATTATTATTCTTGTGTATTATTATTACCTCATAATAATGTTCTGATTTTAAGAATATTTCCATTCTCATGATATTATTATTATATCATAAAATATTATTAAAATCATAATACTATCATGAGAGTATAATAATGAGAATATTATTAATCATAATATCATCAAGAGAGTATGATGACGGAGAGAAAATAATTGAAATGAGAAAATTATGAGTATCATTATGAGAATATGATGAGGGAGAGAAAATGATTGAAATATGAGATAATAAAAATAATAATGTTATTATGAGAATGAGAATGTCTTTAAAATCATATCATTATTATGAGGTATTAATAATACATAAGAATGATAATATTATCATAATAGAATTAATATCATATGAGAGATATGATGAGGGAGAGAGAGAAAATGATTGAAATAAGAGAGATAAAAAACTTACATAGAGAGAGAAGAAGCTCACATTTGAGAGAAGAGTGAATCAATTATGGGGGTTAGTTAAGGGCCAATGGAGGTTATTTATAAGTGGGGGAGTTAATCCATATTTGACACATGTCCTCCATGTGTCATTATTTTTTTTTTTAATGTGAGCCACTTCATGCCTTTTTGTGCTACTTCATTACTCTTTATGGGCCACCTAATGTCACTTTGTGCCACCTCTCATTCTTTATGGGCCATATAATGCCACTTTGTGCCACCTTACACTATTGAGTGTGTAATGATGGACACCTCACTCTTGTATTTTTTTTTTTTGTATGATTATTATTTTTATTTTATCATCACAGTGTGTGTGTGCAGTAGAGATAGAGGGGTATGTGTGTGTGTGTGTGCGCAATAGAGAGAGTTGTGTGTGCAGTAGAGCGAGAATTGTGTGTGCGCGCGCAGTAGATAAAGTTGTGTGTGTGTGCGTAGTAGAGAGAGAGTTGTGTGCAGTAGAGGGAGAGGTGTGCACAGGGAGCAGTGAGAGTGAGGGAGAGAGTGAGAGTGAAGAGATAGTGACTAGATGAATGTTTTTCTTCTGTTGCTTTTCGTATATATTTTGTGATTTATGCCATAATAAGGTATTTGGATTGAAACACTAATGTTGCATGGGTTTTGATGCATTGAATTTCTAAGATTTATGTGATAAATCTAGATTTAGGATCAGAATATGAATGTTGTGTTGGTTACTTTGTCTTGATTTGACATTTTATTGGATACTCTAGTATTTGATTAGGGCATGAATATTGAATTTGTTGCTATGTTATAAAACTTGCCATTTGCATGAATACTGAATTTGTTGCTATGTTATAAAACTTGCCACTTATATAAAGGGGAGAGAGAGAGAGAGGTGTAGGAATTCGGAGAGGGAGGTGTAAGAATACTGTGGAACTGGATTCATCTGTTTTTGAAAGTAGAGTCCACATACATGGAACCCAAGATTATAATGTACCAAAAACTTGAACCATGTTTGATGGGATTGGGAATCTATTTCGAAATAGTATTGGAATCCACAAATGGTTGGAACGTGATCCCATTTATTTGGGAGCAAGATCCGGAAATTTTGGGAGCGAGATTCCCAAATTGAAAAACCAGGGTCCCTATGAGATCCTTAGGAGGAACTGTGGGATCAAGGTTCCGGATCGGGAACGCCACCTTACCCCCACGGTTCCCTTAACCATGGTATGAATGGAGACCTGATACTGGATTTTTTTTAATATGGCTTGCTTGCATATCATGCCATGGCTTGCTTATCATCCACCTGAAGGCTGTTACGCTATGTGAGCTGATGAAAATCTTGTGTGTAGTCTCACGAATTTGGTGCCTTGCTTCAAAGAAAGTAGCTTTTGATAGAGAGCCATCCTATAATCAAATGGTAAGTATTTCAGCCAAATCTTTTCTTTCATTTGGGTCCATGTTCTGATTTCTACTTGCCGTGCCTAACCTTAATTTTTCCCTTTCCTCCAAAGGTTTCTACTAGTTAAGTTTAGAACCTTTCAGCTTCATACCAGCAAACTTCAACTTCCTGACTTCAGAGGTTCTTCTATTCAAAGAAGCGATCGACTCTTTCTAACCACTAGAGGCACTCATTTGAATCCAAGTGACCACCATTGTCCTCCACATCGATCTCTATCCCATGTGCAAAGTACCTTTGTAGGTCGCTTGCCAGTATTTTCTAGGGTATTGCCTAGGATCCTCATAGGAATTGTCCTCATGTTCTCCATGTTCTTCTTTACTAGTGTTTGATTCCTCTCAGAACATTGCCCAATATCATCTTCGTGAAGCTTCTGCAGAGGTCAGGTGGAAGGATTGTCCTATTACATGTGCCAACTGCTTCCTGATTTGCTGGAAGTTTGTGTTGGATGGACTGTTGCTGGCCGCCTCTGAGTTGAGAATGTCAAGGGCTTTGGTCACAACCACGATCCTAGTTCACATAGCCTTGATCGGCCATGGAATGTGAATTCACCTAAGTCTAAACTAGAGCTTCCCTAGACCTGGAACATTCCCTTTCCTAGAGGGCTATAATTTGGCAATTTTAACTGCTTGGGAGTTCTAGGTTGGAACGTAAATACACAAAGAACTCTATATTAGCTCTAGGTAAAACAATTAGGAATGAGTACTACATAACGAAATAGGATGGCACGTAATGGATTTAAAACTTAAAGTTATGGACTGCCCCTTAAAGGTCTAACAGATAACTTAGTAATTTATGGGGCAATGACTTAGCCGCCTTAAAACTCCAGGACATACTGTAAACAACTCCAAAATAGACCTCAAGCCCTAGGATACAAGTTGCTTTGCTACCAAATTGATGTAAGCTAAGATTGGCTAACTGATCTCCGATTACAAGATCCTAAAACACGTTTGGAGAACATTATGAATCCAAACATGGCTAAAAATCTATAGATTCACCAGTAATATTCCAACAAAACTAATTAAGCAGCCATTAGCAAGCCAACATGCAATCTAGGAACTTGTTTTAATGCTGGGGAGGTGAGTCTCCGAATCTGGAGTGGATTGAAATTTGTCTTTTAACAAAATCAGCCAAATAAAATCTGCTTGCTATCGAACCTACAGCTGGCCTACAGCCTAGAGTGAAGAAGAGGCATAGACTAGCTTTAGTTTGATTCTGGAAGGACTCCCGCAAGTTAGTTATATGGTTTTGGGGTTAATGGTTGCAATTAGGGTTTTGAGTTTATAGGTGGAATTAGGGTTTACAAATTCAAGAGATTGTGTTTGAGACAATTTTTGTGGAGAGCAAATGGACAAGAGTTTTGGTGAACTATGGATGGGGCTGTGATTTGGCTGGTTGGGTAGGCCATAAAAAAGGGAAAAAATTTAGAAAATAGGAGAGAAAGAGGTTAAGAGAATAAGAACGGGAGGGGACAAAGAAGGAAAAGAACGAAAAGAAAAGAATATGGAGAAGTAAGAAATTAAGGAGGGAAAAGGAGGAGGAGGAAAGGAATAAAAAGGAAAAGAGAAGTATTGGGGAATACCTTGGAAGGGAGGGACATTTGAGCGGTACTACCAAGCCTTCTAAATGCCTTCAATCAGAGGAAGTAAAGAAGCCCTTTCTAGGGTAGTTTTCGTCAAGTTTCTTTGACAAATCAATCACCAAGGAACCGGACATAGTTACACTCCCTTCTATACATATGTAATTCAAAAAAACAAAGCCCCAAGTTCCCTTCTAACTCAAAAAAACAAAGCCCCAAGTTTCCCTAACCAAAAATAAATAAAAAAACGACCCAAAACCCTTAATTACCCCTTACGTCCAGTGAACGAATAAACTAAGTAAAACAAATTTCCTTTTCTTACCAAAAGAGTAAATAACTAAAAACTATTAATGAATCTTTTTCAATCACGGTATCTTATCTTTATGTCAGAAGGCCATGGGGTTTTGAGCAGTTCTGTGGTGTTAGGCAGCCCAAATGTGGCATTTGAGATGGAGAGGGGTTGCTACTCTAAAATTATACTGCAATGTTAATTTACCTCAACAGATATGTAATTCTGTAAACAGATATGTAAAAAACTGTAGAAAATTTAATTATACGTCGACATATATGTAAATCTCCTATTATGTCTAACCTTAGGCTCCACAAACTGTAGTTAATTGATACAAAGTAGATAATATATGGGCTTGTTAAGAAACTATTGACATGCTATATGTTTATAAAAACAAAATTAATTTAATCAACATACTGAATATGCACACTGTATTTGGGAAGTATGATGTTCCAAAGTTGGTAGTAATTGTCTATCCAACTAGGGTTAATGGTAACGTTAGGTTGAGTAATGCCTTTGGCTTTGGTGCAGTACAATCTAAATTGTATAGGTGTGTTGCACAGACACTTCTACAAAGGTGAACCATCCATGACCATCATTGTGAAGATGGCCAATTCATGGTCGCTTCAGGGCATATGGACTGGGCAGGTCAAGATGGGCCTTAGTTATGTATAGGTATATCGGTTTAAATTTCGAACATATGGATTGATTTTCATTAAAAAAAAAGTGTTCTTGTAACATGATTCATATTACATGAAATAATATGTGCGATAAAATTTTATTCAAATGTTTGTTACTGTGATACTACTCTAATGAAAATTTAATGTTGAAAATATCGGACAGTTTTTAGTTTTTTTGTCTTTGTTTCTCATTTAAATCATATGTTGACTTGCGAGTGAAAGCCTTTCACTGTATCTCTTGTGTAAGTGGATATTTCACATCCTTGTTTCATGCCTGGGTTATGTTTTGATGTTCCATATATTTGGTGTGTGATCTAGATGAAATCCATATTTTCTAATTGCACCTTTATGTGGTAGTCACAATTTGAGTTGCTTATACTAAGCCCTGTCGAGTGATGGGTCGTGGATCCATTCTCATCCCAAGCTTTATTTCAGTAATTTTGAAGCTGAGCAGTTATTGATACACTAGGCCATGCTAAAAGAAAAATTCTGGCAACCGTGTATCTTCATGATATTTTTTTCAGTGTCTTGTGGGCAAAATGCCTGTGTTGTACTTTCCAAATTGGAAAGGAAATAATTAAGGCATATATATTGTTGCTTGCAGAAAGGTATATGGATAGAGTTATATGTGCAAGCATGTCTTTATTTTGAGAAGATCTGACACTTCTCTAGTTTGAAAACCTCATTTTCCTTTTGGGTTGGTAAGCTAAATAGGAATGGAACCTTTGACATCACGTTGTGGTTTCACCACCCTGACCACTGAACTAAGAGCCCTTTTCCTATTTTGGGAATCTCATGCAAAGTATAGTATTGCCTCTTTGACCTTTTTATTGCCATCATCCATCTAATGTATTCTTGATATTTCGTCTGTTTCTATCTAATCGAAAAAAGTTTTTTTCATAACAAGCTTTTGGTTTCTTCATCACTAATTTGTTCTTGTTTACATGCAGATAACAATGTCTGCAGTCAGAGAGTGGGCTGCATCTCAAGGCGCTTCTGTACTGGAGGTCCCCTTTTCCACCCTAACTTTATTTTGCAACTTAAAAGAAGAAACACAGACTCTCATTACAAATTCTAAAACACCACTTATGCCTATTGTTTGTGAGTGTACTTTGAATAGTATTTTGGGTTTCAAACGGCATTCTAGGAGCTCCTTAACCATCCTCAGTTCAGAAGCTGCTAGCATTTGTTTCAAACCAGAATGCTCCAGTGTACATCCCTTATAATCTATTGTACTAACTAGGTATACAATTTTGGCAGGCCGTAGCTGTGAACAATTTGGGAAAATGGAAAACTGCTTCACAAATGATAGCTCTCACTGTTCTCCTGGCCACTAGAGACATGAGGTTGGTTTATTTCTACTTCTATATTGGAAAAATTATTTGAAATAGAAGAGGTGTTTAAAAAAAAAATAGCAAAATTAGCACCTTTACAAAATATTTTCTACTGGGATCCAAAATCCGTATCTTGGGATATTTTACAATGAAGGCTATAATTTTTGAGTTTTTTATTTCTTCTTTACCCCTTGTTTGAAGGCTGGATCTTTGAACCGTTCTAAACACATAACTAAGTGTATGGGCTGTTTGAAGGTCCAACATTTGAACCTTACTGATTGTAGGGTGGTTCGAAGGTTGAACTTTTGAACTGCTTTGTATACCCCACAACAAAGTGTGGTGGGTGGTTCAAAAGTCCAACCTTTAAACCAACGCTGATGTTTGTGCACGGCTTGTTACTAAGCCACTGCTTATGAGGTCCAACCTTTGAACCAGCCAGCAGTTTGAAGATTGCATTTTCGAACCATGACCTTGCTCAGTACAAAGGGTGGTTTGAAAATATGACCTCTAAACTGCCCATACACTTAGTTATTTCTTATTTTGGATTCTTCTTATTTTAGAGTCGTTCGACAATCCAACCTTTGAATAGGGGGTAGAATGGAAATAAAAAACTCAAAAAAGGTTGGACTTCACCATAAAATCTCCAAAAATATTGACTATTTATTATTTTCATAAAATATTATGGATCTATATATATTTTCTTTCTTTTTAGAAATTATCCCCTATGACAATTTATCAAAAACATTTCTGCTGATATTGTTTTGACAAGAGCAATAAAGTATCGACAGCAGCAATTTTTTCTTGAACTTATTAGATGTACAACTTGTGTGTGTGTGTGTGTGTGTGAGAGAGAGAGAGAGAGAGAGAGAGAGAGAGAGAGATCTGGATTTTTGTGGCTAGCATGCCTTAATGTTGCATGTGTATGTGTCTGTGAGAGTGAGACAGAGCTGATAAATCTAAACCCTAGAAGTATGCAAGGAAGCTAATTGATGTCTTTCAATTTTGGTGTTCTGTTGAATGCAGTCAAACAGGACCTAGCATTTTGGCTACTTGCGGCATCGTTCTGCTTTACATGTCAGCAGGGCTTGCCATTTGGTCACTAGTAGTATATACAAGGGGTATTTGGAGAATACTGCTCAAGTAGTTCTGCATTGATTTTCTTACGAGGTCTTCGTGGGGCTGGAAAGAGGATTTTTTCCAATGCTTCCAATGTTGCAAACCATTTCCTTGGTTTGTATTTTAGATGGGTGAGAGAATCGGGCAATCTTATATATTCACTAATGGATGAAAGGAAGGGGAGATTTTCGACCCCATTTATTTTAACCCCGCCTCCGATTTTGGGGTTTGACACTCCAGCAATGGGTTGTCCATGAAAATGGAGTTTGTTTATATTTATGTCTTCAGCCTGGAAATATTTATCCGTTAAGGGCTGCATTCGTTGTATATTTGGTTATTTCCTGAAATGGAGGGGGTTCAAACCCTGTGGATGTCTTGTAAGTAGCAATTTGAGCACTGTCATACATGTAGTCATGTAGATGATCAGAGGGACTCATTTCGATTACATTCACGTGGAAAGTTGGTTATAAAAGACGGCTTCTTGTTTCCCCCCTCGGCCATGTGTGTTTTGCATCTTCAGTAGAACTTGTTTAGACGTTCAATCACTTGTATCCATCTATAGTTTGAAATCCTTTGATTAGTAAATAAGTTTTTTCGATGGTAATGGCTACAAATGCTTCTTTGTGAGGGCATTTTCTAATATTTTCCTGTTGCTAATGTTTTTTTTATTTGAAAACAAGATTAAATTGAGAGAATGAAAAGTACAAATCAGGAAAAGCAAAAAGAGAAAAGAATAAAGAGCATAAGGTAGAAAAACGAAAAAATGGGAAGAGAAGTGAAAATAACGTGTAGAAGGGAGGAATAGAGGAAGGAGGGAGGATCACGCCTGCGAGGCCGTTGCTGATTTGGCCAGTTCAGGAGGTCTGTTACCTAGTGATGTGATTGAAGCACGCTTCCCGATCATGGAGGTTGTGGTATTTTTTCCATTATCTGGCTTCATTGCCTAACGAACAAGTTTTTAGAGCTCTGCACCAATTGATAACAGTCGAAGAATCTCCAATTTGAAGAATGTCCTTGGATCGGATCATCAGTGTGGTTTGCATGTTACTCTTTCTGCCACACTCACCAAAGCAAGAATGAAGGCATCCTTGATATTTCCATAAAACCGAATCTTGCAACATTCCTCTATAAACAATTACATTCAAAGTTCAATTTAAACCAACCCTGGGATGGTGGGCCCCAGCAGCCTGACCTAATCACCCTCTTCTTAGAAGTGGCCAAGAGCTCCCTAAGATTGGTGAGGAAGAAAACTCTTGGTACGGTCAGAAACACATGTTGAGCTTGTGGCCATGAAGAGTAAATAGACTTGCACATCTGTTCTCTTATCTTTTTCTGTCCTAAAAAATCCTATAATTTCTTTCTTTCTAAATAATGCCTAAGATTGGTGACGAAGAAAACTCTTGGTACGGTTAGAAACACAGGTTGAGCTTGTGGCCATGAAGAGTGAATAGCCTTGCACATCTGTTCTCTTATCTTTTTCTGTCCTAAAAAATCCTATAATTTCTTTCTTTCTTTCTAAATAATGCCCAAGATTGGTGAGGAAGAAAACTCTTGGTACGGTCAGAAACACAGGTTGAGCTTGTGGCCATGAAGAGTGAATAGCCTTGCACATCTGTTCTCTTATCTTTTTCTGTCCTAAAAAATCCTATAATTTTTTTCTTTCTTTCTAAATAATGCCTAAGATTGGTGAGGAAGAAAACTCTTGGTACGGTCAGAAACACTGGTTGAGCGGTTGAGCTTGTGTCCATGAAGAGTGAATAGCCTTGCACATCTGTTCTCTTATCTTTTTCTGTCCTAAAAAATCCTATAATTTCTTACTTTGTAAATAATGCCGTAGAACTGCTGCCACAATAATTCTCCCTAAGGAGAGTCCTTGGGGAAAGGTGGGGACCATCATTGATGAAACAAAGCTTGAATATCACTCGGCATAACCCGACACTTCTTTCAAAAATCCACTGCCATTAGGGATCGTACAAAAATAAGTGGGAGTTTGTCTCGACATCCATCTTACATAAAATGCATACATTTTTTATAATCACTCAACTTTTTCTCAATTCCTCCATTCAAAGGACCTTATCTTGACTCAGTAACCACATGAAGGAGCGGGGCCGGGCCGGGCCTTGCATTGCTAGGGCCTTCTAGATGGAGGACTTCTAGGTTTGAATCTGTCCTCTGTGAGAGTATTATAGAGGGATCTCACTCCCGCCAACCTCTAATTCCCACACCACCCTATCTTGTTTTATGGGGTAATAAACGAGTAGATATAATTGTTGTAAGAGATCAGTATACTGATGTTCAGTCACACCCATCCGCCCTCCTTACATCAAGGGTAATGTTCCATACTGCCATATCCGCCTACCCCCTCCCTACTTCTTTAAGGCAAGCAATTTTGTAGTGAGATCTCTTGTATACTTCTGGAAACTGTAGCTTTAAAGTGGTCTCTCCAAGCATAATTCGGTTGTGAACCAAAAAGACGTTCCTAATGAAGCAATTCCTTTCCACACTAATGAAGCAGTAGAGCCTTTAACTAGCCTTCTAGGTACAAGATGATCTTTAACGCAACCATTTTTGGTTTTGACCGCCGGTCAATGATTGTCCACCACCACTTTATCAATAAGGGCTCATTAACTACTTTCAATGTCCGGATTCCCAAACTACCTTCATACTTAGGGAGGCACACAACTTTTTTTTTTTTGGATAGATCAATGGGGAATATAGCTGTTTTTAGAAATAATTAGCAATTTTCGAATACGTCAGTGGGAATGAAAACCCAGACCAGTAGTTGAGGCTCAAGTGGTACTACCATCACGACCTCAACACCATTCCCGAGAGGCACACAACTTGCCATTTGCATACTGCAGATTTGTAGTGGTCGGGCCATGTGCTGTAACTGGTAGGCCAGTAATCAAACCCCTATGAGTTACTCCAGCCAGCATTTTACTGAAAGACCCTGCCACTAACGTGAACAAAAAAAACAAGGATAATGGGTCTCCTTGTCTGGGCCCTCTTGTTCTTTTGAAGTAACCACATGCTTTACCATCAATAATAATATAGAAGTGGGATGATGAGAGGCAACCTAAAATCCACTTTTCCATCTAAGTCCAAAGCCCATTAACTCCATAATCTTATCACGATAGTCACATTCAACTCAATTGTATGCCTTCTCAAAATCAATCTTAAGGAGTATCCCTTTATTACCCTCCACTCTAGTGGAATGGATGATTTCTTGGGCTACTAGTATGTCATCTATTATTTACTCATTCTTAATAAAAGCATATTGTGGCCCCTGAACAACTTTGTCAAGTGACGTAGCCTTTTTGCTAGCACCTTAGCAATGATTTTAATAGGCCTTATGTCCTGTAGGGATTCTTGCTTCTTTGTAACTAGTAAGATGAAAGTGGAGTTGATAGCTTTCAAAACCATCCCATCGTTAAAGAATCACTCAAATAGGGCCTTAAAATCATTTTTAACTGCATTCCAAAATTCTTGAAAAGAAGGCCATTGGAGAGACATTCGGGCCAGGGGCTTTATCTCTATGCAAAACAAAAAATTGCTTCTTCTATTTCCTTATCCGTGAACAGATTTTCCAAATGATTTGCTCTTTCTTAAGTCAATTTGTGAAAAAGGATGTTGTCAATCGAGCACTGAATCCTAGGTTACGAGATAAAAGCAACACAAAAGAAATTCACAAAGCCGCTTTTGCCCTTTGAACATTCCCTGATGTTAGTCCCGAAATTGAGCTACTACTCACATAATTAGTCCTTCAAGAATTTGCGATAGTGTGAAAATACTTTGTGTTAATGTCCCCTTCATTTACCCTCTTTGATCTGGACCGTTAAAACCAGAATATTTCCTCATCCCTTAGCAGCTTCTGGAGTTCATGTTTCTTCTGCTCCCTATTGTCTTTTGGTCCAAAGTCAAGCCTCCATTTGCTGTTCTAATTAGTTCAAGTTCTCAATTATGCTAGTGACCTCCAAAATCCTTCTACCAATGTCCCCGAATTTTATATTCCCATTGTTTTAGTTTGTGCTTCAAGATTTTAAGCTCTAGAGCTATTTTATAACCTGCCCAGCCATCAATAATGGTGTTATTCCAAAACCTCTTCCCTTAGTGATCTCTCACCTAGCCACATCAACTCAAAACGAAATGGGGATGGACCAAAGCATTCCCCATCAGTAACATGGTCAGAAGCCAAATGAGGAAAGGAATTCAAAAAAGAAGAATTCTCTTTGAGGGTTATGAGAATGGATATCCAATATGGAGATGGGTCTCCAAAAGAGAGAGACATGCGCTTTTGAGAGAGGGATGGTATTTCCATGAATTTTGGGTTGGTTTACTTCTATTTCTAGAGAGAGAAAATCTTTATGTTGCTCTCGAGGTTATCTTTCCAACAGTGGTATTAAGGTGGGAAAGATAATGTTGATTGACGGTGTTGCTCAGTTGGGAGAGCGGGTTTAGAAGGGAAGGTCGGTGATGGTCTTTTGCCGATGTTTAGATATAGGTATTATCTCTTGTAACCCAAAACTGCAATCTTCATTGTGATAATGGATTTCTAGTTGCCGAGGCCATGGATGTAGCCTTACGGGATGCACCACGTAAATCATGTGTTATTGTGATGTGCTTTTTATGTTTGCTTTATTTGTCACACTCGATTTATAATTGTATTCATCTATTTCGCAATTGGCCAATTGAGTACACGATCTTGGGTGGGATCCCGGTATTTGGGATTCCCGGTTCCACAAGCTTTGGAGTTCCCAAGAACCCTACAATCGGTATTGGAGCACACGGTGTGTACGAGGCTAAGGTTTATATTAAGAAAAAGAGGAATGACGAAGTTTTATGGATACATGGTTTGAGGTGGAGAAATATAAAAGCAAAGTGTTTGTAAAAATTCCACAATGGAGGCGAGTGAGAAGAAATCAAGAAATATCCATGGTTTGATGTGGAGAAATATGAAGGTAAAATATTTGTAAACATTCCACAATGGAAGCAAGTATGAAGAAATCAAGAAATCTATTCAATGAAGGTTGTCAAGGCAATTATGACGATTTTGCTATCAAGGTGGAGATTGTTGGGTTTGGTGATAGCTAAATCATCATACCCATATTTTCTTCTAAAGATTAGGGTATTATGGAAAATAGAAAATTGACTTTCTTGAGAAGTAAGAAAGTGATATCTTTATAAGAGAGTGAATGATAACATAATACCCATCATTTAAGGGTCACACCTTTGGGGGTTATGGGAATAGATCTCTAATATGAAGATGAGTCTTCAAGAGAGAGACATGACCTTTGAAAGAGGGTCAGTATTCCCATGAGTTTTTGGTTGGTTAACTTCCACTTTTAGAGAGAGAAAATCTATATGTTGCTCTCGAGGTTATCTTTCCAATAGCGGTATTGCGGTGTGAAAGATGATGTTGATCGACGGTGTTGCTCGGTCAGCACAGTAGATTTAGAAAGGAAGATCGGTGATGATATTTTACCGATGTTTAGAGATATGTATTATCTCTTGTAATAAAAAACTGTAATTTTTATTTTGATAGTGGATTTCTAGTTGCCGAGGCCGTAGATGTACCCTTACAGGGTGAACCACGTAAATCGAGTGCTGTTGTGGTGTGTTTTTTATTTTTTCTTTATTTCTCGTACTCAATTTATAGTTGTATTCATCTATTTCGCATTTTGCCAATTGAGTACACAATCTTGAGTGAAATTCTGGTATTTGGAATCCCGATTCCGCAAGCTAAGGGGTTTTTTGAGAACCCTACATTAGTATTTGTCCAAATGTACAGAGTCCCCGTAACATGCAGATCTAGTAATGCATTAAAGGTGATGAAGTTATCCAACATAATCCTTTGTGCACATCAATATCAGATAAATAGAAGACAGATCGAAGAAAAAAAACCTTCCTTTCAGAAATGGCATTGGGGCCCTATACATTCGTCACACAAAAAGAAGACAAGCCCATGCCCTAGAGAACAACATATATAGAACGAAAAGAAATGTTAAAGATGGTCCCCTAGACCACCCTGGTGATCCTGGACCATCAGTAGCCTACCAAGAAACCCACCGAAGGCCACAAACTAAAATCTATGGAACCCATACTCCTAAAACATCTAATTATAAAGAGATCAAGTTTCTTGGACAAGTAAAATGTGCGGCTTGTGTTCTCTAACGAGCCAAGCCGCCTCAACACTCTTCGCTTCCGTTGATTCCCTGACCCCTTGATATTCCAAGAGCGTATTTTCATTTGGTCTTTACCACCCCTAGTGATCCTTGAAGGGTCTGCAGGGATAGCAAGGCGTTGGGCTTCGCTATGTCGTCTTCTCCTCCTTGTCAGTTGATCTTGTCAAGGCCTATGGCGTCTTCCACCACTCGAATCGGGCCGGCCAGTGTAATCCACTTTCATTGCTTTCAACATCTCCTTTGCTTTTCATCTCATCTCATCTCATCTTCATTCTTTTCATGGGCTTGTTGGTCTAGTTCATGGAGCGGAGAGAAAGATCGGAGGAGTTTGAGTTGCTAATGCTTTATTGAAACGTTTCAGCTTGCCTTGTGTCTTGTCCATGTATATTGACACTCCGATATGTGCTCCTTATTAAAAAAAATGGAGTAATTTGTTATTCTACACGTGGTTGATTGTCTCACCCAAAGATATGGAAGTTTGGTTGGATTGCATTTCATATGCCCTTATATTTGGAGGCGCACAAAAAAGAGAAGTTGCAATAGCATAAGGTCGCTGTTTCTATGAGTCACCGGACTTATATCTAGAAGTGTGGCTCCTTTAATAATCCATTTTTGAAATAAATTTTGACCCTCGTTTTTAAGGAATATACAATCTCTAATATGGAGATCCTTATTGTGCAATAAAAAAATTTAAAACTAAAAATGATATTTTTTAAAATAAAATATTTGAACCATTTGTTTTACTTTTTTCTTGGAGGGACCATCACTTACATCTATCTTTAAATGGATGGTTTACGCCTAGGCAGACGCGCGACTCCTGACGCATAAACTACTTTTCCTTAAATAATAACATCGAAAAGTTGTCATCCAGCTTTGGAATGACCGTGACTATGCCGATTCCTAGTTTAAATTAGCGGTACATTATTTTTGTAATATATAATATATATGTCAAAAAAAATCTCCGAACCAAATCTAATCTAGTGGGACTAGGGCATCAAATCTACTCGCCCGCGCTTGACTTTAAGAACAGACCTTGCACAGACCTCTAAATACCTATTACTAGGCCCCGCACATCTTTGAAAGTCATCTTCACCCAATCAAGGTGTCCAATCAATGTCCTATACCAATCAATCTATACAATGAGTGGCATGTAGGAACCATGCTATTTGCTCTAATTTAATGTAGGGTGTGGTTTCTATAAGGTTGCACTTTCAAATTTTATCATTATATATAATTTTAGTGTAAAAAATTATTAGGATTATTTGAAAATCTATTTTTATATTTAATTATAAAAATTTGAGCTTAAAAAATGGTCAAAATCAAGTAGATCTATAAACATATGAAAATCTTGAAAATGGACGTTCTAGATAATGTGTTGTCAGATGCATTATTTTTGGGACTCAAAATATTTTTTTTTTTGTAACATTCATGCATCTTTATGCGAGATGAACAATGAGAGGGTTTTTCAACTCTAAACCAACCACCTCCAATGGATTTTTTAGCTGCATCCGTATTTCTACATTTTAAAGTCGCAACCTTATGTAAACTTTCTCCTTTATTGCATACATCTACTTACAAAGAGCTGAAATGACCTAGTTGGTTGAACATGTCCTTCAATGTTTGCTGAACTTTCAAGTGTGGTGGTCAAATCAGCCATTTTATGTTAACAAAATAAGAAATATATATTAAGAAAAGGAAAAAGTTTATATAAAGATGCTACCTTATAATGTAGAACTATGGATGCCTCTCAAAAATCCATCGGGAAAAGTAGTTTTAATGTTGAAAAAACCTTTGATTGATCATCTCGACTTCAAGATGTATGACTATGAAAAATAAAAAGATTTTAAGTCTCAGAAATAGTGCATTTTACAACATATTATCTACACCGGCTATTTTCAAGATTTTCATATGTTTATAGATCTACTTGATTTTAACCATTTTTAAAATTTAAAATTTTATAATTAGATATAAAAATAGATTATGAGATAATCCTAATAACATTTTACATCAAAATTATATAGCATGATAAAATTTGAAGGGCACTGTACCTCTACACCTACGGAGGCATCGGTATGCCAATTGCACCCTTAGGAAAAATATATAATGACACTATTTATTTTTGAGATAAGAAGGTCACAATCATTACTGACTAGAACGTGAAATGGGTTAGTTGAAGATGTATCATTGATTGGGCATAAAGTCCAAAATAAAATTTCTCGAATGTTGTAATACATTTCAATTTATCAAATTTTACATCCAATGACTATACATGATTGTGGCCTCCTTGTACCAAAAGTCTACGGTCTCATAGTATACAATCCCTACATATTATATATACCAAAATATTTCATGCTCCTGAAGGAGTATCTCCCAATTTCATCCCTTTGGTAAAACCCAACCTAGAAGTATTTTAGGACCTCAACTTTTGGGTATGTAACCTCTCAATATGTTATACTTCATAAATTTTTTTTCTAGATTGCATTATCTATGGTCTTAGAAAACTAATGCCTCAAGATTGAATAAAAATGATTCAATTTTTAAAGGGTGAGATCTAAGTGTTTGAAAAATCAAAACTCAAAATTTTCGTTTGAATATAATCTTTTGATGATTTTTAGGTGATTCCCAAAATTTCAGATCAAAGGAATCTTCCCAAGTTAGTCTTCTGCTCGAGGGAGTAACTTTATGGTATGCTCCAACGTGAACATGGTAAATGTGCCCTACATAAACTACAAAGTCATTTATTGTTTATATCCTTTCTTGCCTAATCACCTATTTGGCCAATTGGATCACCAATCTAAACGATCCATATTGAAATTAGTAGGTGGGGATCCACCCCATTGGTTTGCTTTTTAAAACATTGGTTAATTCATTTCGTGAATAACTCATATACCACATTGGGTTAAATTAGGCAAAATGTTTCTTAGGAGGCATATACGATAGATAGACAGATATGTATCTTTATGTTTGACATAGACAAAAGTATCGAAAATGCTAATATCAAAATTGACATTTGAGACAAGATATTTTTGTACATTTAAAAAATGGATGTTAGATTTTAGGTGATATTAAGTGTTATGTCAGTAACATTTAAATAAAAATAATATAAAAAGGAGTTAAGTTTCTAAAATGCCAAACACAAGTGTAGTCTCTTTAATAAAATATTATGTATGACGAATCATGAACACTGTAGTCCATGGTGGCAAGAAGGTTGTGTTAGAGTTTTTCTGAGTCTTCAAGTGACCATATTTTACGCGTGTGTCATTTTTCTAATCTTTTTACTTGTCTCGTCTACGATTTTAGCCTTAGAGCTAACCTCATTTGCCCTTTATCCAATGCATGGTACTATAGAATAGTGACGCCTCTTTATCGGTCTTTTATGTCCAAATCACATGTACACAAATTAAATTACATCATGTGTTGTTTTCTTATTAGCCAAGTTGATGGCTCATTCCCATCCACTTGACCCAACACCATTTTTGAAAGTTAAATTCATTAATAAAAGGTAAAGTTCCATAGGTGCAATAGGAAAGAGGAAGAAACAACGAAATACTAGAAGTGCTCTCTAAATACGGGGATGATCACTCGAAACAACTATATACAACCCAACCCTTACCTAGAAAACCTCCTGCAACCTAAGCACCCCTACTAAGCCACAAGAGACTTCAATGCAATTCCCCACATAGACCTCTAGAACACAATTCATATTACCCAATATGACACACTATAACACCTTATCCCTTAAGCAATCACCTCATAGGGTCCCAAACCTCCTACAACCTAAGCACCCCTACTAAGCCACAAGAGACTTCAATGCAATTCCCCACATGGACCTCTAGAACACAATTCATACTACAACATCTTATCCCTTAAGCAATCACCTCACAGGCTGGGGTTGGGGCATCGTACAACTAGCTTAGTAGCAGCGGCCAAAAGGAAAAGCCATAAGATTGTAGCAGTGCACTAGCGGGCAGTGGAACTCAACCAAAGACTAATAAATAGGATTTACAAGATTGGTCAAAGGAGAGGAGGGTGAGACCAGAGTGTCACAAACTCGCCCCCTACTGTCCTTGCCGGACCCATGGAGGGCTAACCCAAGCCCACGCGAGGACAATAGGGTATGGGGTCGTGACCATAGGTAGCGATAGCCACTCAGGTGTAGTGTGCTTAACGCTTTTATATTGAATGAATCAAAGCCAACCATGAAATAAAAGAAAACCAAACGCAACACACACGACCATGAATTAATGGACAAACAAGTCCCACAAATTTCATATGATAGTCCCAAAACGATGAATACAAATGGGTCCAAGGCACAAAAGACCCAATCAACAAGACATAATTCCAATACAAAGTGGTCTATAAGGCCAAACTACTATTAAAACATACAAGTAAAAAGAGCTTCCTTAGGAAGGGAATGCGATGCTCCAGTTGCGATCACCAGAACGCCCTTCCTCAACCCGACAGCTTTCACTCTACATAGAGGAAAGTTAAAAGAGTGAGGTGTAATGCCCAGTAAGTAGATCAAGGTACCATAATTTTTGCCTACACATTTTATCTCATAACAATACTTAGGGTGTTAGGCAAATCTTACTAAACATGAAGCCATTTGTCAAAATCATACTTACCTATGTGTCATGCATGATTCATTTCATAAGGGAGCAATAACAAATCAGATTAATCAGATATGATATGAATCAGAAATCGATCAAATCATTCAAACATCTTAACAGATCAACATAATTAGGCATGCATAAACAAGATCAACAAATACTAACTAACTCGCTCCCTGACTCACCTACTCCCGAAATAGAAGCCCTATCCATCAGGCCAATCAAATCTCGATGCTTAGAACTTCTACCATCTCATCAGGAGGGAAGCACCACTAACAGAGTATTCCGTTATGTAGTGCGTTACATACACACACACACAGTCCTCGACGCGCTTTGGGGCTTTTGATAGGCGGTGGCCTTGCAAAATGCGACCCTCTCATGTGCTCTTCCAGCAAGAGAGTTTTACACTATCAAAGAGGTCCCAATAGATATTTCCTCAATAGATTTTGAGGGGCGCGACACTCCCAAACATTCACATCCTACCTCCCCTTCCTATCATGGAGAGTCAGGGAAAGATCGCAGTTGCCGGCACCATCATTCACATAGTAGGTGCCCTTCCCATCAGGCAGCTGCCAACACCATCATTCACACAGTAGCTGCCCATCCACATCACAGAGCATGTTCCCATCGGCACATAACATACCATAAACAACATAATACGATGAGTACACATAGAATGTGCCCATCCCATATTAGGCAGCTGTAGGCACCATCATTCACACAGTAAGTGCCCATCCCATACAGACAACTGCCGGTACCATCATTCACACAGTAGGTGCCCATCCCATACAGACAACTGCCGACACCATCATTCACACAGTAGGTGCCCATACACATATCAATAGCATAAGATCTCAGCTGCCCGCACCCTCATTCACACAGTAGGTGCCCAACCACATATCACATAAGGAGCATGTTATACATACTCACATGAAGCATCAACATGTCTAAGGCATGCTATGCGTATAATCATATTATCATGCTCATTAGCTCAAGAGACATCATCATATCAATATCATACAAATGCAAGAGACATCACTATATCATATCATCATGCAGATTAGCTCAAGAGACATCATCATGTCAATATTATACAATATACAAATGCAAGATACGTCACTATGTCATATCATCATGCATATTAGCTCAAGAGACATCATCATGTTAATATCATGTAATATACCGATGCAAGAGACATCACTATGTCATATCATCATGTCAATATCATGTTGTATATCAAGGAAATAGACATCACAATATTGTCTTTCTAGTTTTTCAATATGAATATAGTTCACTTTTAAAGGCATATCATGAGATTCAAAGATCATTTAAACTTGAAATCAGTTTCATGACAATCTAGGCTTATGAAAAAGCAACTTTCGTATAGGGTGTAACCCTAAATAGGGGTCTCAAGTTTGTCAAACTGTTTGATGTTCTTGGGTGAAGTTTCTATTTGCACTGTAGAAAATCCAATGTGACACCCTAATAGAAAAATGACCGTAACTTTCAGACCACAGAAAATTTTATCATGATTCCCAAACTAATTTCAAAATAAATTAATATATCTATCATTTCGAAGTAGTTTGACTTCATTGTAGCATATTTTGATTTGTGAAAAACTTCACACAAAAACATGTTAAATCCCTGGAATTTCACTTCATAAATCTGGCATGCTTTAGAAAAAGGTTAATAACTTTCAAATTAAATGAGATATTAACAAGAGGTATTTTCTATGCTGAAATAGTTTCAATGCGCTATTGACCCACCAAAATTCATCATCTAATGCATGCTTTAAGATACCCTAATGATCTCTCAAACATGTGCTATAATTTTGGAAAACAGAATACTCTTTAGAAGGATTTCAGTAGCAACCGCACTCACACTCACACCCATACTCATACATGAGTTTCATATTTTGATTAGATAAGGAAACCTGCATTAACATAAGCATGAAGCCTTAGAAACTAGATCCACTTACCTATTCCAATCGAAATTCCAAAGTGTTCCACCGACTTCACCTTGACTGTCAAGTTTCAATAGGTTGGGTCCAAGCTTAAGGGATTAAGGCTTGGGGAGGTCAAATGATTAAGGGGTGAGAAGGAGAACATGGATGAGAGAGAGGGGGCAGTGAGGAGAGAGATAAAAAACCTCAATTCTTGAGTGAGTGGGGAGTATAAATAAGCATGGATGGTAGAATCATACATGTGTCACATGACACTCATGCATGAAGAGAGAGAGCAAGCATGGGAAATACAATGATGGGGTAGAAGCATGCATGTGTCACCTGGAACTCATGCATGAACAGAGAGAGATAATAAGCACGTGAAACACAATGATAGGGTGGAAGCATGCATGTGTCACATGACACTCATGCATGAAGAGAACGAGCAACCATGAGAGAGAAGAAGCACCCCTAGACCACTATACACCACCTGCGCTCAGCAGCGCACTTAGTTGTCTGCGCTCTCAACACGCGTCCATCTACTCACGCTCGCCAGCGCGCTCATCCATTCGCGCTCTCAGCAGTGTACCTATCTGCCCGCGCTCTAATGCAAACTCGTCTACCCCTGTATGAGCTCTAACGCACACTAGTGCGCACTCGCCTACACACGCACAATTCCATACTTAACCATCACCTTCAGAACGTCCTAGTCCTTACATAGAGGAATCTCGAAGGGAATTAGGTGGAAGAGCTATTAAGAATGGGAGGGATTCGAAGAAGAGGAGGAGAGTGAGCAGGGAGGAGTTCATGGATAGAGACCATCCCCCAAAAGCACCATCCAACTCTCACACAAACCCCTTAGAAATTGTATTTGACTATTGTAGATACCTCATCCCTAGTTGATGAAATTCCAGGAAACCGAAGACCTGGGAACCATAGGAACCTTAAATCCATTCCAGAACCATAGGCCTTAGGATCACCAGATACCTCATAAATCAATCCGTACATAATTCTGACACCTAGAACCTTGAAACCTAGCACCCTGAAGCCCAATCCTCATAGACCCCTCAATAATAAGTCTCTTGGGTCCAAAATGGATTTTAAATGAACATAGAGATCACAAGCTTTTCGACAGCTCAAGAATCGATCAAATACGATGCATGATTTGAAAGTTGTGGCCATGGGAGATTTGTTTGAAAAAATGATAGTTTAGTCCGAGGCGTCAAGACCACCAATGCCCAAGCTAGGACAACAAACGATCGAGCGCTAGAGGTGCCAACTCTTGATTCAAGGCTGGTGATAGCAGAGGCCACGACATCAGGACCACCAACTCTGGTGTCAAGACCACCAACACCCAAGCTAGGACATCAAATGTTGAAGCGATGGAGACGACATTGCTGGAGTAAGGGCTGGCAATGCCAAAGACCATGACATCAGGACCATCAACGCTAGCGTTAAAACCACCAATGTCCAAGCCAGGATAGCAAACGCCCATGCATTAGAGATGTTAACGCCAAAGTCAAGGTCGGCGACACCGGAGACCACAACACCAGGACCATCAATGCTGGCATCAAGACAGTTAACGCAACCGTAAAAGGGCTACACCACGGGGCTAGAGCCCCCAATGCCCATGTTAGGACCACCGATGCCACATGCCTTCCGTTATCCATAGTATAAACAAATCATTCGCCAAAAGTTGGGTCTGAAATCCCAATGGAAACATCATAATTGCACTGATATTAGGGATGCTAATGCCTGAGTCAGGGGTGGCAACGCTGTCAGCAACAATGTATCGAAATGATTGGCCTGAACCACTGACCTGAGGACCCATAGGAAGACAAGGGCCGAAGCCTCACGTGAACTTAGCGTCAGTGGCGGTCAAGTTGATGTTGGTGGTGCCAACGCTAGCAACTGGACAACCCTGACATGTGTGGAACAATATTTTTATTAGATGAGGTAGTGCAAATAATTGAAAAAAGAATGATTAGGCTTGGAGTTGGTGGTGTTAACGCTTGAGTCAAGGGTGACAACACTAGCAAAAGTTAGCCCCATACACCTTCGAAACATTGTTTCCATTAAATAGGAAGGACCAATTATTGAAAATGAAATCATTAAGGCTGGTGTAGGTGGTGCCCACTCCCGTGTTTGCAGTGACAACACTAGTGAAAGAACATTAGAGTCGCGTGAGTGGCAACAACACTAGCATCAGTGGTGGTGACATTGTCTATAAGCAACCCCAATCATAAGTTATCCACCAGAATAATGCTTTCACTGATGAAAGGAAGCGTGTTATGCACGACGTTATAATCGTCGATATTGTTGAAACTATTGACATGACTTCAAAATGATTAAAGGCACTAAAGTCGTGGCGTTGCTGGTGCTAACTTGGGCATTGCCATCGCTCTATAAATAGATGGTTCAGATTGAATCAAAATTTTTGTGCCACTATTGAAGGGGCCTTTGTTTATAAATAGGAGCCTTAGTCTTCGTTTTTGGATCAGTGGAGAGACTTTGAACCCTAGCTGAAATTGTGCTGCACTTGACACTCCACCCCAGATCTTGGAAAACCTAAGCCCGAGCCTTAAGCCTGACATCCTTAAATCCTAATCCCAATACCCACATGCCCTAATTTCCCTGATACCGATATGTCCTATCCGACAGACTTTGACGGACCGAAAAAGTTGGCACACCAAGTACGATTCTGAACTGACCTCTAACTCCGGGTGCTGGGCCTAGGGGCTCAGCTTGAGGTTAGCTTTCTTTCCTTATTTTCATTATACTTCTGATCTATTTCCAAATCCTTTTCTAGCATCCCCCTCTTTTATCAGAAAACTCTTTTCTAGACCTTCTCGCGGATTCTCGGTTTCCTTGCCCCTCAAGGCCGGCATTACTGAAAATCCATATGAGAGCCGTCTAACGACCAGTTACCCAACGGGTCCAAAGAGTCCTAGACCTGTACCCATATCTGGGGTATGGATTAGGACCCAAGACCCAGACCCTTACCCTAGACAAAAAATGAGCATATCCCTTTTTTTTAATGCATAATTCTGTAAAAAACTCCTAATTTTTGTTAATGCAGCTTCTTTAATGGAGAGAAAGTTCCAAAAAAATACCACATTAAAAATCCAAAAACGAAAGTACGAAAATCAAATAAAAAGTTGCCATTTTTGCTGATCTTCTACGGAGCATCAAGATGCAAAAAAAGAGAGCGTGAAAATCAAATAAAACCTTTCCATTTTTGCTAATCTTTCACCAAGTATCAATATGCAAAAAAAGCGCATGAAAATCAAATAAAAACTTGCCATTTTTGCTGATCTTCCACGAAGCATCAAGATACAAAAAAAAAGCACGAAAATCAAATAACAACTTGCCATTTTTGCTAATCTTCCAACAAGCATCAAGATGCAAAAAAAGAAAGCACAAAAATCAAATAAAAACTTAGTCGTTTTTGCTGATCTTCCATCAAGCATCAATATGCAAAAAAAGAATGCACGAAAATCAAATAAAAACTTGTCATTTTTGCTCTTCCTCCACCGAGCGTCAAGATATAAAAAAAGAATGAACGAAAATCAAATAAAAACTTTATCATTTTTGCTGATCTTCAGCCGACCATCAAGATACAAAAAAAGAATGCACAAAAATAAAAATAAAAAACTTACCGTTTTTGCTCTTATTCCACCGAGCATCAAGATGCAAAAAACAAATGCATAAAAATCAAATAAAAACTTGCCATTTTTGTTGATATTTCATTGAGCACCAAGATGCAAAAAATAATGTACGAAAATAAAATAAAAAACTTATCATTTTTGCTGATCAAAGATCCAGTTCGGAAGACAAATAGGGTTTGGCGGGTCATAGGGGAAGATAAACAGAGGGAGAGAGCGAGAGAGAGTTGAGAACTCACAGTTGCCGGGGAAGAGAGAGAGAGAAAGAGATAGAAGAGATAGAGTTGGGTTTTTGCAAAGGAAGAGAGAGAGATGAGAGACAGAGTTGGGCTTTTACAGGGGAAGAGAGAAAGAGAGAGAGTTGGGGTTTTGCAGAGGAAAATAGAGAGAAAAAACAAATAGGGATTTCGAATGGGAGAGAAATAAGTTTGGAAGGGAGAGAGTGAGCGAAGAGAAACACAATATATATATATATATATATACTACAAAATGCCTATGAGCGAAAATGAATAGTATTTTGGCCCATAAGGCTCGGTACCATTTGATTTTTTCGAACAGCATGAATTAAAGGATCGCTACAAACACAGCATGTATGTTGCAGTATTTTTTCACACAAAAAAATATAGGTAACCACCATGGCTTCCATAAATCCGTGATGGTTTTTAAGGTAAAACTACTACGAACATAACATATCCATGGCAGGGCGAAATACTATTTAATTTCGCCTATAGGCGTTTTTTTTTAAAGTTATATATATATATATATATATATATAATAAAT
>NW_006494943.1:3956151-3980935 GCF_000471905.2 Amborella trichopoda
TTTTTTTGAAAATTTGTTAATATTTTTTTTAATCCATATTATTCAAAGAGAAAATGAGAGAGATGATGATTCTGAGGCCACCCTATCCCAACGATATTATTCACATATCGAGTCCCAACAACAACAGTGTAGGGATGAGCACGACAGTGCAGGTGAGCATGAAGGATGAACAAGCTTCGAGGATTTTGGATTGAGAACACAACAAAACACTAACACTCAGGGATTTGGGAATAGTCAGACGCCTGCTAATATCGATGATTCGTTTTTAGATCAAATCAATGAATTGTTAAACGAATTCAATCAATGGCACCAGCGTGATCAAGAAGAACAATAACGTCGTCTATTATTTTATTTTTAGATCATATGTTACTAATTTTATTCTTTATTGTAGTCCATGTATATTGATATACTTATTCCATGATAATTCTATGTTTATCCTTTTGTGTGATGTAAATTAAATGCTGAATGGCAGTTCATGCAGGGAAAGAACATATCAATATTCGCATATTCATTCAAAAACATGAAAATTCTTAATGTAGTACCCTCATTTTTTATTGAATTCCTAAAAAATAATATTTATAATGAATTTTAATAATTTTTTCGGATTTTTTTTAAGTTTTATTCTGACCGATTCACCCTATTTTCGATCCAGATAGCCGATTCGTCGATCCGGATCGATTTTTTGGATGCCCAATCAGGGTCACCGATCCGTTTTTTAAACCATTGATATGCCCTTTTAACACAAAAAGTTGGATTCGACTAACAGGGCACTTTGGCTTTTTTTCGGAGAGGCTTATTCATGGAGCCTCAGTCAGAGCCAAAAAAAAAAAAAAGTATAATCGGCATTTTAATCACACGTTGAGGTCCCCGAACCTCGTTGAAGAAAAAACCTTAGCTATAAAGCTTTCCCTTGCCTCTCTCTAACCTTTGCAACTCTCTGTCAACCTCTCATCTCTCTCTAGCCTTTGTAACGATCACTCTCTCAACCTCTTGCCCCGCTCTCTCTCCCCCTCTCTATCTTCATCTGGATAGACTTCCCCTTCTCTCTCTAATAAGCCCTCTTTTTCTGGTTAAACCCCGCTATCTCACTCTCTCTATCGTTAAACCTCACCTTTCCAAAGCCAAAAGCTTCCTCTCCTACAACCCTCAAAATTCAGATATCTCAAAATCTGAACATAGTCCCTCTCAAGGAAACCGTGTCTGCCCTAATCTCCAAGCTTGCAGATAGTCCGTACAAGGTTCAAGATATTTCTTACTAATCAAACCAAAGAACACTCCATCATGCCAACCCCTCAAGCATTAGGTGCTCTTTTCATTTTTCTATTTTTGTTGTGAGATTTGAACGGATATTGTACTATTTTTGTATTTTTTTTTGTGATGTTATGCTGGCTGCAACTTTTTGGTGTTTTTGTACTTATTATCGTATTTCTTTTAGTCTTTGCAGTGATATTGTAGGCTTTTTGGTGATATTGTATTGATTGGTAACTTGCTTTTGGTTATATGCAATTAATTTCTATCTTTATTGTACTTGATATTGGAATGCCATAGATACCATACAAGGATTTGAGCTCTCGAAGACAATGTTCTCAATCTTTATGTAGATTTACCATTCAAATTTCTATTGAGTTATTAGGATAAGGTGTTATAAGTAGCATAATTGCATCATAAGGAACCATACTTAAAATTGTAATGTCACCATGTAGTTTACAATAAGCATCTGTGACTTACTCAGAGAAGTTAGTATAAGTAGCATATCTCTTGCATTGGAGACACCTGTATGGATATAATGACTGGTTTTCGTAGTAGGTACTTATTTCTAAGTTATGCTTATCACAAGTGAAAGTTGGAGTAGGATATTACTGCACTTGGATCTACAAAATGAAAAATTTATGTATCCTTAGTAGAGCATATAGTACGTTTGTGCATGCTGTATATATGGACAGAAAGCAAAATTCTTTCTATTGGAAGTTGGTTGGTTTTAAGTGAACATACAAACAGTAATTTATGCTCTAAATGTCCTCCATATAATTGTTGTAATTATAGATGCTGATTTTTTGCTCATGATTCTTGTCATATTTCACTTGGGACAGTACTTGTTAGATGAATATAGTTGTGCCTTTTGCCGGTTCAAAATTAAAACTGTCTCCTAACATTGACATTATATTAGGCTATTGTGAATTTGTTTTGTATGTGCAAGTGTTTCCAAATGAAAAACGTCCTAATTCTTAGCAAGCCACTCTGATTGTGTGCTTGTTATAAATATGGACAAAAAACAAATTCCTTCAATTGGAAATTGGTGGTATTTAGGTGGATATAGAGATAGCAATGTATATCCATTAAGGTCCTCCATAAATATTAAGTTGATTGTAAAGGTCCTCCATACATGTTAAGTTGATTGTTGATCATGATATCTTGTGCTCATAATAGATATCTTATTGCTCTTGGATTTTTGTCCCAAACATCAAAGAATTGAGTGTTAACGTCAAACAATTTTGATGTTTTTTTTTGTTGTATGATGCATGCAAATCTTATAATTGTTCTTGTTTCAATAGTTTCTAGTTTGTTCCAAATGAAGTTTAAATGGCGAATATCTTTGTGTTTATAGAAATTAGGGAGTACATATTATTTGTGCCAGAGGGCAATGGATGAGGCTGATGAACAACAAAGGAAGAGGAAAATGATAGCTATTTATATTGCAACTTTATGTGTGGTATCTATAGTTCTAGCTACTTGTAGTCATAGACAAAAGGGTCCACTACGTAGGTCATTGGATACCAGATACCACCTCAAAATAATAAATAGAGAGGTAGATTATCGGGACCAACTTCGTATGAGTAGGGATGCGTTCTTCAGCCTATGAAATATCCTTGGAAAAATGAAAAAGACAAATGACAAGATGGGAGTATCACTAGATAAACAACTAGTGATGTTCCCACATACTCTGAATCATAACTTGAAGAATCGCAAGATCAATCATGATTTTGGCTGTTCAGGGGAGACTGTTAGCTGACACTTCAACCGAGTTTGGAAGCATGCACAGACCTTCATAGGGATTTCATTAAACCTCCAGAGACGATGATACCACCCTATATTTTAAGGTATTTTTAACATATTCTTACGATGTCATTCTGTTATTAATTAGTGTATAGTCATATGAACTTGAAATTGCTTGCTTGTTCCTTTTGAAATTTTTAATACTATATCAGAGCAATTAATGGTACTCCTATCCTAGCCACTATTTCCTGTGCATTGAAAGGCACATATTGAAATTGAGAGGGATTCATATCTCATAATGTGATAGGTATATGTCCTCGCCGGTTGGGAAGGGTTAGCATCAGATTCTCGTATTTTGTATTCTTCTTTATCAAATGCTGACCCACTTAGAGTTCCTTCAGATAAAAATATATTGGCATTACTAATTGACCCAACACACCTATACATCCACATAGCCATATAATGAGCTAATAAATATGGTGTTTTTGTAGGAAATTCTAACTACTAAATACAAAGTACCCAAATGCTGCAGGATTTCTATCCCCCTATCGTTTAACTCACTATCACTTGGTGATTTCTGTGGTAGTGACCATGGGAACCGAAACTACATGGAACTTTTCAATAAAAGACATTTCTCTTTAAGAAATGCTATAGAACGAGCCTTTAGAGTCTTAAGAAATTGATTTTCGTTATTGAAAGTCGCGGCTACATACGCATTGAAGATACAACTGAAGATACTCATAGCTTGTTTCATATTGCACAACTTTATCATGGGTATTGATAGTACTCATCCAGACGATGAGATGGAGGTCCTCTGAGACAGTGATGATGGTGTTAATGTACCGACATTCAGAGGCTTTGGGAGGAGTCAAAGCGATAGGGATGAATGGTTTGAATTTCGAGAAGAAATTGCGAAGAGCATGTGGGAAAAATATAGGCATCGTGGTGCCTAGAGTATGTATTTTTCCCTTGAATGTATGAAATGTTATGTTGAACTATGCCTGAAGACACATACTTGGTTTATGTATGCATCTTTATTTGTTTTATTATGTTATGGATACTGATGAAGTGTATGTTGAAGATTGTGTATTGAAATAGATTTTAATATATAAACAATGAGGAAATTCATGTGTTACATTGATTTAGTCTTAATATTCTATGGGATAGTGTATGAAGGTTGTGACTGCTCGTTTTGGTAGTATGTATGTTTTTTTATGATAGCTTTTATTATACTAAGTATAGATAATGATGTGGTGGAGACACAATTAGCCTCTTCGAAGGCCAAAAGGTTGATGTAGACGAAGAAAATTGAGATAACATTATTGAATATCCTATCCGAAATGACTTTGGAGGCCAATAAACTAGCAAAGATTTTAAACCCCTACACTGAGCCGCTGCCGAATGGGAGTTCTTAAAGACACCTGGAATGGATATTACAAGGGACCAATTCAAGAATAAATTGAAGACCTGAAAGATTAATTACTTGATAGTTAGGGAAATCAAGAATCAAAGTGGTTTTGGGTGGGACAGTATCAGGCACCATATGTTTGTTAATGATGACGTGTGTGATACCTATGTTGATGTGAGTAATTTTGTATTTAACATTTTAGTTGTTTTTTATGTTGCCTAAAAAACATGTACTAATATCTCACACCTTACCAATACAGAATCATCTAGATGCTAAAGGCTGGAAAGAAAAGCCATTCCCTTATTACGATGCACTTAACATAATCATCAACAAAGAAGTTGCTACAAGATCTAGTGCCAGAACCCTGTCAATGTTAGCACAAGAGAGTCAAGAATAAAGCCATGCCCCAATTGGAACAAATGATATATCGATGAGGGATTTAGGTATCAATATAGATGATGTGCCGGATGAGGAGGAGGATGTACTTAAATCAGCGATACAGTCATGTCCATTAGGCAGAGTGCCCAGGACTGCAGTTGTTGGGCCAAATAAGAAGATGACACTAACCGACTCCATTGACGTCATGGCGGAGGCCATAGACAATCTGGGGGTGATGATGAATAAATAAGCAAGCAATCCACTCACAGCTCAGGTCGGCGAGGCCATAGACAAGATCTGGGGGCTCACACCTACAACTAGAATGACTGCAGTTAAGGAAATTGTCAAAGATGCGGATGTGACAACATAATTCTTAAATATGAGTGAAGAGGATAGAGGATAATATGTTCTTGATGTGTGTGGTGTGCATGGCTGATCACCATCTCCATAGATGCACTAGTGCTCTTTAATTCCCCCATTACTGTGTCCTCAATACTTCACTTGATGATGGGCTAATAACTTCTACTTTTGGTTGAAATGCCCAATGTTGGATGGCCATAGTGTAATTGTTTTTTAAGTTGAATTTGGTGATGGAGAATTACATATGTTTTTGTTTGATGGGTTATTAACTTCTAGTTTTGCTTGATCATAGTAGTGTTTGAAGGTTAATTTTTTCTGTTTGATATCATTGTGAGTGTTATTAATGATGGATTAGCTATGATGCTTTTTCTTGGATGATTTGATAGTATAAGAATGCTAAGCTTCTGATTGATTTAGGAAGACTTGTATTAAATCTGACTAAGCAAGATTGGTACCCAATATAACTGGTAAGGTTTGATTTCAGAGTTCTATTGAACCCTGGGTCAATCAGCCAATTAGAAAAAGCACCTCTTATGTACTTTGCTGATAGGCAACCTTCAAGAGAAGTGCGAACTGCGTTAAGACTCTTATTTACTCACTGACCCTTACTTTACACTTATACTTCTAAACAACCAATATGGTGAGTTTATAGTTATAGGCTGAATGAGTTCCATCTCAAGAATAATTTTAGAAATTTTTGTTAGCATATCCTTACTTGGGAATTGGATTTCGGAACATTGGAGAATCTGCTTGGAATTCGTTTGGGTTGAGTGATGTGCAGAAGTTCTATTCTTTGACTAATGTTGCACTACTTGAAATTAAGTAGTTCTATTCTTGACTAATGTTGTTTTGTCGGAGACAATAATGGTGCTAGTTTTCGTTGCTATGTTGATCTTTTCTAGTTTGGTATTGGCATGTGAAATACATGTTAACTTTGTTACTGTTTTGGTAACTAATTAATCTATTATGGAGGTAATCATCAGTGAGTGTATGTTTAAAATATGGCTTTAATGTTCCCCATGTGTATGCATTGCTCAATATTATAGAAAATTCCGAGAGTATATATTGGCCGCAACCCTAGGGTGCATATGACGTGGGCAGAAAACTCCAGACAAGTGGTAGGCTACTCAAATGCCATGCATTGCACCTGCCCCACTATAGAAGAGGCAGTAACACAATTTCAAGATTATCAAAGTCGCCATGGACGTGTAGTTGTTCCTACAAATGGGGGACCCATAGTTGGACCTACAAATAGGAGTGTATTTGAAGATAATCACATTCGTACAATGCTTATATGCATAATCATATTGTATTTTTCTTCTATTGTGAATTATTTTTCATTACTACTCTAAGCTAAACTAGATCTTGGTACAAACTAATTCTCCTTATCTCAATATGGACTTTGGAGTGTATTGTATGAAATAGGCGTGAATGTAAAAGTATTTTATTTCATTTATTCTTACACGCTTTAACAATTTATTGCATGTACTATAATTATTGTTATAGGTTATTCATCAATGAGGTTGCATGAATTGATAAACGTAGGCATACATTCAATATGTTTCTTAGGAATAACGTTTTCATTCATTAATGCATAAATATATTTGACATCAAATGTTATTAAAAATCCATGATCGTGATTCAAATTACTCTACCAAGTGGCGATATTTACATGCATATCAATTGGGCTCCCGAACAAAATCATGTTCGAAACCATGGTGGAAGTGGTTGAGAAAAAAGATAGATCAGAGCTCAGATACGAGAAAATTTCAAATCTGAGAAGAAACACTCATATCTAAAGCACATGCCTTAGATGTGTAGCAGAAAGCCCACAGATTTGCAGCCACAAGCACAAATATGAGGCTGAAATGAATCAAGATAAGAAATAGACGCCAGAAAAAGGACAATATATCGTCACTCATTGGAAAAGCCCGTAGGGTTACAAGTTGCTAGTGGTATCTCGTAGGTCGCCAAAGATCTCGTATGCAGGTTGCCTGTGGTCGCCGATGGTCACTAGTGGTCGCCTGTGGGCTAGATCCAACTGTATGTGAGGCGTGGCCCAACACCTTTCATATTTTTTTAAAATTAGATCTATTACTCTTTATAAAATTCTTATACATTCTAGTTATGATGTAGTTTATATAAGGCATGAATCTTAAAACAATCAAATACCCTTAAATCTTACATGAAGATGTAGTTCTAATGCTGAAAACTGTTATTATTGCATAAAAGTGGATATATTTTTTCCTAATTATAAAATTAAACTTCAAAAATATAATTAATCGATCATATGATCCTGAGCAAATGTTCAAGTCTTATACAATATGGATGATATGTTACGTGATGCCCCACTTTTAGGATTAGAAATCCTTCTTTTTATATCATACTTCTCCAAGTCAAGATGAACAACTGGAGGATTTTCCACTGCCGAAACAACTTTTTTGAGGTTTTTGAGATGCGTCTTACATTTATATTATAAAGTTATGGCTTTATCTAAAATTTGTCCTTTAGATATTATTAAAAATTTGGATACTTTCATGGCTGCAACACTTAAAGAGTCCCTACCCTTTATTGTGTGGCTGCTACCAACAAAGGTTACACCAAACATGAACACTAGAGACTGCAAACATTTTAGGTCCAGCACATGCTTCAACCACGTCAGGTTCCTTTCTTCTCTTTGGTCAGTTTGATTAAAGCATAGATTATAAGACATTGTTTCTTGCACCTTGTACATTTTAACTATTTGTGATGACAAATCCAATAAGGCAACTTGTTCTAATTTCTGTAATCAAGCACCTAAGGGGCTTATTGAGCAAAGAGAAGAGTCATTCACATAATCCCTTATCCAAACTCATATAATTAGTTAGTTATTGAATATAATCAATTGTTTCAATAGCTTCTAATGTCTCACTAGACAAGCTCGATAACCATAAACCACCACACTGATCCGGGTTTAAGAAAAGTATGAAAGAGTTTTGGGAAGTTCTACTATTTTTCAGAAACCATGAAAAAATTTGTAAATTATTCCTTTCTTCTTTATTTCGACTTGTTATGGGTAGTTTATCGGGGATGCGAACTTAAAACGTAGTGTTGTGGCCCTCAGCGATCAGGCCGCAAAGCCAAGAGTTGATCCCGGACAAAATGTTTTCATCTTTATCTCCAATATTCACCAGTGTTTTTCTCTTAAATTTTTGGGTATCTTTAATTTCAATGCTGGTGTAAGAACTATTGAAAAACAAAGATTTACAAGTTAACGTATTATTTTTTCATTTACAGGAGAGAAGAGGGAAAACCCAGTACTAGGACCTGAACATTTTTCTCTCAAACTTCTAGTTGGAATGGAAACGAGTTCTTGCTTTTCTTTACGTGGAAAATTTTAGTATTTATGTTTATAGCTCCCGTGGGAGCAGATTGTTTATTTACTCCAAAGTTTGGGGATGTACCTCTTCAACTCATCGATTAATATTTATAAAAACAAGTTCCATGTCTCGCTTTCTTTGCACTTAAAAAATAATGACTCAAAATTGAATAGAGACCATCCAATTTTTTTAAGGTGAGATCTAAGTCTTAAAAAAAACTTAAAATTTAGATTTGTATCTATTGAAAATAATCATCTAGTGATTTTTAGGCGATTCCTAAAAGTTTAAATTGAAAGAATCCTCCCAAGTAGTAATATGATTGAGGGAGTAGGTAGTATTGCTCCCAAGGGAGCATAATATATGTGCCCTTAACCTTTTAAACATTTGTAAAATGTTTTGAAAGGGCTGTGGCCCTAACAAAATAAGTAAAGCCTCACCTCAAACCTCATCGAAAATTACATTTCTAGCATTAGAAAACCTTCAAATCGATCATCTCTGTCTTGATCATCATGGTTGTGAAAATAAATTAGGATTTCAAACCCTAAAAATAATGTATATTATAACACATTATCTAGACAGTTCATTTCACTATAAAAATAAGTGTTCAAGGATATGTAAGATCTGTAGTTTTTTTTTAGCTTCAAATTTCAATAGGTGGTGTTCAAATTTCAATAGGTGGTGTTGGAAATTGATTTTAGAGAAATTTCAGATGTCCAAAACGCTTTGAAATGAGGATTCATGATGAGGCTTTACTTTGTTTTCAATTCTAACAGAAGCCAAAAAAATATATATGTTGCATAGGCATTGTGTTTTTTGCCCGCATTGGCATTTGGCTTTGGAGCTGGTATACTATGCTCCTCCGGGAGTATACTATACACCTAATCCCTCAAGCATATGACCGATTTGGGAGGAAGTTTTTCAATCTAAAATATTTTGAGCACCAAAGAATGACTAGATTATTTTTGAAATGTAAAATTTAAATTTTAAGGGATTTAATCGTTAGATCTCACCATAAAAAATTGGACTATCTCCATTCATTTATGAGACATTATTTTTTTCAAGTGCACACAGAGTGAGACTTGAAAATTTAAGATTACTCTATGGTTTGAAGAGAATACATCCCTAAAATTTGGGTTCGTACAATTACTCCTAGATTGGGCTTTTCTTGAGGTAGTAATTGGAAAGTATGCTCCGACAGGAGCATGAAACCTTTTGGCTTCGGTTTGTTTCCTATTGCATCGTCGGTTAGGAATTAATTAACCCTTTATTAACTCTTGCTTCAAGGGAAAATAAATCTACCATAAACGCAATGCATATGGTATTTATATTTATAATTGTGGTACAATCATTCACCAAACAAAATGCACCAAAAATAAGTATTTTAAAGGGGGTGCTTGAAACCCAGTATTGTATGCGCTTTGCTTGAACATTTTGTTTAATTGAAGGCAAGATATGGAAAAAGTTATAAGTTTTCTTTGATTTTGTGGAACCTCAGAAGAGAGTTTTATGGAGGGCTTTTATTGTACTTTCAAGTTACTAATTGTGCATAAAACAAACAAAGCTTTGCCACCATTCATCTATGTTTGCTATTTGATCAACCCCTTTTTAAATTGAAATATCTCATTTTTGTCTCATCTTTTTGTTTGATCCTTCACTCTCTTAATTACATTTTTTGCTTTGGAAATCTAAGACCTGTGACTTTTGGCTGTGTTTCACTAAAACTCCCTATTTGTTTCAATTTTCTCAACCCAATTTCTACCTGTTGATTCCCTACTCAAAGCTTAGTCTAAATTGAATCATTATCAAGGGCAAAACATTACAAAAACTATGGCTTCAGGACTTATTTGACATAGCACTTCATTGGGCTTCGTTTGTATCCTCGGTTTGATCTTGTCATAACTTCACTACCTTGAATTCAAGATTCCTGACCAATGGTGGAAAACGAAAATTTTAGATCATCGCAAGGTGAAAAACTAACTTTTTGTCTCATTTCTTATCAAAAGAGCAAGTTAGTTATAGTTTTCAGGAGCTTTGGGTCTTCTTGTATCATCACTTTTCCGTATTGTTTCGGATATATTTTCATGCTTTCATGCTTATTTTTCTTCAGAGACTTGCGGGGACTTGAGTTGAGGTCATTTTGTCTCGAGTTTCAATTATAAATCCATGGAGTTACGGATATTTGATTGACCAACGGTCATCCTGCAGGAGTATCTGTTTTAAGCTACATGTGGGCTTCAATCCACTCTTCATTCTTGTAGTTATAATAACAATTACAGGATTGAGTGAGGAGCTTATCTGCAAATTTTTACCATGTAGTTTTGGAGAAATCGATCCAAAGGCAGGAAGAAAAGAGAGATCATTCAAAACTTGGGCTTTCCGAGTCCCCAAAGCCAAACACTAATATCCACCTTCCATGAATGAAGATGGACATTAGGATCACTTTTCAAAACTAGGGGACTTTAAGGAAGCCCCAAAGTTTTCAGTTTAATTTTATGAACAACAAGCTTTATGCTACAAAGCTTTATGCTACTAATTGGCCCAATGAAACAAAAAAAGGATGAGAAAACAAAAACTCATTGGTCCAAAATTAGCCAAGTAACTACATTTATGACACTAATCATTATACCTATATTTCATTTCCATTGTTCCTTCAATTAAATATTGAAATAGAAGTAAAAAAGAAGTAAAACCAGAAAGAAACTGCCTCTTGCATTTCCTTTCTCATAATTGATATATTATATTCCATCAACCACTATTTCTTTTGTAGTTCAGTGAGGATGGAGCTCTCTTTCTGAGGTAGAAATGGAACTCAAGACATCATGTTGTGGTAATCCAACATCCTGATCATCTAGATTTAAGCCCTTTCCTAATTAATACATGAGAATTGCTTTTTGCACCTATGTTTTTACTATTATAACTAGTGCTATCAAAGTTCGATTGGCTACCAAACCAGTAAGGAGTTTGGCCCACTGTCTGAACACCAGCTGAATAAGTTGCAGTAATTCTTTTTTAAAATAAAAGAAGATAGTTTAAAATATAAAATATATTTTAAAACATAGAATGTATTACAAAAATTCACCTAACTTTGTTTAATCAATCTACCTAGTCAAAAGTATTTAATTCGACTGGCCAAAACGAGTCAAACATTTGTTTTAATTGATTTTTCTTCAAACTTGACTTTTACTTTGCATTGGGAAAAATAAAGAACGGGTTGGAGGTCTATCTGAGTCCCATCTAGCATTGATAACTATGATTCCCATCCAAAATTAAAGATAGGAACAATGATAACTATGATTCCGCCCATGCTCCTCATGTTCTTGTTTTGTATTAGTAGAAACATGAGTCAAATGGTCATCACCCAGGACCATTATTCCAATATCAGTTAACTTAATACCAAATCTATGGTCAATGGACATACATGTTCATGGTTTTTTGCCTATGTTGAAATACCAGGGATGCAACACCTATTTTTGACATTTTAGAAATCTAAACACATCCTTGCAGCATTTCATCTTTAAAATCTTTTGACATTTTAGAAATCTAAACACATCTTTGCAGCATTTCATCTTTAAAATCTCAGTATTAAAATGCATGTCACCTAAAATCCCACCACCCCCTCCCTTTCTTTAAATGGTGTATGGGCATGTTGTATCTTAAAGGCCATTTTTGAAATTTTCATTTTCAACACTTGTATTTATGTGTTATTCTTCACAAGTCCCAGTGTCTATGTAAAATATTGTCAATTATTACATAAAAATACATGAACATGATGTAAACGGGAAAAAATTTGAAATTACCTAGACTTTTTTGGGCGCTTTCGACATCATTGAGTCACCATAGCATTTCAAAGCACCATGTTGTCGTTGGTAAACGGAAGATGGAGTGAGAAATAAAAATTTTCATTTCAGGAATGTAGGTAGAATTTTGAGTAACTTATAATGGCAAATCTTGTGTTTTTTATTGGGTAAAAAATGAAGTAACTATTGGGTTTATGTGGCCTTTAAAGGCTTTATGAGTGTGAAATGAAAAACTTTTATTATAGTGGAACATAAATTCAGTGGGAGTGTGGTCCCTCTAGGACCATACTAAGCAAATGATGTTTGCTGATACCGGACTGTGTTTGACAATGTAGGCCAGTCGGTTGGAAAACCCAATGTACCTGGGCATAAAGAATAAACCAAAAAGGGTTTTAGGTTAACCATTGATGAGGTCGGAGCTTATGCCTGGATGAGTGAGCCAAGGGACTGTGTAACCTTTGTGTGTGATGGTAGGCCTACAGAGACGGGGGCCAAAACCACATCCATGTTCCATCAAATGGCATGCATATCGATAGATCGTTCGGGAAAGCCAGTTATCCACCTTTTTGGGTGAAGCGCATACATGTGCGAGAGATACCCCTACGCACCATAGAGCTGTGGTCGCATCAGGTCGTGGTGACCTTGACTCATCTATAGGTGAGAACCTGTAATCCACAGACTGGGATTGTGACCCTTGACACATCGAGCAGACTTTGGTGACATGTTAATGAGCCCCTGTTTGGACTGTGGGTCATGGAAAACACTGGGTCGGTTCGATAAAGCACGTATGGTCTGCAGTCCACAATTGAAGGTGGAGTACCCCATAATTACATATTGAATTCTTAAAACCATATGGATCTTTTTTCTATCATATTAATTTAATTGTGTTCATTGTATTATTGAAATGACTTTAATTTTATTATTTGAATTTTGAATCTCTCAATATTTTATTTATGATTTTTGGACTTATAAAAATACAGTTATTGATTTTACAAATTTATAAAAATTCAAATATATATTAAATTATTTTTATTTAATGTTAAAAAAATATTTATAAAATTTCATGGGGACCCATAGTGCACATAGACCCACTATGCGACATGTGGGTGGGGGCCCAAATGTGCCACATAGTGGTGGCACACCCCACCCCTTTGGATTCTTTCTTGATTGCTTTGTGCTCAAGTCATTTTAAGTTTTGGTAACTTTGATTTGTAGCATGTTGTCAAATCTTAGAAGGAAAATATTGGCCATATCTTATTTTGTATTATGGAAAGCATGTTTTAAGGGATATGGTCAATTTGAGTATATAGTAAACATTGACCTTATCTTGTTTAAATATGGTAGTATATATTAACTTGATAATATTTGACATATCCTTGTGTGAGATGGATCATGCAATTTTATGGAATGCATGCTATTTATTTTATTTAAATATATTGATAGGAAAATGGTTTAAAGAAATAGGGATAATGGTTCATGCACCTTCCATAATGTTGATGACCCATCTATGGAATGGATGACTTAGATCTCTCACCCCACAAATCACCTTTATCAACGGTCCAGATTTAATCTCATGAAAGATGCAAACTATAGGAAAACCCTAAAAAACCCTAAACCTAACTTTACACCATAAAAGGGGATATTATTTCCTCTCTCTACACAATCTCTCTCTTCCATAGTCTCTCTCTCTCTTAGAGGAGCACGCTCCACTCTCTCTCTTGATTTTTTCTCTCCAATTCTCTCTCTAAAAGTTCCATAGGGGGCACGCCTCAACCCTAATTGAAGTACTCTCTCTTTTCTAGACTTAAAAGATACTAAGGGTTTGGAAATCAGAGGAAAGCCTAAAAAATTACTTTGGGGTTAAGTCTTGTAGAGATTTAAGGGTAGTTATCTAGTTTGGCCGAAATCAGCTTTCTCAGTTTGAGATTGAAGTTAGACCGATGATTTTACACCATTGGATGTGGTGATTCGGTGTGGGGTGTAAAAAGCCCGGTTGAAGTAATCTCCGACATCTTGTCTTTTATTTATTTGCTCTTTTATTTTTATCTCAAGCATAGTATTAAGTTGTATAAATGACATCAAGTGGTTGAGTTTTATTTTATTGTTGTGTTACTTAATTTGGAAATATATATTGTTCGTAATAAGACCATCTGTAAGTGATCTTTTTGCCAAAACAAAAGGGGTGATTGTTATTATCGATTAAAAAAAAAAATGTATTTCCCCGACAAAAGATCACATAGGTCTTTCTTTCATTGGTATCAGAGCTAGTTTTACTTAATGCCATTATGAGTCTTTTTTTATTTCTGCTTGAAAATAGAAATATATGGCTGCTCGTACCTTCATCGCAGAGATCCTGAAAATCGAAAGGTTTGATGAGACCAACTTTGCGTCATGGAAAAAAAAAAAATCAAATTTGTGCTCTATGAGGAAAACTTGCATGAGGTACTCTTTGAGGACCGACCTCATCGTCCAATTGACGACTGATCTCAAGTCATTGAAGAGGAGTACGCCAATTGGAAGAGAAGGAATTTGAGATGCAAACACATTCTTTTATTTGTCATGACTGACTCATATGCTTCTGAGTATGAGTCAAATGCTACTGTAAGTGAGATTTATGATAAACTTGAGAGAGAGTATGTTGAACCCTCTCTTATGAAGCAAACCATGACTATGAGAGGTATAATGAGTTAAAGATGGCAGAAGGTACCAAGTTTGCAGATCATGTGCACGTGTTTTGTGTACTAGTCAAAGAGCTAGAAGATACAGGCATAAAACCCAATGAATCTATGCAAGTGATTCATCTTATGAATTCATTTCCTAATTCATGAGAGACCTTCATATTTTCCGTCTCAGCTAGAAAGAAAGCACTAAAACTGGAGGAGCTCATCACTATAATCAAAGTAGAAGAGAAGAGGAAAAACTCAAGGTAACTACTGACAATAACTCCAAGGGAAGCCGTGCATATGGTAAAATCTCCATTTTATTTTAAATTTAAGAAAAGAAATGGAAGAAATAATTTTGAAAGGAAAAGAGAATTCAAAATGAGAGATTTTGGAAATAAGAGAACAAGGAGAGAGACTCGAACTTGCTTTATTTGCAAGAAGGTGGGCCACATAGCTAACAGTTGTCGGTTCAACAAATCTAGAGGGACCAACAAAGAATTGACATGTGTGGTTTTGAATCTATGCTGGTTGATGCCAAGGGAACTTCTTGGTGTCTTGACTCGGGGGCTACGACCCATGTCACGAACACCAAGGATGGTTTCCGTTCTTTCACTCCCATGGGGCTAGGACAACAGCATATTTACATGGGAGGAAATTAGTAAACTGATGTACTTGGAGTTGGAGATTTCGAGCTGAAACTGAAAAGTGGATGCACTTTGATCCTAAAACAAGCACTTTATGCTCCTGATATGAGGAAATGCTTGGTTTCGAGTATTAAGATGTCCATGGCTGGATTCATAACCACTTTTCATTGAGGAGAAAGTGGTGGTCAAGAAGGGGAAAGATGTGATCATGACTGGATGACTTGTAGATGGACTATTTATTACTGAAATGAAAGATAATGTTGCTTATGTCTCGTCCCCTAATGAATTAGATGCTACCCTATGACATATGAGGTTAGAACACATTAATATCAAACGAATGGAAATATTGAAAAAGAACGAGATTCTTCAAAATTATAAGGAAGATTTATCGAAAGTGTGCGAGTCTTATGTATAAGGAAAAATACCACCAAGGCAAAAAGAGCTACTAGCGTATTGAAAATCATTCATGGTGACATATGTAGACTTATGAATGCAACCATCAAACGTGGAAAAATATATTTTATCTCTTTTATTGATGATCACTTGCGATTTGGTCATGTGTACCTTATTCAAACAAAATCAGAAGCCCTAGAAAAATTCAAAAAATATAAAGTCGAGGTAGAGAATCAAACCAACCTGAAAATCAAAGTTCTTAAAACCGATAGAGAGGAAAAATATTCATCTGACATTTTCAAAGAACTCTACATTAAAAATAAAATTATCCATCAATATACCATTCTTTATACTTCCGAACAAAATGGTGTCACTGAGAGATGGAATAAGACCTTTGTTAAAATGGTAAGGAGTATAATGGGGCATGCAATTCTCTCTTTAGACTTTTGGGGAGAAGCCGTGTTGGCGGCATGCTACATCCTTAATCAGGCTCCCATAAAAGCTGCCTCACTTACTCCTTACAAAATTTTCACAGGTCGTACTCCCTCCCTTGAACAACTGAGAGTTTGGGGTTGCTCAGCCCATGTCGTTATCCCACATCAAAATAGAACCAAATTGCAACCCAAACTGTCAAAATCATTTTCATTGGTTACCCAGTTCATGGTAAGGGGTATCGATTCTACAACCTTGAAACCGGAGCACTTAATGAAACTCGCGATGCTCACTTCTTCGAGGAAGAGTTCCTTGAAGCAAGGGTAAGTAGAAAACAAGCCGACTTTTATGATAAGGCAAAAAATAATGATGTAATTCGAGACCCTGAATCTGAAACTTCTAAACCAACCCGACCTGAACTTGAACTCCTTAAAGAAAGTGAACATTTACTTGAACCAAGACGAAGTAACTGAGTCAGTAGACTACCTCTATACCTAGAACAATTTGTCTACTTAAGGGAATACTTTGATAAGGTCGAGGACTATTCAGATTCAGAATCAAGAATTTACCATGAAGCCTTGACCAGTCCTGAAAAGGAATACTGAGTAGAAGCTATGAAAGATGAGTATGCTTCCATTAACCAAAACCATGTATGAAAATTAGTACATCTACCTCAAAAGCGTAAAGCTATTGGTTGTAAGTGGATTTTCAAGAAAAAGTTAAACTCTGAAGGGCAAATAGAAAAATACAAAGCTAGATTAGTTGCAAAGGGTTTCACCCAAAAAGAAGGGATAGATTATGAGGAAACATTTTCCCCTGTTGCCAAATTTCTATCTATTCGAATCCTTATAGCTATAACAGCCCATTTTGACTTTGAGGTTCATCAAATGGATGTCATAACAGTCTTTCTAAATGGGGATTTAGAAGAAGAAATTTACATAACCCAACTTGAGGGATTTGAGGAGAAAGGGAAAGAGAACCTAGTATGCAAACTTAATATATCCCTTTATGGCCTGAAATATGCATCGCGACAATGGTACATAAAATTCTAAACCCTTGCTCTTGCAGCGTTCTCTACAAATAATAAGGATTATTCAATATATCAAAAGGTCAGTGAGAGTGATGTGGTCTTTATATCGTTATATATGGATGATATGTTAATTTTTAGTAGCTCAATTTCCCTAGTAGTAGAGACGAAAAATTTTCTTGCACAACACTTCAATATGAAAGATCTTGGAGGAGCTTCATATGTGTTGGGCATCACGATAATAAGAAACAGGAGAGAGAAGACTATCCAACTTTCTCGGGCAACTTACTGTAACAGGATACTGGAAGACTTTGATATGAATATGTGAAAGCCCATGTCTACCCTAATAGATAAAAAGACAAAGCTTAGTAATAAAATGTGTCCTACCGAAGACATGTATATAAGAGCCATGGAAAGAGTGTCATACAGGAGTGCAGTTGGGTCCCTTATGTATTTCATGACGAGAACAAGGCCTCACTTATCTTTCGTCATACATATGGTGAGTCGTTTCCAAAGTAATCAAAGAGAAGAGCATTGAAAAGCAGTTAAAAGAATTCTCAGATATTTAAAAGGGACCATGAACTATGCGCTCACATACAAATGGGGAACTGAAATAACAATAGAGGAATATTCAGATGCAAGCTATCTCGCTGATCCAGATGATGCGAAGTCTACATCTAGGTACGTGTTTATGCTTGAAGGAGGTGCGGTTTCTTGGAAGTTAAAGAAACAAGATATTGTGGCTTTGTCCACCATGGAATCCGAGTATGTAGCATGTTGTTTAGCAGCCAAGGAGGCCGTGTCGATTAAGAAGTTTCTGAATCAACTTAATTTTCATCCTGTACGTTGTGAGGCAGTACGAATTTTCTGCGACAACAAGACGGCTATTTGTGTCTCTAAGGAGCATCGATTTCACAAGAATTTCAAGCATATCAAGCCATACTTCTATCACCTGAGAAATGAGGTGAGATTAAAAAAGATCGAGATCAGCTACATATCTACTTATTTGATGATTGCAGACCCTTTGACTAAGGGAGTTGTCCCTAATGTTTTTGTAAGACATGTGAGAGAGATGGGGATGAGAGAAAGTGAAGAAGACAGAATGTAAGGCCTTCAAAGGCCAAGTAGGAGATGTTGGGTTTATGTGGCCTTTAAAGGCCTTATGAGTATATAATGAAAGCATTTATTATAGTGGATCATAAACTCAGTGGGATTGTGGTCCCTCGAGGACCATATTAAGCAAATGATGTTAGCTGATACCGGACTATGCTTGACGATCTAGGCCAGTCAATTGGAAAACCCAAGATACTTGGGTATAAAGAATAAATCGAGAAGGATTTTGGGTTAGCCCTTGATGAGGTCGAAGAACATGCCCGGATGAGTGAGTCGAGGGGCTGTGTGACCGTTGTGTGATGGTAGGCCTAAAAAGACGGGGGCCAAAACCTCATCCATGTTCACGGCATGCATATGATAGATCGTTTGGAAAAGCCAGTTATCCACCTTTTTTGGTGAAGCGTATGCATGTGCGAGAGATATCCCTATGCACCATAGAGCTGTGGTAGCATTAGGTCGTGGTGATCGTGACTCGTCTCTAGGGGAGGACCTGTAATCCACAGACTGGGATTGCGACCCCTTGACTCATCTGGCAGACTTTGGTGACCCGTTAATGAGCCCCTACTTGGACTTTGGGTCATGGAAAACACTAGATCGGTTCGATAAAATAAGTATGGTCTGTAGTCCATAGTGGAAGGTGGAGTACCCCATAATTATATATTGAATTCTTAAAACCATATGGATCTTTTTTTCATCATATTAATTTAATTGTGTTCATTTTATTATTGAAATCATTTTAGTTTTATTATTTGAAATTATGAATCTCTCAATATTTTATTTATGATTTTTAGACTTATAAAAATAAAGGTATTGATTTTACAAATTTCTAAAAATTCAAATATATATTAAATTATTTAATTTAATTTTAAAAAATATTTATAAAATTTCATGGGGGCTCATAGTGTACGTTGGCCCACCAATGTGGCATGTGGGTGGGGGCCCACATGTGCCACATAATGGTGGCACGCCCCACCCCTTTGGATTCTTTCTTGATTGCTTTGTGTTTAAGTCATTTAAGTTTTGGTAACTTTGATTTGCAGCATGTGGTCAAATCTTGGAAGGGAAATATTGGCCATATCTTATTTTGTATTATGGAAAGCATGTTTTAAGGGATATGATCAATTTGAGTATATAGTAGACATTGACCTTATCTTGTTTAAATATGGTAGTATATATTAACTTGATAATATTTGACATATCCTCATGGAATATGTGAGATGGATCATGCAACTTTATGGAATGCATGATATTTATTTTATTTAAATATATTGATGAGAAAATGGTTTAAGAAATGGGAGATAATTGTTCATGCACTTTTCATAATGTTGATGGTACATCTATGGAATGGATGGCTCAGATCTCTCACTCCACAAGTCATATTGATCAACGGTCCAGATTCAATCTCATGAAAGAGGCAAACTATGGGAAAACCTGAAGAAACCCTAAACCTAACTTTGTACCATAAAAGGGGATATTATTTCCTCTCTCTACACAATCTCTCTCTTCCATAGTCTCTCTCTCTTAGAGGGGCACGCCCCACTCTCTCTCTCTCTTGATTTTCTCTCTCCAACTTTCTCTCTCTAAAAGTTCCATAGGAGGCACGCCCCAACCCTAGGTGAAGTACTCTCTCTCTCTTAGACCTAAAAGATACTAAGGGTTGGGAAATCAGAGGGAAGCCTAAAAATTACTTTGGGGTTAAGCCTTGTAGAGATTTAAGGGTAGTTACCTAGTTTGGCCGAAATCAACTTTCTCGGTTTGAGATTGAAGTTAGACCGCTGATCCCGCGCCATTGGATGTGATGACTCGGTGTGGGGTATAAAAAGCCCGGTTGAGGTAATCTCCGGCATCTGCTCTTTTATTTACTTGTTCTTTTATTTTTATATTCTCAAGCATAGTATTAAGTTGTATAAATGGCATCAAGTGGTTGAGTTTTATTTTATTGTTGTGTTACTTAATTTTGAAATATATATTGTTTGTAATAAGACCATCTATAAGTGATCTTGTTGCCAAAACAAAAAGGGTGATTGTTATTATTGAATAAAAAAAAAAAAAATTGTATTTCTCGGGCAAAAGATCACATAGGTCTTTCTTTCAATAACATGCATAAATATATTGTGTTTTGTTAATTTGTTTAGCATAATGGTGATTTGGGAAAACTGTTTTCGCTTGAAGCTAGAATTTTGTAACCCAATAGATCTAAAAAATTAAGAAATTTCAACATTCATTGAAGTCTTTGTTTGTGAGGGGCATTGTTTCTTAAATGAAATAGATTTTGAAATCCAAAGTAGTCTAATAAAATGAACATTCCACATCACTTAAAAAATAAAATAATTGGAAGAACTGAGAACATGCTTGAGTATTACAATTTAATTTTTTCTATACATGGAATTGAGCTAAACTTTTTGGCCTATGCACTCCTCACCATTCACCTATAAACGACATAGAAAAATATTTGGGAAAACAAATGATCAAAATATTGTCATAGATGGTTGAGAGCATGCTTGAGTATTTTAGTTTTTCTTGTGCATGATATTGGGATAAAATATTAAGCGTCTATGCTTCTCATTCTCATTCACCTGTAGAAAATAATGTAAAAACGACAATGTCAGAACTCCCTTGAAACTCTACATTATAGTTCACCTAAAATGCGATCCATCTCAGTGATTAAGTTTTGATCGGACAATGGGAGTGTGTCTAAGTATTTATATACACTGCATTGGGTTAAAATTTTGGGTGTCTTTACCTATAAACCTCTACACCTATAAAAGATATAAATAAATAGATTGTGAAAAATAAATTAATTGCAATATCGGGAAAAATTTATGGGCTATTTTTCTTATTTTATTTTCTCAAAACTTGTTTTATATTTTTATAGATGAACTCTAATGAGGCTAACATGCAATCCAAGTTTTATTTGGATCTAATTTTGGGAAAGTTAAAATATATGAAAAAGAGAAGTATCCCTTCCACAAGGTTGCACAAGCACCCTTCCAAAGGCTATAAGATCTCATAAGGGAAAAATGACTACGAATTACTCTTGTATTTTTTTTATTTTTTATTTTTATTTCTTCGTTTAGAAATGATATTTATCTAAATTTTGGAGGGCAGATGTATTTTTATAAACACAACCACATTAAAATGCTTAAAAAATATTTTACATTATAAATGGCCAAACTACCCTTAAATCTATTTTGAGCAATATTTTTATTTGTTTTTATTCAATTCTAATTATAAAAGTGAAGCACAGGATCAAATTTCATATTTATGTCCTTCTTAGATAAAAAATTAAAATTAAAAAAAAAAATGCAATTCAAGTTGACCCTTGGATGCGGGTGGATCAATCTGAGCCATTAAAAGGTACTTGTGCACCTTGTTTTCAAAATGACCATATGGCTTAAAAAATGGGAAAGCCGCCTGTTCTATTGTTTGATAATTTTACTTTTCTGGTTTGAAGACCATATTTCTCATTTTGAGAAATATGGGCTTCTTTTTAGTGTAGCATTTTTAGTTTCAAAACTAGGAATTGCTATAAAATTCTGTAAATCTCGATGTCAGGCAACTAAATTTGACCCCTAAACAAGAGAGAAATTATAAAATTTAAGTGCATGGCATCTTTTAAATTTGAGAAGGGATGAAAGAAGTGGAGCAAGTATACGTGCTCCTAATGAAGCAAATTACTTAGATTTTTTTTTTAATGAAATTTCGGATCCACAATCATCATATAAGTAATCTGAAGGGGAAATAAAAAAGAGTTTTGAATTATTATACAAATGTAGTGATGATCCAACAACAGGATGATTCGTATTCTATCTTAGGGCATAAATATTTCAGGCACCACTGCAATTCTTATCCACTTCTATGAAATGCACTTTTGGGTTATACTTTCTTTTAGGTTGGTTAATTGGTTTACCTTGAGGAGGTCACATCCCCACAATTTAGTGTACTAAAAATACTCCTAGTGAGGGCCTTACTGACGGGAGCAAATGTACATTTTGCTCCTTCAGGAGCATAGTATCTTCCCAAAAGATAGATTTACTCTCTACTTTCTCGATGAATATTTGTAAGGGTATAAGCTTTATAAAAACAAGGGAAAAATACATAAAAATATGTTATGTTTTGCGTTATTACGGATACACCAAATAGTATATGCTATTATATGTATATCCCTTTTTTTATTTTTTATAACATAATTTTTTAGAAAAGACCACTTTATCTTTTTTCGAATGTTCAATATCCGAAATTAAGCCGAAAATTAAATGTTAAATTTCCTATTTTAACATCCAAAATTAAGGAATTTTCGGATGTTCAACATCCGAAAATACCCCCATAGTTTAACGTAAAGTAACATTTTCGGATGTTCAACATTCGAAAATACCCTCATAGTTAAATAAACATTCGTCTTCTTTGTTTTTGGATGTTGAACATCCGAAAATCTCTTAAATTCGGATGTTTAACATCCGAAAATGCTTTACGTAACATTAAACTATTGGGGTATTTTCGGATGTTGAACATCCGAACATTCCTTAAATTCGGATGTTCAGCATCCGAAATTAGGAAATTTAACGTTTAACTTTAGGCCCATTGTCGTATGATAAACATCCGAAAATCCCACCAATTCAGAAGTTCAACATCCGAAAAATGGTAAAGTGGTCTTTTTAAAAAAATTACGATATAAAAGGTCAAAAACAGACATATATATAATAACGGAAACTATTTGGCATATCGGTAATAATGCAAAGTATAACGGATTTTTATGTAGTTTTCTCTAAAAACCAAATAAGCTTCACCGCAAATCCTCGTCCGCTGGAGAAATCTCTTTGATGGCTCTAAAATTAATTTGTAACACCGACAATAAAATTTAAAATTAAAAAATCGTACAGATCTTGTGGATCTATAAACCCTTATTTTAGGATGAAATAGACGGTTTAAATAATTTGTTATAATATATACTATTTTTAGAGTTTGAAATCCTTTTGTTTTTTTCTTTCACAACCATAATGTTGAAGCAGAGTTGATCAATGTACACTTTCTCCCGTGGTTGAACTGCAATTTTTGATAAGTTATGAGTTGAGACTTTACTTATTTTGATAGAGCTACAGCCCTATCAAACCATTTTCCTTATTTTCTCAGAATAATTTCATAACAATCGTCTTGGCTTGACACATAATGCCGAGGTTTGGAGAAGGGAGAGATTGAAGAGATAGCCACTTGTATAAATCAGTGTTTGAATTGTTGGAAGTATGAGGGCAAAAATAAAACGAATTTTCTTCCAATTTTCAAGCACGTAAAAGCACGTTTTTTAATACGATATTTGCCCCCTTCAATTTTGTAAATAGAGTGCAATAGAAGAACAATTCATCCTCGAGACATAAGAAAATAAAAGGTCTTTGTTGCTCTCTAGGTTTCATGCACTCGAATAAGAAGTCATAGAGTGTGGTATTCTAAGAGAGCGAATGTGAGAAAAACAGTAGACCGAGAGATTTTATGCACTGGAACCAAAAGTCTAGAGAATTGTATTTTATGAGAGAGAATGTGAGAAAAAAACAAGAAGAGAGAGAGATGAGTGCCAAGGCTCCATTGAAAATGACTCGCAGGGTTAGGGACGCCACCTGCGCCGATGCGAACATGAAAAATGCAAAATCAAACACCCTTGCACATGCATGCATGCACCAACACTTTCATTTTTGTTCTAAGAACATAAAGTATGCGCATGTCTATACCTAAATACCACTTAATCTATACTCTCCTCATCAATGTGGAAAAAAACCCAAATCTTTATCTATCGACATAATTTAAAACTTAAAAAACCACACAAAATATTATGTTATATTGAAATACGCCAAATTAATTTTCAAAACCAAAAAATACCAACATAAAAATGCTCAATTCAGCCACAGGGCTCATTCCTTGGCCGAGCCGAGTCACTCAGGCTCGGCCAGATTTGCTCAGTTTGAATCAGGCCTTGTTCGGCCCAGCCAAATATTGTTAAAAAAATAAAATAAAACTACCCCAAAAATAGGAAAAATATTTTTAAAGTGAACAAATTAAAAAACATCTAAAAATGGATTTAAAAAAATCCAATTTGTAAAGGTGTGGTATTTTAAAAATAATCTAAAACGAAGAGACAATATAAAAATAAGTATTTATGGCTAAAACATTTGCCAAATAATAGAAAACATAAAAAGATATATTATAAATAATTTTATATATATATAT
>NW_006494943.1:3982327-3999058 GCF_000471905.2 Amborella trichopoda
ATGGAGAGAAAAGAATAAGAATGGAGACAACAAGGAGAGAGATAAAGAGAGGATAGGGGGTAAGATAAAGAGAGAAAGGATAGGGACAGTAAGGAGAGAGAAAGGATGGGAATGCGTGTGAGATAGAGGAGCTTTAAATTTCAAAATTCAATTTTTTTCAAGTTTGGAAGTAAAAAGTCTAAAATGTCATTTAATATCTTTTGGTCTTCAAGTAATATAGAGGCATTAAAAGTAAAAATACGGTTCACAAGGGTCTCTAACTTGAACTTATATAATTTGGGGAGTTGTTAACCCTAGAAAATTCAATATATATATATATATATATATATATATAGATCTTTAAGTTGGACTTCTAACTCAAAACTAAGGTCTAGGCTTCCATTCTTACCTAACACATTAAAAAACCATTAACAATTTTAAAGAGGGTCGAAGCTCATCATCCCATTCAATTACCCAAAAAAAAAAAAAGTTACGCGGGAAAGTCCGAGTTGGCTCGCCCGAATTTTCCTTCTTGAATAAACAAAACCAGCATGATATCAATTAGAAATGGCCTTGTACATTAGCCCCAAGTTTGTAAGGGGAGAGAGAGGAAAAGTATAAATGAAAAGAGGTTAGTGTGAGTTGGAAAAGGAAGTATAAAGACATGAGTGGTTGGGCAACCACCAGTCAGGAGAGGTTAGATGGCTGACCTCACAATATTCATACCAACCCTTCCACTCTTTCCCACACCTCTTCCTAGAGAGAGAGAGAGAAAGAGAGAGAGGGGTGCCTTTTCCTTTTGTTAAATGAAATTAGAGAGAAATGAGAGAGAGTAGAGAGAGGTCCTTTTCTTTTTGTTGAATGAAATAAGAGAGATTAAAAGAGATGAGCACATTTTTCTTTTGTTGAAAAAGATGAAGATCTCATCGATAGCAAGTGATAAAAAAGTCAATTGGGTCCACTAACTGCGCACCAAACCGAGTACGCTTTCCAAGGATTGCTTTCTTACGGAATGAGAAGAAGAAACTCAGAGATCCAACGTTTACCTTTCCCATTTACCCACGTGTCTCTACCTACAGATGAATGCATTGACTACTTCAAATGTTAAAAAATCAAAACCACTACTTCCTGCCCTTCAATCCTTTGCCACGCCATTATAAAAGTGCTTTTTTATCTTTTGTTTCCCAACAACTCAATAAAGCATGTGTTGGGTTTCTCTTTTTTTTAAATTTGGGCTTTGGGGTCCCAAGTACCGTATTTTATATATGGTAAAAGTTCATATCATTAAAGGACTTGACAGCTACAGTATCAATGGTTTGGATTGAATTTAGGTTAATTTAACGATCACGATTTTATTTTTATATTTAAATTTTTATTTTTTTTATAAATTTAAATCACTTGAAATTTGGATCATCTATTATTCAAAAATAGAATAATCTAATAAAAGTATTAAAAAATAAATTTATAAAATATAAATTAACCAAAATACCCCCAAAATATTTTGGGGGTATTTTAATCAATTTATATTTACGAATTTTATTATTATATATTTTATTAGGTGTACATTGATGAGAAGAACGAACACCTAAAATTTTAAATGATTTGGATTTGTATAAAAAATATAAAAATTCAAATACGAAATCAGATTGTAACTGTCAGATCAGCCCAGATTGAATCTGAGCCATTGGCTGACACTGTAGCAGTCAGCCCATGGGCTGACATAATCCACTCCCATAAGGTAGTCACAATTAATCTTTGACCATTCAATGTGAAATTTGATGGATGCATTTATTTACTTGACTATGCTGAAACTTCAAAAGAAATTTTCTTAAACTTTGTGATGTAACCAAACTATCAAATTTCATATCGGATGGTTACACTCCTTGTATCAAAGGTAAATGGTTTCATTATATGAATAACACTTAAAAATAGTAATGAGTGAATTTATAAAGTATTTTGTGCATGGCTCGTCATCATCCATCAGACGGTCACGATTGTCTGATAGCATTTTAATTTTGATCATTTTTCTACAAATTAGATTGACATGAAAATTTGAAGGTGTGTGTATTTTATGAGACACATAAAATATAAAAAAATTAATCTAGATAAAAAATGACTAAATTGGCCCTATGAATATGTTAGGGTATTTTTTTATCATTTTATTTTTACAGAATTATTTTTAATACTTTATTTAGGTGCGAGTTGGTTAAATGTACATATGCTCCAAATTTTAAGTAAATCCGATTTGAAAAAATTATCAAAATTCAAACACTATCACATAATCATGACCATATAATAGACATTGTATGGTGATGAGCCATGTGCAAAATGCTATAGAAATTCACTCTTAAATATTTTTAAGTGTTTTTCTATATATAGAACTTTTAAAGTATTTTACTCATAGCTCTTCACCATCCAAAGTTTATCATACAGTCAACGTTGTCTTATAGCATTTGAATATTTTTTCTACAAATCTAGTTGACTTGAAATTTTATAGGAATTTACGACAAAAATAACCAAATCACCCCTATGAATATTTTAGGGGTATTTTTATCATTTTATTTTTGAGAATTATTTTTTATTATTTTATTAAGGTACGAATTTGTTAGATTTACATATGCTTCAAATTTTAGGTCAATCTGATTTGTTGAAAATTAGTAAAATTCAAATACTATCAAACAATTGTGACCGTATAATGGACTTTTGATGATTATGAGCCATCAACGAAATACTATAGAACTTTGTTTATGAGTACGTATAAGTGTTTTTCAAACACACACACACATAGTGTTTTCCGTATAGGGATTGTATATTAGAAGACCAATTACCTTTGGTACAAATAGGTCACGTTCATCTTTAGCCATTAGATGTGAAATCTAATAAATTGAAGTGTCACAACATTCTAGGAATTTTATTTTGTACATTGTGCCCAATCAACAATAAATCCTCAACCATCCGATTTTACATCCAACTGTCAATAATGATTGTGAACTTCTTGTATAAAAGATCAAGGTTAAAAAAACAAAAAACAAAACAGATTTGTGACATGGAACGGCAACCGCAAAAACCGTGTCGGATTAGTGGATCGACGATTCGAACTGGAGAATCAACCAGATTGGCAAGATCACTATAATTTCTTAAAATTTTAGTTTTTTAGGTTTTAAAAGAAAATAATGGTATTGCATTATAATTTTTAATTATTTTACTAAAAATACATCAATACTAAGAACAAGTCTCATACTTGAGTATTTGTTATCTATTCCATCTATTTTGTGGCCAAGATAAGATTTAAAATACTACTCATTGCAATAATATGGATCTCCCTAACTTAAATTTTTATAGTGAAAAACAATAAAAAGATCATACAATAAGTTTGGACCTTATAATTTAATAAATTAGAAAAAGGATGTGAAACTCACAATGAGCTACCATGTTTTTATTAAACCAAAATGGCAATCGGGAATAAAGTTGTGGCCCTCCTTTCTTACCACATATACTTTCACTATTCTAAAGTTTTTTTTTTTTTTTGAACAAAGGTTTGAAAAACCTCAAATTTCAGATGAGTTAACTTATTTCCAAAGTCTTGCCATGGTTACAATTACAAAAAAATTTCCTCTCCACTATATGAGATTTAGCAAGCAAAAGTATATGTTGCTGAATAAATAGATTTAAGTTGTAATAATTATACGAACAAAAATATAGAATTTAAAACAATGAATTTATTATCAAAATTTAATGAAATTAAAAAAATATATAACATAAATTTACTTTTTTAATAAGGAAAATGGATAGAGAAACTTGAAAACAAATTTTAAAAGGGCAAGCTTTCGATGCTTCCCCTACAACATAAAACTTATATACTTCCGCTTATCCAACCGTCCATTCTGAATGGAGGGCTAAGATCTCAATCACAATGTCACATCTCTACGCTCTTTTATTTTTATTATAAACTATTGTAACACCAAATTTTGAGTGTCCAATCATCTATTAAACTCCCACTTGTAAAAAATATAAAAAACAATATTCCCAATAAAATAAAATAACCAAAATACCCTTGAAAGATTCAAAAGGTATTTTGGTCATCATATTTTATCAAAAATTATTTTTAATATATTTTGTAGATGCACTCTAATGAGAAGATGGGATATCAAATTTCATATTTATACAATTTGTATGAAAAAAACTAAAAATAAAATACTTTGAAACGTTGGATCTAAGATGAAATGATGAGTGGCTCACTTGATCAACATTGGACGGCTGGATGGTATGGGAGGCATAGATATTCTATATTGTAGGGGAAGTGTAGAAACCTTTCCCATTTTAAAATGGGCATATGGACTATAAGTACACTATGAGTTAGTATTATTTGTTGCTTTTTTAATGTCCCATGCATTATGCACTTCTTTTTTTTTGGGTAATTATGTACTCTAAACATATTTTATTCACCTCAAATTTTAACCACACATCATCACACGAAAGGAATCAGAATGGGCAGTGCAACATCCAATCCAGATTGGACAATTTTGATCCGAATCACCTATAAACCTTGTAAGAAAAACTGGTCCCACTGTATTTATTTCCTTAACTTCATAGAGTTATTGGATCTAAAAAAGTGGCGAAAACAATTTTTAGTTCCTCTTCTAGAATTTTTCTTTTGCCTCTTGTCATTTCCATTGGAATTTCTTGAGAAGTTATTGGGGGATCAAAATATTTGAGAGATCCCAATAAAATTAAAGAAATTATCTTGTCTATAAATTTGAAAACAACATTAATCCGGCTATGGCTAGTCTGATAAGAATTTAAGAGTAGCCATGAGAATGTGCATCATCTTCTTTGATGGTAGTCATAATCTTCATGTCCACTGGAAAAGTATATGAATTTGCGACAAATATAATATAAGCTATGCAATCATTTTGACCGCACGACTGCAAGGATTATCACTATGCGAACAAGGAGTTGAACATGATGGAGGGAAAATGAAATCTAAATGACATTCGTGGTGGGACTTGCTCCCTTCGTTATCCTTCAGTGTTTTAAAATGCGGGGTGCGGTCCGATGCGCTGGGGACTGATGCGGCGATGCAGTCTAGATAAGGGTGCATCACCCCAATATGGTCAATAAATATTAAAAATTTCTAAAACATCTAAAAAATAAGTTAATGCATAAAAAAATATGAAGGTAATTTATGTGATAATAGGTATTTATTGTATTCATTAATTTCAGAAGAATCAGCTGTAGGAGATTCTGTATTTACTATCCATTGACAATCATAGAAGACATTAGAAACTAGAAACTTGAAACTAGTTTCATAAATCATTCAATAACCATAATATAAATTTGCAAGCGAACTTTAAAGTTACAAAATACAAACTAAAAGTTCATGAAGATTAAATACTTCAAACAAATTTGTATCTACTATCCCTTGATAGATCATGAAGACTTGTTGTCAAAACTTTGCTAAAACTTTCTCAAATCAACACCCAAAAGAAACAAATCAACAACCAAAGATCAATCAAGAAGAAAATCTAAAAATTTCAAAAAAATAAATCTCCGCCACTTATTATTATTATTATTATTATTGATTTGATAATTAAACGCCACGGATGTGGCTGTTTTAGGTAGCTTGGGGGGGTTAATACCCCCAAACCCTTTCTCCCCTTTTTTGGGGCTTAAAAAGTCGAAAATGCCCCTTCTAGAGTTACTCACATCACTCGCTGGCCGCATATACGCCCTATACAGGATGCAACACATATGCGCGAGGACGTTGTGCATATGCGAGCGCATTTTAAAACTTGGATGCAATGCGGTTGTCAACATATAATGCATTATGAGGCCGCATATGCAGGGATGCGACCGCATTTTAAAACCTGGATACCCTCTATGAAAGTTGGACTAGGGCAATGTAGCCCATGCAAGTATATACAATTCAAAATTTTCTTTCTTTTCACCACTCAGATTACTTACATATGTTCAAATACATAAAAAAGAATAAAAAAAGGGTAAAAAAATGCAAAGAATCCCAATCACTCTCGCTTACTGCCATTTTGACATCCCTTTATTGCACAGAAATTGCATAAACTTGATCTTGGGATCATGAAACACACTGCATAAACAAAAAATAAATTACCAAAAAATTACCTCAACTGGACTTTGCATACGCCACTTCGGGTCTCCTCTGATGGCGCACGAGATCAAAGTCGTTTTTATATATTTAAAGTACAAAAAACCTTAAGTTATCAACTTTTTTAAATCAGAGAGCAATAGTAAAACTATAGGGTAAAGCTCAATACTTAGTATGGTGGACTAGGTCGCAATACGTAGGTTTGGGGCATAGCCCTCTTTTCTTTTCGCAAGGGCCATAGCCCTCTTTTCTTTTCTCAAAGATAGCTCTATCTTAGAGAGGTTAAAGAGGTAAATAGATCTGATATGTAGAGAGAGATTGGTGTGTCAATCTTAGGGAGATAGAGCTCAAGGGTGAAGAGAAAGTAGTGATTTGGCCCCTATTTATAGATTTTTTTTGGAGTTAGAGTTTTTTAGGAATAACCAACATTATGGAAATTAGATCCAAACCATTGATTATAAGAGACCTGTGCGTGAGAGATCTTAACCATGCAATCCTTAAATCAGCCATCATGATTAAAACGATAGTGCTAGAACATTATACTTCAATTTTCTTAACTTAATCCCATCAAATAAATTAAAATGAAAAATATATTATACTTGCCTTTTTTTTCCATAATCTTCTTACACATACTTTAACTTGAAAATCAAACCTCTTAATTTTCAAAACTTTTCTTTGTCGTTTCAATTGAAATCTCGACAAAACACTTCCCATAAAGTTCAATAAAAAATGATTGGCTTCTTTCACAAGCCACTAAAATAGGAAAGTTCTCTCTTAAGTGGGGCATGCTCCTTCTGGAACCCCAAGTAAGCCCCATGCACCTCCCCACATGCTTTATTTTAGAGGGCCCATGGAGTATAATAGGCCCCCATGTGTAAAATTAATTTTAAAATAAAGAAAATAATTTTTTGAAAAATGTTATTATTTTATTTTTCTCTCTGAATATTTAAAATATTGAAATTTAAATTTTTCTCCATTTATCAATCCATTTTGATAAAATAAAATATCAAGAGACTTCTAAAAATTACACTATCAATCTAAAAATCATTTAAGATTAAAATAAATAATTGTAAATAATTTTGATGGAAATCAGATCCAACTGGGTCAAGGAATTACAAAATTATTGAAACACTCGATTTTCTACTTCAAACTATAATCGACACTCACTTTATCAAACTAACCCAGTTATTCCTATAACCCACAGACTATCGCAGGGGTTCACGATTGGGCTACCAAAGTTAGCCAATAGGTAAGAGAATATAATTGCAGTCTATATATTACAAGTTCTCCCTATAGAGACAAGTCCAAGGGCACATAGACCTTATGCAACCACAACTATATGGTGCATGGGGATAATCTCTTGCATATGTACAAGTATCACCCTCAATGGTGATTCGCTTTCCTAGCACGGCTATTATATGTATAGACCATGTGATGGTTTTATGATGAGGCTTCGGCCATTATCTCTTCAAGCCCACCATCACACACAAGGGTCACACAATCCCTTAACACTCTATCCTGGGTAACTCCAACTTCATCAAGGGATGATTCTGCTAACCCTCATCAGTTGTGTATTAAGCCAAGGTAATTAAGGATTTTTCAACTCAACTGACCTAGACCACACTTCCATTGGAGTTCTTTGTTCCACACTCCCATTGGAGTTCTTTGTTCCACTATATCAATTATTGATTTCATTCTCTCATAAAGCTTTTAATGGCCACAGAAGCCAACACTCCAAGCCATTAATTGGATGGTGATAATCCACATGATCATGTGGTCATCTCGGACTTACATGTAGTGCTGAAGGTGAAGAATGTAGACCACTGAGGCTATATATCCAAACATGCATTACTGAATTTCACTAAACAACTCCTTGAATATCCCACGTAAATATTTTTCTTTCCTAAAATTTCTCTGGATTGAAATGATCAAACCTAAAGAGTAAATTTTGAAATAACTGAAAGAATTGTATCCATTAAGGACAGAGTTTCGGGATGTTAGTCAAATGTAGTGTCCTTCAAAAACTCATCTTCGAGATGGGGTTTGGAAATAAATTACATGTCGATACTCTTCACCACGGAAATTATGAATATGAAGGAAAAAAAAAAAAAAGACTTTAAAACTTAAATGGATTATTTTGAACTTTATATTCCGCCTATTCATCACTATTCATTTTAATTTAATGCAAATCATCATATTTGCACTATTTTTTGGGCTAAAAGATTCTGAATCTAAAGCAAAAGTGCACTTAAAGTAGAGGATGCATATCCTAAAAGATGAGTTTTTGGTAGGGGCCCACATTTTAATGGAACTTAATGTAACATTTTTCTTCCTTTGTATGCAAAGAAAGACTTAAATTGATGAGCGCATTTGTTCCCAAGATGATTTTGGAAGTGATGGGCTGGTGGAGTAACATAAACCACTACCAATGAATTGAATTGTGCCGCAATTCACAAACAAATTTAAATTAAATAGGGTATGAAAAGCTTAGCAAGTTAAAACCTAGATTAGAGAGTTTGAGAGCCCAGTAGTACACCAAGACATTATTTTAAGAAAATATTTTGATAGGGTTGCAGTTATATCATACTAAGAGAAGCCTCACCTCAAAATTCACTGAAAATTGTAGTTCTAGAGTTGGAAAAGCTTCAAATTGATCATCTCAGCCTTGAGCAGTATAGTTGTGAAAAAAAGAAGGATTTCAAACCCTAAAAATAGTGTTTATCGTAACACATTGTCTAGACTATCTATTTCGTCCTAAATAATAAATATTCACGGATCTGCAAGATTTGTACCTTGTTTTTAGCTTCAAATTTTATAGTCGGTATTAGATATTGATTTTAGAGCCATCATAGAGATTTCTAATGCTCAAAATTCTTTTGGAACGAGGATTAGGTGAGGTTTTCTTTGTTTTCCTAAAGGGTGCAATTGGCATACGGATGTATCCATAGCTGTAGAGGTAAGGTGCACCCTCAAATTTTATCGTCGTATATAATTTTGATGTAAAATGTTCTTAGGAATATCTCAAAATCTATTTTTATATCTAATTATAAAATTTTAAATTTAAAACATATGAAAATCTTGAAAATGGATGGTGTAGATAATATGTTATAAAATGTATTATTTTCGAGACTTAAAATCGTTTTATTTTTCATGGTCATACATCTCGATGTCGAGATGATCAATCAAAGAGTTTTTCAACATTAAAACTGCCTTTTTCGATAGATTTTAAGTTGCATCCGTAGTTCTACATTATATGATTGCATCCTTATATAGACTTTTTCCTTTCCTACAACCTAGGCCTTGTAGAAACTGCGGCCTTATTTAATGCAAATGCAAAGAATACAATATTTGCGCTAATTAACATTTGGTTGTGTTGCTTCAATTCATGGATTGGAGGTAATGGCATGCTTCAGTTGTCTTAAATTTTTGAACCTCTCTCATATAGCGTTGTTTTAGCATGAATTTAATATCTAATAAAAAGAACCCTACTCATTAATATGTAGCACATTTTTGTGATAATTTAATTAAGGGTGTGATTTGTATAGAGCGAAGGCTCCAAACAATAATAGTAAAGCGCACTTTCAAAAAGTGTCGAGAAATGTGATTTCAATATTAGAAAACTTTGTGATAACCTTAAAATATATTTTCATCTCTAATTATAAAATTTAAAGCTTCAAAAATAGTGTAAATCGAGCAGATCTATAAACACTTGAAAATCTTGAAAATTGACAGTCAAAAAATGCATTACAAGATGCATTATTTTCAAAACTTGAAATCCATTTTTTTTCTCATATCTATGCATCTTGAGGTTGAGATGATCAATTTGAGGATATTTGGACATCAAAACAACCTCTTCTAGAGAAATTTTTGAAGTGGGCTCTAATTTGATTCTTTAGAACCTCAGCTCCATATACATTTTTTCCTTTAACTAATGACAATTGATTTCTCCATCAAGTGAACCCTATAAGTTAAAAGATTTAGGCATCCAACATTATATCTTCCCTAGAAAAAATGACACTCGATAATTGTCTTATATTTGCCATTCACCACGGTTTTCATTCCAACCACTAATACCTTTAAAACTCCAAATGTATTTGGACAAACGGGTAGGAGCCTATCTTTCCACTTAATTACCCAAAAAAAAAATCCAAAATAGGGAAATCTATTTCGAAAGAAGTAGCTTTTGGAATCTAAAATTTATTAATGAATGCTTAACAAAATCGAAAGCGGGCTGGATAACTTGACTTTCTGGGCCCTTTTCTACCTACATTTACTTGCCTGGTAAAATCTTAGAAGAACCAGAAATAGCCGTGCAACTACTAACTCTGAACTGGCGCCGACTCTGGGTACCAAGCCTAAGGGCCGGGCCTAAAGTATCATTTTTCTTTCTTCTCTTTGTTTTATTTACTTTTTTATTTGTTTTCCTCTAGTTCCAAATTCTTCATAAATTTCCCCTCTCGTCTCATTGAATACTCGAAACTTCTTTCAAACTCCGAGGCTCAGGCGTGCTGGAAGCTGGCTCTATTGGAAGTCCAATTAAACGAGTTTACGCCCTAAACTAAGGCAGGAACCGCATTCCGTACTGACATTTTCAAGTATAAACACTGGGGTTCTCTAATGGTGCAATGTTCTGATCAAATAGTCGTGACACCGTGCACAGCTCTAAGGAAACTATGTATTTCTCAATCCTGGTATTCCTCCTCCACAACCTCACAATCAATAATTAAAATGTTGGACTCCTATACTCTTGAGGATTTAGATCAATAAATACTCAGATTCAGGTTTTTGGTGAAGAAGGATGTGGATTCAATAATACCAGAGAAATATTATTAATTATAACAACTATACTTCTTTTGGGTAATCAAGTGTGGGAAAATGTTTTAGATATAAGATTTCACATTCGTGCATTGTCATATACAATGAGTGGACATAGGCTACTATAAAATCTAAAAAGTATACTTTTAATTTGATGTAATTTTACTGTTTCAATAAAATTAATCATGAAATTGAATTATCTATTGTTCGGCAGTATCCAGAAAGTTATATGAGATAAACTTGTAGATAGTTTTACGTATAAGTTTACTATTTAAAAGGCTATTTTTACTTTATTTAAGATAATTTTCTGAAATTATTGGCCAAAAATAGTTGAAATTTACTAAAAAGTTAAATAATTAAATTCTATGTATATATTGCAAGTACGTTCCAAACAATTAACTGAATAAAAGCTTTCAAAGTATATTAATTTTAGATAAGATAGTTTATTCCAGATAAAATTAATTGTCATTCAAAGAAATCCTAAAACATTTCAGTGATTTTCTAGGTTTAAGTTCTCATTTATCCTTGTAATCTTTTTGGCCAAAAAGTAGTAAATCTTATATGACTTCAGTTTTAACATTGGAATTTTTTGCAAAAATGTCATTAAAATAAGAACCACCTCAAAAAACTATTAGGGTGGTCAAATCACCCATTATCGACATGATCGTTACTTTAGAAAGAACATTTCACTCAAGCGCTTATAGTATTTTGTTAAAAATATTCAAAATACATTTCTTCAAGGTTTAAAATATTGAATAAAAAGGGATATTTTTATAGCTTGGCCCATGACATAAGTGGCGCCAAATCACTACTTGTCAATGTTGCAAAACCGCAACAAGTCATTTTATGAAGAACTTATATGTTTTGGGACCTAGGTCAAGTGTACTTTCGTCATCTAGCTTGATCATTTAACTCAAGCTAGATGACCATTTAATTTGAGCTGAATTAATAAAGAGATTGTATACAATGAGACCATTTACCTTTTGCACAAGAAGGTCACATTTACTTACAACCATCTGATGTGAAATTTGATAGCTTGGATGTGTCATAAAGTTTGAGAAAATTTCTTTTGAACTTTGAGCTTGATGAATGAAATAAATGCAACCACCCAATTTTACATCCAATGGTCTTTCTCATTATGGTCAAGATCATTATATACTTTGTTTTATGGATCCAACATATTTTAATGACAAAAGCTTGTTTAATGTTTCAAACTCAATATATGCAAGGTTATTTACATTATTTTGATAGGGTCACTTGAGTGGGTCAAGATCACCAAAATAGCCCTACACATTTGAGGATTATATTTATATTATTAATATATTTTTGTATTATGCTAATATATCTTTGTATTATTATTAATATATAGATAATATATATTTTATTAAATATATTATACATCTATACTGTAATATAATATATATAATTAATAAATATCGAAACTATATTGTATTGTATTGTATTATATATTTAATACATATTTATACAATATATATATTTATATAATATCGTGTATATATTTTATTGTACAATATATAATATATTTCATTTCTATATATAGTTATATAATATTTTAGATTTAATATATAAATAATATTTAATATAATAATATTTAAATAGTATTTAAATAAATATAACTATGTACTTTAGTTATAGTAAATAATGCATGTATATATTTAACATATTCATGGAATAATTTTAAATTATATATATAAATATGTATTTATGAAATATATTTAAATCAAATTACCAAACATATGAAATTCACTACTGTGTTTTTTAAACATGTTAACAAATATAAAGACAAGAAAGTTTACAAAAGTTTTTCCTACAAAAACATATGTAATTAATTTTCATGCAAAAATATTTACGCGCAAGCAAAACGTGCCATAAAAGATAGTATAAACCTTTTAGAGCACGGATGTCCTGACTTATGTGCATCGTCACTTGTCACTGTCCTTGACAGTTTATTTCAAGAACCAATAAATTTTGACTGCATTTATCTAAGGGTGCGGTTTGTATAGCCCTCTTTATATATCCCCTTTGAGATCTAACTTCATTTCTTTCTCCCTCATTTTGGTTTTTGTCCAGGTAATTGAGACTAGCAAAGTTGCCCTCAGTTAACCGAAAAACCTTGATAACTTCTAATTCTCAATCAAATTTCAAATCGTTAGTACTGACCGAGCTTAACTAAAAATCCAAGCTTCTATCAAGTGCAAATCAGTGTAGGAAAAATCAAACCGCAACGGTTAACAGGACATGGGCCGGAAGCAATTCAACAGGCCTCATTGATAAATTAGCAAATTTAACTGTTTTAACTGGGCAAGTCATGGGTGGTAAAAAAAAAAAGTGTTAAAAATACAAAAAATAAATAAAACCTATAAAATATGAAAAATGTATTTAAAAAATGATTAAACAGATCATATCCAAATAAAATTGAAAATTAATGAAAAAAATGAATTTTAGAAAATCAATTTGTACTCAGGGGTATTTTTAGATTTTTTCAAAAAAGATGAAAGAAATAAAAATAAATATTAACGGCCAAAACAATTTCCAATTTTGCCATAATGATGAAAAAACATCAAAAAAATAAAATACAAATAAAATCCCATATTTTTTGTGATTTATATAATTTTTAATTTTATAAAAACGGATGATTTTTCCGACAATGATGCAAATCAATACTGATTTTTTGTCTTTTCTTAAGATGCAACTTAAGATTTAGATATAAAATGCTTCACTAAGGTTGGTCATATCCTAGGGGTATTCTTATTGTGACCTAATTGCATTTTGGATTCTCTAAGTCAGGGGTGTTAGGTACCTCAAAGACTGAGTATTTTGTGTATCAGGGTCCAATCTTTGGAATAAATAGTTTGATTGAGTTTTCAAGTGAAGTTCAAGTTTTTGTATTTGGAACTTTGTAACAGTTTGAGGAATGTAGTGCTAAGTGTTAACCCATTTTTTAATGCAGACTTCACTGTTATTTTTCGATAGTTAATGTACGGCGACTCAGTATGTTTTATTTATGGGTGCGGTTTCTTGCAACCTTAAACAATTCAATTTAGGCGCACCTCCAAACTTTATTATAACATATAATTTTATTATAAAAAATTCTTAAGATTATCTTAAAATCTATTTTTATATCTAATTAGAAAATTTTAAACTCCAAAAATACTTAAAATCATAGAGATCTATAAACATATGAAAATCTTGAAAATGGACGGCCTAGATAATGTGTTGCAAGATGCGCTATTTATGAGACTCAAAAACTTCTTTTTTTATATTCATACATCTTGATATCGAGATGATCAAATAGAGGGTTTTTCAACATTAAAATAGTCTTTCCAATAGATTTTTGAGGTGCATATGTAATTCTACATTTTAAGGTTGCAACCTTATATAAACTTTTCTCTTTATTTATTTCACTATCTATGAGCTCGGAGGCCACCTTTGCAGCAACTTGGCCCAAGCTGATCCATATATAAAAATATATATATGGAAAACTCTTAAAAACACCTATATATGCCCCAATCACAATGTCACGTCTTCACACCATTTTATTTTTAATTATTTTCCTATAAACTATTTTGACATCAAATTTTGTACGTCCAATCCTCTACTAAACTCGCACTAGCGAAAAATATACAAAAATATTTCCAATAAAAAAAATGACAAAATACCCTTGAAAATTTCAAGGGTATTTTGGTTATTATATTTTATCGAAAAAATATTTTTAATATTTTTATAGCGCTCTTCAATGAGAAGATGGAAGATAATTAAAAATAAAATATTTTGAGACATCAGATCTAAGATCAAATAGTGAATGGCTCTCTTGATCAAAATTAGATTGATAGATGGTAGAAGCAGCATAGATCTTATATGTTGTGGGGAAGTAAAGAAACATTTCCCTTAGTATTTTTAGAATTAACATATTTCCCCAAACTCGCTTTACACAATATAAGTCAACAATTTTATGGAAAAGGTTTGGGATTTCTAAAGCTTTTACTATGGATCATGCAAAGCTACCTAATTTTTCTAATAAAAAGTGCGGATATTTTGACCTTTGGCTAGAAAAGCTGAATTAACCCCAATCTTTTTTTTCCCCGTTTTTTCGAACTTTTAGATGTGAAACTGAATGAGTAGGTTGCATCACTCCTCCGCTCAAAGTGTATAAAGGACAAGAAGAGAGAGAATTTTATGCGTTAGGACTAACTAGAAAAGCATTCTAACCAATGGTTTAAAAAGCGGATCGGTGACTCGGATCGGGTACCTCAAAAACCGATTTGGATCGGCGAATCGGCGATCCGGATCAAGAATCGGGTGAATCGGTCAGAATAAAGTTTCAAAAAAATCCAAAAAAATTATTAAAATTCATTATAAATATTGTTTTTTAGGAATTCAATAAGAAATGAGGTACTCCATTAAGAATTTTCATGTTTTTCGCAAGAATATGCGAATATTGATATGTTCTTTCCTTGCATGAACTACTATTCAGCATTTAATTTACATCACACAAAAGGATAAATATAGAATTATCATAGAATAAGTATATCAACATACATGGAGTACAATAAAACATACAATTAGTAACATACGATCTAAAAATAAAATGACAGACGACGTTGTTGTTTTTCTTGGTCACGCTGGTGCCATTGATTGAATTCGTTTGACAATTCATTGATTCGATCTAAAAATGAATCATCGATATTAGCAGGCGTCTGACTATACCCAAATCCTTGAGTGTTAGTGTTTTGTTGTGTTCCCAATCCAAAATCCCCGAAGCTTGTCCTACCTTCATGCTCACCTACACTATCGTGCTCATCCCTACACTGTTGCTGTTGGGACTCGATATGTGAATAATATGGCTGGGATAGGGTGGCCTCAGAATCATCGTCTCTCTCATTTTCTCTTAGACCCCCTTCCCACTCTCCCTCATTAGGTGCAATATCACCGACATCTCCAACGAATTGTGGATATGTTGGCTAGCTCACCTTATTCAAGATCTTCCTCACCAATAGCCTCAAGGAACGCTCTCTTGTGCAACACTGGCTCCTCCTCTTCTATACCCATTGGTCTGCTGTGTCTGTGACAAATATTGTGTCTAAGTCTATCGGCCCATAGTCTTCAAGCTTCCTTCTTATTTGTCGCTCTCAGAGGTTTAAATTATAATGAACATACACTAGTTTATGAAGCTTCTCAGAATCAAGTCGATTCCTCCTAGTAGTGTGCAACCATTGAAACGTACTAGAATTGCACTCACAGCCAGTAGCAGAACATGTCTGGGAGAACACATTAATTGCTATCCTCTTTAGGTGAGGTACTTCAGTACCATATATCTCCGACCATTCAGCTGGATTAAAATGCAAAAAGCATTGTACGGGCAAGAACAATTCATAAGATTAAATATATGAATGAACAAAATATTAGCGAGGGAATAACCTGGATCCATCATAGTTCGAAAATTCCTAGCAAGTCTAGTTCCGAAGGATCCTATAGCATCCCTATACATAGCAAGCTAAAACAAATATATTACGTTTTAGTGCATTATTTCTCACAAATATAACAACTCAATGAAGTTCTTACCCAAACATTAAATAATACCTCTTGTATTGCTGCTACTTGGTTTCGATGGCTTCTCTCTAACCTTGCAATAATGTATCTGACTCCTTCCATAATCTTGTGGGGATGTTCAGGTGTCAAATAGAAAAATTTTGGGTTGAAGTAGTAACCTACAAAATATATAGATAGAAAAATGTCATTTACAATTTCATAAAAAAATTATTTAAAATGAAACATTGTAATGATATAAATATATA
>NW_006494943.1:4013815-4035389 GCF_000471905.2 Amborella trichopoda
AATTAATTTAGTATTACCTACTACCTACCTTAAAAACGTAACTTAACTTACTACCTCCTACGACTACCTAACGTTTTACTTAACTTAGTCTACAGAGGTTCGTTCTCTCTCTCTCTCTCTCTCTCTCTCTCTCTCTCTCTCTTATATATACACACACAAAAACTATAGATAGGTTTTTCCAAGCATGTCGTTTTGCACACATCTATTTATGTATGCTTCTTTTAGGTATCTTGTAATAGCCTCTCTGGTTTAGAGAGAAGGCTGATTCCTTCCCTGCTGGTTCTGCCTGGTGTCTGTGTTATTTCAGAAGTTATTACAGATGCACCAGCCTGAGGTGCAATGTAAGGAAGCATGTCGAGCGTGCATCGAATGACCCACGAGCTTTTATCTCTACATATGAGGGTAAACACAACCATGACATGCCCCTCTCTCAAACTGCTGGTCCCAGTGCTATGGATGCCACTTCCCAACCCTCCAATAAAACGAACCAGTGATTGACTTGAAATTGTATTAGTTGACAAGAAATCCACAAAATCTGCTTCTCTCTCTACAATGGTGGCAATGTGCATCTTGGCAAGAAACAATCATCCGATGGTCTCACTAACTGATTTCTCTTTTTCTTTCTGTTACTTCATTATTACATATATGTTTATATTGTTTTCTTTCTTTTTTATTTTCACCTGTAAAGGCTTGAGTTAGAAGATCTGTTTGAGGTGAGATATGAAATGAAGGTTAGCTAGCTTTATTTGCTCGGTTTTTCTCTAGCGAGGTTATGTTCTTGAGTGGTTTCTATTACAATGTTGTTAATTACACATTTGTTGTATGCTTTTTTGTTCTCTCTCTCTCTCTTGATTGAGTTCTTGTTGGTTGCTGGTTGAATGTACTTAACAAATCTGTAATATAATAATTTAGTTTTCTCGTCTGCTTCCTGTCATCCCCACTTTCAGCCAAACATCATCATTGTACTTTTATGGGTTTTATTTATTTATTTATTTATTGTTGAATGAGGATATTTACGGTTTCTCTACTACCAGCTGGATAGCCTAAGCAGATTCTAGAAATTTAAGGACTTGTGGGGGTAATGCTATTATCTCATTGTTTTATTTTCTGAACTAACAACAAAAAGTTTGTTTATTTTATTGTGTTATTTTGTTATTCATTGTGTTGCTAAATGCTGCTTCTTTGTTTTTGCTAATTAAGTAATCGATTCACAAATTAAATTGTAATTTGGAACTCAGTACTGAATTCATCTCTGATTGGACAATGAACCTGTGTGATGAAAGATTCTATAAAACTTTGTCATTTGTCATAAGCTTGTCTATTAGTTTCCCATTACAAAAACAATGTAAAATGCTCCAGATGTTAACTTATGGAGAAAACTAAACAGTTCGAACACTTTTCCTTGCTTGTTTGTTTTCATTTTACAGAAACCATGTAATAGTTTCTGAGTTTTCACAAAAAGAAGATCATATATATTTTTAATTACTAAAGAATGGAACAACTCTTTTGCATGCTTGTTTTCATTTTGTAAAAATGATAATATCGGTTCCTGAGAAAGAAAATTATGTATGTTTTAATGCATAAAAGATACTTTTTATGACAGTATGTCAAAGTTATAGTACTGAAGAAAAGTGCATAAATATACACGGAGACCAGATCTATATGAAAAGAGTTCTACTGCTTTCTTAAACTCGGTTTATTTCATTGCAGGTTTAAGTGGGGGTGGTCAGTCTTGCAAAGTCACTCTTGAACCATTTTAGTAAGCTCTGGTTGCTCAAAACTCTGCGAGGGCTGGGACCTCCTCTGCATACTTTTAGTGGCTTAAACGCCCATATGGAGTTGAAGGAATAACAAGTTCCTTGCTTAAACGCCCATATGGAGTTGAAGGAATAACAAGCTCCTTGCATATCCAAGGTGCTCTTCTAGCCTTTGTTAATTCTCAAAATCACTCAGGAGACTATGGTTGGTAATGGCGCGTCACAAGCTGTTCATGCCAGTCCCAAGCCCGGATCAAAGAGGAGAGTTGTTTTAGGTTGGGGCAGTCAGCATAAAACTATGCTGTATCTATTCCTGATTAGAATCCTAATCCTGAACAAAACATGATTCGTGTAGCCGACCCCAGATAGTTGGGGTAAGGCATGGATAATAATGACGATGATAATCCACGAGATCATGGTGGGGTGTCTTTGTGTGTCCAATGAATGGTTGGTGGTGATGGAGAGAGAGTGGAACCTTCCTTTGAGCACATGTCATGTTCTTGTAGGTCGCACCATTTTGTTATCACTGTGTATCCAGTGGTCTAGGATGCAATTTCACATAGGTTTTTCTATGGTCATGTGGATCATAGTATACAGTTCCTTAAATGGATAAATGGATAAGTTTAGTTTGTGAATTTGAGCAGAAGGGATGAGATAGAATTCTTCTTCGGTGAGGGGTTTTCAAAGAATGCTTTCAAAATCACTGTGAAAGAAGTCATTTTTAGAAGCTCTTATTCTGCATATGAAATTATGAACAAATCCTTTTGAGTTGATAACTGAAACTAAGTGGGAGGAAACTCGAATATTAAACTTAGATAATTACATGTGTTCCTTTTTCCACTATTCCCCTTATGCCCTAAAGTTGGGTTACAAAAAGAGCACTTGGAACACTTTGCACTGGACCTTATACCTGAGGGAAGTACACTATGATCCACGAGTATATGAAATACGTGATTAAGGGCCATCATGTCCGACTTTAGGTTGGTGACTGATGGAGGGAGAGGTGATCCACTCTCTTGCTTTCTTGTTAAGGGTCCAAGCAATTCATTGGACGGTGATGACCATTTTCAACCACAGTTCATGTGTTCATATGGTTACCATGTACAATAAATTAAGTATGAGATGATAAGAGTCATCTATAAAGGCACTAAGTTTATAGTATTATGTTAGTTGGTGTTGTATTAGAAGATTGGGTCATCTTTGATTTGGGTCACTTGCCTACTGTCTCAAGGAAACGTATACAATACGGCAATTTATGTTTGGCATGAGAATGTCACAATTTGTCAACTGTTACATGTGAAATCAGACAATTGGAAATGTAACTATTGACTTTGTTCAAAGTCTAAAGAAATCTCTCGAACTCTATAAAAGGATTTTAGCTGAATTTTATCTAACAACGAATAATGATTGTGGTCTTTTTGATCAAATATAAACAAATTTATAGAATACAATCCCTTGTAATCAAAGTCTGCTTGATTATATTAGGGACTACATGATCATTAAGCACCACTTGGTAGTCTTGACTGGAACATCCCCATAACAGTCATCGAAGAATGCATGAAGTAAAGCCCATTTTTTTTAGGACTTAAGGAAACCTTGCATGGAGACTTCTGTCTTGCAAACCATTGATCTTTCCAATATGTTCAAATCCTAGGTGGTAACCCCCTTATCTTACATCTGGGACACCTCATTAATTAATTTATATATTTTTGTTATATCAGCATGAATACGTATAAGAGCTCGTCAATTAATTATTCAAACTTTGGGCATAGAAACCAATATTTCTTTTTTTTTGTGACCAGTGTTTTTAAAATTCTTGAGCCAACTCGGAATCACAGTTCAGAATTGGTGGTGAGCGAGCCAGCGAACCTTGGAATTGCTTGGGGAGCAATTGCTTGGTTGCTCCTTTTCTTCTTTTTCTTTTTAAAATTTTTCACTATTTTCTGCTATATCTATACAATATTTCGACTCATAAATCACCACAATCAGGTCGGTCAACTAGGAATCGGTCCCCTAGCAATTCAAGGTGGTTACGCTTGTTTTAAACATTGATCAAGACGATCAACTATCCTCCATTTGATGGTTTTCCTTATGGTTCATAGATTTAAGCGTGAGAGGCTTGGACCATGGAGGGCTTTGTTCTTGATAAAAAGGAGGGTGAAACAGAGCATATGATGTATGAAACAATTTGTCAAACATTTTCAGCAACTAAAGATCTTCCTATTTTTAGGTATGAATAGTTGTTTTCTCAAGAAGATATATGCCCCTGACCGATAGATACTTAGTGGCAAATGTGTCATCTGAATGCCTAGTTAAATGGTAGGAATCCAGAGTACCAGAGTTGCCTTTGGTAGACAAAGCGTTAGCAAAAGAGAGATGATGGATTGAAAATTGAACATGCATGTCTGTCTATATAAATAGTAAATTCAAGTAAATTATTTTAGAGTCACTGTGGTAGCACCCCATATTCTAGTTAACACGTTGTGGTTTCTATTCTCACCGCTAACACTATCTTACTAATACTTTTAGAAAGCTAACTCGTAACTAGTAATTTACTTGAAAAAATGGTAGGGGTTTATCTTCCCACTGAATTACCCAAAAAAAACAAAAGGGTGCGGTTTGTATAGAGCCTACCTTCAAATAGTATAAAAAAATGTGGTTTCAATATTAGAAATCTTTGTGATAGCCTTAAAATATGTTTTTATATTTATTTATACTTATTAAAGCTTCAAAAATTGTGTAGATAGACAGAGTGTAGATAGGCAGATCTATGAAAACTTGAAAATCTTGAAAATTGACGGTCCAAAAATGTGTTAACAAATACATTATTTCTAAAACTTGAAATCTATTTTTTTCTCTTGTCCATGCTTTTTGATGTCAAGATGATCAATTTGAAGATATTTGAACATCAAAACAACCTCTTCTAGTGAAATTTTTTAGATAGGCTCAAATTTGATTGTTTAGAGACTTTTCTCAAAAAAAAACCTTACCACCATTATATGTAATTGAAAGGAAGTGATTTTTTTTATTCTAGATTTTAACGATCATAAAATGACTGATAGTTGCAGTGAACATGTAACTGAATACCTAGAAGAGCCACAATAGTTCACATTCATCCATTAGCAGAGAGACAACCGACATTGATGCATTCATGTAGCTAAAAGTCTCACCATGTGCTTTTCAACTTTGCTTTTTTCTTTTTTTTTTCTTTGTTGCTTTTTCTTCGTAATTTGTCATCCCATCAATGAAAAGTTACCGTTAAATATTTTAAAAAAAGAAAAAAGTCTCACCATGTGGGAGCACCTTAGAGTGAAGGGAGTCGCACTATCAACAGTTTATTTCGCATCCAAACAATTCTATAGCAATCACAATATTGGGAGTGGATTTTTTCACATTTTAGCATTCATCTATACTACCAAATAGTGTGGTATCAAGCACTCCAGTGGGGTTCCCTACCACCCACCGTTATGGTTTCTCTTGAATGGGAGTTTCCACCAACTAGGTTTGACTAGCTGTGCAAAACATAATGCGAACCATGAACCCAACATACACATAAACGTGGACTCAGTGTGCAGCTGCGAGCATACAGAGTACAACGTGTTCCTTAGCTGCCCTTGTGCCCAATCGCATGTACCTACATATATACCTAGGGGTGGCAATGGACCTGGGACCCGACGAACGGGGTCCGGGTATGGGTCCAAACATTGAACTTGGCAGGTCGTTCCGGAGCAAGGTCCAAGTGGACCCACCCCGAATAGTGTTATTATTTAATGGGAAAGTTTATATAGAGTCGCGGCTCTAAACAATCAAATTTGAGCCTATCTCAAAAATTTCACTAGGAGAGGTTGTTTTGATGTTCAAATACCTTCAAATTGATCATCTCGACATCAAGAAGAATGGACATGAGAAAAAAATAGATTTCAAGATTTTGAAATAGTATATTTTGTAACACATTTTTGGACCGTCAATTTTCAAGATTTTCAAGTTTTCAGATCTATAGATCTACACTATTTTTTAAGCTTTTAAATATAAAAAGATATTTCAAGGCTATCATAAAGATTTCCAATATTGAAACCACATTTCTCGATACCATTTGAAGGTAGGTTCTAATTTGATTGTTTAGAGCTTAGGCTCTATGTAAACCGCACCCTTATTTAATTAATATTTTAATATATAATATTTAAATAAATATAACCATATATTTTAGTTATAATATTTAAATAAAAGAGGTATATATTTAACATAATATAATATATAAACGTATTTAAATATATACTTTTTTTATTTTGGGGTTGTGTTCAATCGGGTTCGGTCAATTCCCTTGTAAATGTGTTTAGCATGCAGCAAGTAGGCCTTCTCTCACCTTGGTTGCATGAGCACGTGAAGATGATGAAACCTAATCTCCACTCTCTTTGCCTCATTCATCAAATTGGAGCTAAAAATCCTTAACATTCTCTCTATATACAATACAATCTTTTCCGATAGCTATGACTTTAAAGGATATTATTTTGGGTGTAGTTTGTATAAAGTTGAGGCTCTAACCAATCAAAATACGGCGCACCTTCAAATAGTATTAAAAGAGCGGTGGTAAGAGAGAAATATAGGGTTTTCAGAGATTCCATAGTGTCGTACTCCAAATGAGAAGAGTTCAAGCCTCAGATTTTTGGAAAGCCTCATATTATTGGAAGGCTGTGGTGAGAGTTAAAGAGGCAGTAAGGCGGAATGTAAGGTGGCTGCTGGGTACTGAAGAGAATATTAGCTTATGGCATCACAAATGGATTGGAAAGAGCATGTTGAAGTTAGCCTTTCCGTAGGTGTATGCAAGAATGGTGAACCAAGCAGCCAAGGTAGTGGAATGTTGTTCTATGATGAATAATTGCCAAGTTTGGCACTTGTCATTTCTGTATGAAAAGGTTTCGGATGAAGTGGGTGAAGAATTTGCAGCTTTACTGGATGATTTAAACTCCGTTATATTGCGACGGATTTAAAAGATGAGGTGATATGGGAGGTTGAGAATGATGGTGGTGTCTTTTCGGTTAGATTAGTATATATGTTGCTTATAATAATAGGCATAGAGATTTGTCACACTCTTTGAATGGGGTGTGGAAAATTCATAAGGTTCAAACTTTTCTATGGGTCCTTCAAGAGAAAACTCTAAATGTAGATAATTTTTATAATAATAGGCATAGAGATTTGTCACACTCTATGAATGGGGTGTGGAAAATAGCTGCCCCTCATAAGGTTCAAACTTTTCTATGGTCCTCCTTCAAGAGAAAACTCTAAATGTAGATAATTTGCAAAAGAAAGGACGAGTGATGGAAAACGTTTGTCTGCTTTGTAAAGATGATGAAGAAAATTGTGATTACTTGTTCTTGCATTGCTCTTTTACAAGAACTATTTGGGAGAGGGACTTTGTTAAGATGGGAATTCAAATGGTGATGCCGATAAGTCATGGAGAGCTCTTGTTTCAAATGGATATTCCAGGATTACGAAAAAATGTCGTTCGATTGTAGGGATAGTATTTAGAGCAGCTATTTTGTTGGAAGTTTGTAGGGAAAGAAACTGTAGAACTTTTGATGGGAAAATCTGTGTTATGATGAAGATTAAAGAGAGCATTTTATATCGCGTTTGGCATTGATTGTCGGTATCAAGAGAAAAAATAGGTATTTATAAGACAGACATATCGGTGAATTTGAAGAGTGTGGTCACAAATAAAACATAGAAGGTTAAGCCTAAGGGAATGTGACATCCTCCAGAAGAAGGTTGTATAAAGATAAATTTTGATCATAGCTCTTTTGGTAATCCGATTCCAGCCGGCTTTGGAGGAGTCCTGAGAGATTCAAGTGGGGCCATTCTTCTCTCTTATGCTGGGCCTTGTGGGGTGGCTTCATCAAATGAAGCAGAGTTTCGTGGTATATTACAAGGCTTGAGATGTATCAAGAAAACGATTATGGGGTTTGCAGTCTTGGTGGAGGGCGATACAGATAATGTTATCAATTTGTGTATCAAATTTGCAAAACCACCTTGAAGATTTTATTCTCTCTGGGCTGAGATTTTGGAGTTGTGTCAATTACTAACAATCTCTTTTAATCATGTCTCTAGGGAAGCAAATGATTTAGCAGATGGTTCGGCAAAGCTTGGGGTCACTTAGAAGAGACAATTGTGGCATATGAGCTTCTTCATATATGATCTATTTGTAATTAATTTTAAGTAATAAAATTTTGTAATATTGTCAAAAAAAAAGATATTGTTTCAATACTAGAAATCTTCATGAGGCCTCGAAATTTATTTTTATCTATAATTATAAAATTTAAAATTTCAAGATTAGTGTAGATCGAGTAGACCTATGAACATTTGAAAATCTTGAAAATTGACGGTCCAGAAAATGTATTACCAGATACACTATTTCCAACATTTAAAATCATTTTTTTCTCATGTTCATGCATATTGAGGTCGAAATGATCAATTCGAGGATTTTTGAGCATCAAAACAACCTCTTCTAGTGAATTTTGAGGAACACTTTAATTTGATTGTTTAGGGCCTGACCCTTGTGTAAAATTTTTCTTATTATTTTTTGAATAATACCCAGTATTTCTTCAGTGCCGAAGTATAACAATTTCCTGCACTTATTTGAAATTTTTATGAAAACATTAGGCATCCATACATTATTTGCACACCATGTATTTATCTATCGACGCGAGCCTCAATTAGCATGTGATTTAATCCATCAAGACCCATGGTAATGCATATCTTTAAAACAAGAATCTTATTCAATAAGCCTAAAGCACAACACACAAATAACATAAATCTCTTAGGGTTTTTACTACGAGCATATTGGGGGCTATGTGCTTGTTTCCCGATTCGTAAGTGCTCTAGAAATAAGTCCTATCTCATGAAGAGTAACCTTACTTCTACAATTATATAGGTCAAGCCCTTGCATATATAACACTCTAACAAAACTTCATTAAATGAATTTATTAAAAGTATTGCTCAAGTTCCTCATATACATGTCCTCCTTACTAGATTCATCCATTGATGAATTTCTTTAGAATGGGTGCTTGTGATATTTATATCTTGTTTGCTAACCAACTAACTACGTGAACAACTTGTTATTATCGCATTGAAAGGCCTTTTGTCATAGGATCGGTCAAATTTTCCTTTAATTGCACGTAATATAAACTTATCACCTCATCTCTTGTTATTTAAATAATTTTGCTTTGCAAGTTTGAGTGGTGCAGACTTTTCAAATGCATACTAGACATGTGTAGTTTGATGATCCCCTTTTGTAACTTACTTTGTTCATATGCAAGGGACCCTAATTGAGTTGTCTCCTCTCAATGGAGTGTATTTGAAAGTCAATAGTTCACTGAAGTTACAGTGACCTTGCGGAAAATTTTGTTTATACACATTGTAATTTTAAAGTGTGTTGAAAATTTTCAAGGTGTATTGGCTTGTTTTTGTTTACATTGTAGTCCAAGTCAAGAGAATTGGTTTCTATACACTCATAGTTCAACCGTTTAAAGACCTTTTAGCAAATGAAGTCTTTGATCCTATTGATCCTATTGTCGATAGCCCTGGGGGGCATATGATAGCCCTGGGATCATTGATCCTATTGTCTGATCACAAAATCAGATCTGTGACAGTCTTGAAGTATGTTCGATAATTGAAAGAATCCATCAAAACTGCCAACTTATATTCAAACGTCCCTTACATAAAGCGGAGAAGCATATAACGGCGTTGGAATCATGGATTCCATAGTCTGGTCTCAAAATGAGATTTGTCACAATCCCTAAGTATATTTGACATTCATTGATTTCATTGTTTGATCTCAAAATAAATCTATGACTGCCTTGGAGTATGTTCGCTAATTGAAAGAATCCCTCAAAACTTGCCAACTTTATTCAAACTTCTCCTAAATAAGGCCGAGAGGCATATAATGGCCCTGGAATCATTGATCCCATTGTTTGGTCTCAAAATGCGATTTGTGACAATCCCTGAGTATATTTGACAGTCAAGATATATGATAACCAACTACAAAACTTTCAAGGCATATGAGGCCTTGTGGGGTAAGTTCGGTTCATAGAAACATTTCCACAAATTACATATTGATTGAACATCCATTAGGTCCTTTTGTCCGTTAAGCTTGCATGCACTTTAGGACTATTTGATTTGAGATTAATCCCATTCGTTGATTTCTTATTTTGCATCTTGATTTTGGGTGCCCAAAAATCACCCCCAACACCAGGTTAGCCTCGACATTTGTTTAGGCAGTTAGAGTTGTTTCTTCCTCTTTGTTGTTAGCATCATTTTCCACGACTTCTGATACATTTATTGATTAGGCCCTAAACTGTATTGCCTAAAGGCAAGGCAGTCCTTGGTGTGATGAGTATAATTTTGATACCACTCACACCACTTTGATTTATTCTCAATAGAGAGAGGAGGATTCCAAGGTGTAGGCAATTCAACAAGTTTATGCTCCAGTAATTTCTCTAGGACGTCTCTCATCTGTTCTTCTATGAGTGTGAATTCCCTAGGTGCGGCATTTTACTTTCTCCCGTGGTTTATCGATCATGTTGACTTCTCTATTGGTTGAGTCCTCATTTTCACTATGCACTTATAGGGATACGGCTAGGACTTGGCCTTCTATCGGTTCGATGCTGGCCGTATGCCCTTAGCCCATTCATAGAGTTCAACTCACTCTAATATGGAGTCAAACGAGAAGGGCATGAATCCATTATTGAAGAAGTACTTGCACTCGAGCGAGCATTCTTGATAACCAACTTAATCTTGACTAGAATTGAAAGTGGACACTCAATGATCCGAGAAGCAGTGTTTTTAAACCCAGTGACATAGTTAGTGATAGACTCGCCGGTCTCCTATCTCATGGTAGTTAATTCACCAAGGTTTGGCCTTGTGATAGTGTAAAGAAAATGCCTGAACATCTCGTCGGGGGTGATGTGAGGATGATTTTTCATTAACTCTCAATACTATAAAAGTGGTTCTCTCGATAGGTTATATTAGAACATCACCTCAAGGCAATGAGGCCTATTGGGTAGGGCTAGTATTGTGAGCAAATTGGTGCCTATATATGATTTTAGATCACTTTTTATAGAGAATTTATATTTGAATTCTGATATGATGAATCGGACTGAAAGATCTTCCCAAATTTCCAAGGGTTTCCTGTACAGAGCTCCTAGGTGTCGAAGAGAAATCATAAATTCCCATTCTCTCGAGGGTGCCATGAAGGGTTTTTACATTTTCCTCCATCTTGGATAATAGAGTTATCGACAACACGATGACTTGGGTAGCTGACTTGTTACCTAATCTTTCTTGGTACGACTTTATTCGCACTTGATAGGCGAATTGGCTAGATCGCACCATAGATTGGGCTCAAGGAACCGATTGGATTGGATATGTTGGTTGTTGGTTAACAAGGTTGTTGAGTTGAATTTATCGGTTGTCTGGTGTTCAAATATTGCAGCCCTGACATGCTAAGTTGTGGAGATAAGCTTACAAGACAGAGCTCTCACTAAATGAGGTTTGAGAGCCAACACAATTGATGTGAATTTTGTGGTTCAATGTGATGACCTACACCTCTGAGGCAAGTTATGGTTTGATGGGTTTAGGTTCAATTCGTGAGAAACTTGACAGTCTAAACCAGATTCTCTACTAGGAGTTTTGCTTAGTGAGACGACTTGGAAATGAGTTGTTGGATGATGGTTGGTCATCAGGGTTAACTCGAATCGGGCCAACTAGCTAGAGGTTGTTTGAGGTTCGTACCTCAGTTTGACTAGACTAACCCAACTGGTGTTTCGTTCTTGGTTTTATGCTCCAAACCATGTTCATTTTGTGGCCCATGGTTCCTTAGTAGTACTAATGGGGAATGCTAAGTTAGGCAACTGGATTGTTGGCCACAATCTCATAGGTCCATGGGACATGGTTCCTCTCTGGCTGGTGGCTCAATGCCTTGGAAGGAGATGGGGATGAGGCGATGGACTCATCGCATGAGCCATGGGGTTTAGCTAGTCCAAGCAACCACCACACAAAGATTTGGAAAACTTACCCTTAATTTTAAGAGTAGACGGCTCAAGATGGGGTTCCAAACTATGAAAAAGCTGAAATGTGATTCGGGTTAAAGTAGGTCCACATAAGTCCTGAGCCAACCCTTATGGGAGTGCTATGGGGTCTTACTATTGTGGGGTGCTTTTAAAGATGGGATTAACGGAAGGGTTATCACCTTAAGATTGTGTGAACTCCAAACGTCTCGACCCTAGTGAGCTACATGCCCCTCACAACCTTATCACCGGTTTTAGGGGGTTTTTAGAATTTTTGAAATGATTTTTTGATTGGTGTGTGCGAGATGTGTAGAAAATTACACTCAGTAGATGTGGTACAACAATCACAGGCACATAGCAAAATAATCGAGCAAATATTCTATCTAAATAAAATATTGCAGGCAAATCTTCTTATGAAAATGAAATATAGTTGGCAAATATTTTATAGAACTAAATACTACAAGCAAATCCTAAGAATGGCAACTAATATGGCAAGTGTAGCACATAAATAATGGTTGAATATGTGCTTCTCTATCTTTTCTCCTCTTTTTCTTTCTTTTTTTTCTTTTTTTTGTATGAAAGCAAAGATAAAAAAAAAAAAAGGGTGTGGTTTGTATAGAACCGTAGCTCTAAACATTCAAAGTAAAGCACACCTTCAAATAGTGTCGAAAAATGTAGTTTCAATGCTCTAAATATTTGCGATAGCCTTAAAATATATCTCCATCTTTATTTATAAACTTTAAAGTTTCAAACTCTATGAAAACTTGAAAATCTTGAAAGTTGATGATATGAAATTGCGTTACAAGATGCGCTATTTCCAAAACTTGAAATCTATTTTTTTTCATATCCGTGCAACTTGATGTTGAGATGACTAATTTGAGGATATTTGAGCATCAAAACAATATCTTCTTAGTGAAATTTTGAGGTGGGCTCTAATTTGATTGTTTAGAGCTTCGGTTCTATATAAACCTTTTCCATAAAAAAGTACAACATAAAGAAAATAGAAAGCAAGAAGTATCGTCTACGTCGATCCCTACTTTTAGTAGGGCAATATGTACCATTAAAACCATGTACCAAGTATGCAACGGGCGCTACTCTCAGCATACAAGGCTCAGAGCCTCAAACAGAGCATGGATCCTCATAGTGAATTCTCAAATCCTAATGTAATGAATTTCTTTTTTTATTTTACTATTTTCTAGAATTTAGATTTGCAATTAGTTTGGGTTTCTAGTTTTCTTTAGCTGTGTTTGTATCTTTTTTAGTTGTAAAGAACTTCAGGGTAAAATTGAAACTTTATTTTTTAAAAGATGAAAGGTTGGGATTTAATTAGGGTATCATAGGGACCAAGTTAGGTTTTTAGGGTTGTTTTTTTTTTTATATAAATATGTAACTCTTAGATCAAAAGAAGAGAGAAAAAAAGAGTTTATTTAAAATCTTGTGAAGAGATATTTTAGGGTGCTCCCTAAGAGAGTGAACATTCTCTCACCCTCTATTTTTTCCGTTTTTATTTTTTTTTTCCCCTTCTCCCCCCTTGATTTTTATTTTTTTTATTTGATTAATATGTTTTCTTTTGCCTTTAACTTATATCAAGTGGTATAAGAATTTTACAAGATTCATCAGTCACAATGTCACCAAAATCTACTCATGTGATCGATAATCCATTACCATAAATTATAGAAGCTATGAAACAATATTTTAACCAAAGCGTAAATCAATCCATGGAAGGTATTTGAGAAGATATCTATGGAATTCTAGGAGAGGTCACCAGAAATAAGGGATTGCAACTATTTTAAAAATATCATTCATCGAGAAAAGGGTGCTCACAACAACAAAGATTTAGTGTCAAATATCAACCTAGGAATTAATCAAGCTGCACTACCAACTCCAATGATTGATCCTATATATAATGAGCAAATTTTGAAGCAAGAACCACAACTTGAAGAATGCTAATGTGATCTAGGTATCAAGGTTGGTCTTCTATAGGTTCATCTGGAGTTCGAAAGATAAACTAAAATAATATTCGACATTCCAAATTTCCACTACAATCTGCCTATGAAGAGTTTGATTAATTTGTTTATTAAAAAATTAAAGTACATCGCCGAATGGTAGGACTACATCACCAATAATTCAATTGGCCCTTGAAAGATATGATGAACACAATGAGCTTTTTCTAGATTTTAAATTTGGGATTATTTTAGGCCTTCAGTTTATGAGTCTCTCTTAGGTGTAGTGAATTGAGGGGTAAAATCAAAACTTTATTTTGTTTTAAAGATAAATGATCGAGATTTCGGGTTTCTTAGGAAATATGTTAGGTTTTTAGGGTTTTTTTTTAAAATATGCAACTCTTGGATTAGAGAAAAAAAAAAAAATTTATTTTGGATCTTGTGATGAGATCTTTTAGGATAGACTCCCTTGGAGACCCTAAAATAGGGTATATTGTCTCACCATCTTTTTTTTTTATTTTTTATTTTCCTTCCCCTTCTCTCCCCTTGATTTTTTTTTTTTGTTTATTTGTTTTCTTTCTCTATTGCCCTATATCAATTGGTAGCAAAGCTTCTCCAACATTAGGTTTCATACAGTCTCCTGAGACAGGCCCAAGTTAGATCTCAAGATTATTCCAAGAAGCCTAAGCCTTACGTGTGGAGACCCAAAATTAGCTTAGGCGCAACCCAGAAGCAATGCTTTTGGCTCACCCTTGACATAAAAAGTTTGGTGAAAGGAAACAGAATACCCAGAGCAAAAGAATGAATAGAAAGCTAGAAGAAAGAGTAACAATAGTGAAATATGTTTAAAAAAAAAAGGACCAGATGTAGTGCAACCCTATATCAGAAATCTAGGAGATTTGGAGGAGGTAAAAGACCTATGATCCATATTGCATTGCTAGGCTGGTTTGCACTAGCGGCGCACTATGCATCGCTAAGACAGATTGCCCTTCGAACTTCTTATACGGCCTGCAGTCTAATTTTCTTGTTTTAGAACTTCCTATGCGGATTCTTAGACAAATCTAAGCTCGATGGACCCATGGTGGGTGCCAAACACTGATTTTAGATAATTAATACAAAGAGGATGCAATTAACATAGTCTATGTGGGTGGCCTGGAATGTAGATTACACCGAAAAATAAAAGCCATTTGCATGTACACTTGTTTAGGTTGTTATTTGAAATAGTTCAATAGCTATTATTGTCACCTTCTTCATTTGTTTGTCTTAGACCTTGAACTGTGCAGAATCAATTAAGCGACTCCAGGAAGGATCCAACATGAGTAACTAGGGGGAAGCTCTATTCCTCTTTGCATATATGCTGAGATATTGCCCTTACGGAATAAGAACTAAGGTAGAACAAGAGAAGGGAGAGAACGAGCGAGGGCCACAGAATGGGAAGTGAGTTAATTTTGAGTTCCGAGCATAAAATTTAGTTAAAGGGAAATGCTAGCATAGTCTATTAGCTCACAATTACATATGAGTCCAATGATCTAGATTCAATATGAGCTTATCTAACGGTCACGACTTCATTTTATATTTTAATTATAATTTTTTTTCTACAAATCTAAATCACATAAAATTGTAGGCATCTATTTTTCTCATCAAGGCGTACCTACTAAAAATATTAAAAGAATCATTCACAAAACATAAATTGACCAAAATACCCCAAAAAAGTTTTGGAGGTATTTTAGTCCATTTTGTTTTTTCAAATTATTTTTTTGATATTTTCATTAAATTCTTCTATTTTTAAAGAATACATGTCAAAATTTCAAGTGATTTGGATTTATAGAAAAAAAATTAAAATTAAAATACAAAATGCAATCGTGATCATTGGATCGGCTCAGATTCATTCTAGACCGTTGAGCTCATATATAGTTGTGAGCTAGTGGGCTTATACCAGCATTTCCCAAAGGGAAATGTATCAACACACTTGAGAGAGTAATAATTTAGCACTTTACTTTTATATTTTGATTGAATTCCAAAATACCCATAAAATAACGCATGATCTTGAGTTGAAAGAGTTCCAAAAGGGTAAATCATTTAATAGTTCATCGCTTGTGGGTATTTTGATAAAAAAAATTAAAATTTAAAATAAAAAAAAAATATTTGGAAACTTCGAGTTTTGAACATAAAGTTGCTATTAATGATGTTCGATACATAAGAGTACTAACCATAATTTTCGTGAGAAATTTAGTTTGGAATTCTTAGTTCTAGATATTGTTGTTAAGCAAAAACAAAAAAAAAAAAAAAAGAAAGTTTTAAATTAAAGAAAAGGTATTAAGGCAATCAAGTTGTTCAAAACTTAAGAGTTTTGAACTAAGGGCATTTTGGGGAAAAAAGAGAGAAAAAAAAAGAGACAAATCCATAAAATTAGAAATCTTTGAGATTTTATATGGGACAGGTTTCTATGACTCAGCCGACTCACCTATTTAAATGAGCCATTTCTCAAAAATCTATTTTACAGATGGATGTTGGATTCAAAATTTTGGGGAATGGCAACTATGATACATACGAAACTGGAAAAAATAAATAAATTTTAAAAATAAAAATATTTTTTTTTTTTACAGTCTTAACACCATCAATTTTAAATTTTTGTGGGGCTACCATTTTCTAACATCCATCTCCAAGATAGATGTTACATGCATCAGGACAGAAATTGTAGAAACACATTCCTTAACACACAAAGTACTTTTACTCTTATATTAATCCTTCAAAAAAAGGAGATAACATTAATTTCCTATATTTTGAATCAAGATCCTTCCTCTTTTCTTTTCTTTTCTTTTTTTCTTTTCCTTCTCTATTTTGGGTTTTTTTTTTCTTTTACCTTCTCTATAGAAAAGGAGAATTGATAAAGAGTTGCAAGTGGTTTCTTGCTCTTTCTTGCACACCCAAATTTGGCTTCACTACAATATCTAAGTGGTCAATCCCAGCAAATCTTTCCCTCAAAAATAAACTGATTTATGGGCAATGATAACAAATTAAAACAAAGCAACAAATAGAAAAAACAAGGAATATTACAAGTTGGCTGAAAGTGAGAGGCATAAATGTCAGTTCTGGAAATTAAGCTGGCATCTTTTATGAAGCAGATTTAATTTTGTATTTCTTAAGTGTAGGTGTTCTTTTGTTACTTATGGTATTTAAAGCACAAGGAGGAGCTGCTTATCATCTGCTTTATCATTTGAAAGGTGCCTTCTTGGGTTTTTCCCTAATAAGAACCTAAAAAATGTGGTAGGCCTCCTTGGTGCACCTAAGAAAACCTATAATTGGGGGTAGCAATGGGTTCGGGTCGGGTCAGGTCCAAATAGACCTGGCCCCAAATAGTGTTCGGGTCCAAATATTAGACTTGGACCTGACTCGCAGGGTCCAATTCTTGGACCCATACCCAGATCCGGGTCGGGTTGAATCCATCGCCACCCCTACCTATAAAGGACCGAGAGGTGCTTTTACCAATGGGACTTCCAAACAATTGTGAGTTCAATAGGCATGTCCGGTCCGGGATGGTTCAGCATGGATGCCCGAAGGGTGAACATGCATTCATATTCAACCATACCATAACTAATGGTTGTAAATTAATTTTATCTTTTATTTTAATTTTTAATTTAAAATTATTTTTAACTGAAATTTGGGATGTATATTTTTTAAAAATTGTGCTTATATTTTTTAAAAATTGTGCATCAAATAAAAAAAACGAAAAATATTTTAAATAAATAAATTGACTAAAATACCTCTAAAACTTTTTGGGTATTTTGGTTAATTATTTTATTGAAAATAAAATTTTATTATTTTTATTTGTTGTGAGTTGTAAAAAAGAATTTACGTCTTAAATTTTAGGCAAAAATAAAATTTAAATAAAAATAAAAAATTAAATACTAAAGTGAATTTGAATCGTTGGATGTGGTCTGGTTTAATCTAAACCATAGGACAGGGCAGTCCACCGTTCCACCATCCGGACGGGAGACTTTCCTATCCTTAATGGTTGTTTCACTTTTAGGCTTTAAATCGTGGGAAATTGTTGATGTTTATACTAATTAATTAAGATACTCTTATTTATTTATTGAGCATATAACCACGATTATAAGATCATGTTCATGATTTTGGATAGAAACAAGTTCAAAATCTACATGCCTAGTGGGACCTTTTTATCTGAAAGCACAATCCTTTTAATTCAAGAAATAAATAATTTTGAATGATGATGTGTTCTTAAAGACTTAGATCCACCATCCACTCCCTCAATGGACAGCCTGCAATCCTTGAAAGGATTTGATTTATTTGTCCCCAAATTTTATTATGTGAATTGAATACTTAATTTTATTTTTTGTGATTTTGATAGCCTAGATGAGTGCAAATTTTAGGGCCCCACAAAACCCTCTAGCTCAAAGTCGCTTATGATACTGTATATTATATTTCTACAAATGCATACATTATAAATCCAAAAAAAATAAAAATCTAAGGATGGATAGCTAAAGTATTCGCCTTAACTTAAAACAATAAGTACGAAAAGAAAAAATATACAAAGGGACTAATTATTTCTAGTACAAAGAGGTCATAATCACTCTTGTCCGTAGATTTTCAATCATGCAATTGTAGGTGTGTGACTAGATTGAAAGTTAAAAAAAATTCTTAAACTTTGTGACACACTCATACCTATCCAATTTGACATCTAATGACTATGATTGATTATGACCTCCTTATAATAATAGTAAATGGTTTCATAGCATACAATCCCTTAAAAAAAAATCTCAAAGTTTGGGATAAGCCCTACTTGCCCTATTAAACATGAGACTTATTTTCAATATCACCCACAGTGGTTGCTTTTTTCCATTGCCACTTCCACAAGTTTGAATATTGATATCTTTTCTCATATTTTTATCCAGAATGTTAAGCGTTAAAATTAGGGTTTCTACAGAACAGAAATGCCAACTAATTCATTTCTTCGTTGGAGATTATTTGAAAATTAGTGGATTTACATGCATTATACATAGATATTAATAAAATATAGAATTATAAAAAATATTTAAATAATAAAAAAAACTAATACGTTTTGAACTCCACGATGTTATGCAAAATATAAAATATTTATTATTATTATTGTGTCCCAACAAATTATGCGAAAGTATCATAATTGATGTCGTTTACATTTAGGGCTTCAATTTTAAACAATCAAAGAAAGGTGCACCTTCAAACGTAGTCAAAAGATGCATTTTCCATGCGAAAAACCCCCTGCGTTAGTCTGAAAATCTATTTTCACCCCTTCTATACCTAAAGTTGGAAATGGTGGAGATCAAACATATTTTCAAATATATGAAAATCTTAAAAATAGATAGTTGAAATAATGTGTTATACCATATGCACTATTTCTAACATAGGAAATTTTCCTTCTTTTTTTCCCTTTTTAATACATCACTAGGTCGAAATGATTAAGAAGAGGGTTTTCCAATACTGTAAACAACCATTTTTAGAGGGCTTTTGAGGTGGTTCTTACTTCTATAGTAATAGGTTGTTACCTTATCCATACTTTTCCTTTACATAAAGCACCCCTAAAACGAAATTCTAATATGGTATAAGTAATTAATAAGAGATTTATAGTAATAAAAGTACTAAATACAATTCTGAAATTTAAATTTAGAATTTTAAAACATAAAATATTTTAAAATTGATATTATTTACTAAAAATATAAATTTTAAAATGATTTAAAATTTTACATTAGAAATTCATATATTAAGAATTTTAAGAATTGGACATAATTTTAAAATCATTCAAAAATATTAAAAATATTAAGTTATAAGTATAAAAAAAAGAAAAGGTGATTTCTTATTATCTATTATGTAGAAATATTAGTATAACTTGTGAAATATCTTTCACGATAATCTGGTTTCTGTGGGAGGAGCTAAACAAAAGAATCTTTCGAACTAAGGCATCAAGAAGAGAGCAAGTTATCATTCGGATTGCTTCACATGTAAAGGCCATTGCCAAAGTTAAAGAATGAGCTTTTCATCTATTAGAAAAGATTAAGTGGCACCAACTGAAGTTAAAATGCATGATCACAGTTATATGGTCACTTCCAGAAGCTCATTGTTATAAGCTTAATATTGATGATGCGGCCTCTCACAATCTTGGTTTGGCAAGTGGTGGTGGGGTCATAAGAAACTACAATAGTGGATTTGTGGCTGCGTTTGCTAAACACATTGGTTTTGCCTCCAATAATTTTGCAAAATTCCAGGTTCTAGAAGAAAGTATTCTTTTAGTTATCCACTATCACCAACATAAGAAAATCTCATATTTTGTGGGATTGAGATATTTCCATATTATATGAGATTGATTGATATTGATCCATATTATGTGGGATTGAGATATTCCCATTATTTTATGAGATTCAGATATTCCCATATTTTGTGAGATTAAGATTTATATTGATAAGTTCCCTAAATAAAATAGAAATAAAAAAAGATTAGGACTCTTGGAATTTATCTTTTGGTTTTGAGATATATGCATCAATGGGAAGTTTCTTATTTACTATGGACATCTAATCTTATATATATGGGATGAAATTCTAGGGAATTTGTGTGCCCTATTTGGTTCACCATATGGGAATGGTGGTTCCTCTGGAAAGAGAGGGAGCTAGAGTCTCCTATGCATGAGATAAAACTTCCTCTTAGAGATAATAGAGCTTCATTTGGACAGAAACATTGTGATGATACTTCTTTTAGACTCCCGAAGATTGAGATGTTTGTTTCTTGTAGAGAAGCGGTTCCCATAGAGATTTTGGGTTGTTCCCTTTTTAACATGAGAGAAAGTCAGTTTCCCGTTGCTCTCTCGTCTCTATCTGGTGTTGTTGATATTGTCAGAAATAATGAAGGGTTGTTTAAAAAGGTTTGCTTGACTTGGGGTTTTTATAGAGGTTTGTTCCAAAATATTTGATGTAACTTTCACTAGTATAGTGCATTTTTGTTTGCCGTGCCCGTGAATGTAGCCGTTTTGGGTGAACTACGTAAATCTTTTTGTTCTTGGTGTTATTTCATGATTTATTTTTTATACTTTATTTGCCAAAAATCAACCCATCATGTTTAGAGCTTCCACACAGAATTGGTATCAGAGCACAAGTGGTATCAGAGTCATGGTTTAAGGTTTTCAGTAAGGCAATAAAGGTTTTGAATGCGAAGTTTGAGGAAGAGAAATTTGATGAAAAATATTTCTTTTGTCAGTAAGAAGGATGAAGATATTTATTTGGCAAAAGATGAAGAATTCATAAAGCTATCCAATAGATGTTGGCAGGGTGAGCAGACGATTTTGATATCAAGGTGGAGATTGTTGGATTTGGTACTATCCAAAACCATTAACATAAGGATCATCAACACAAGGAAATCTCATATTTTGTGGGATTGAGATATGTCCATATTATGTGAGATTGATTGAGATTGATCCATATTACTTGGGATTGAGATATTCTCTCATTTTAGGGATTGAGATATTCTCATATTTTGTGGGATTGAGATTTATATTGATATATTCCCTAAAATGAAATAGAAATTCAAAAAAAATAGGACTCTCGAATTTATCTCGTGGTTTTGAGATATATGTAGCATCAATAGGAAGTTTCATATTTACTATCGACTCCTAATCTTATATAGATGGGATGAAAGTGTATTATATATATATATATATATATATATATATATATATATATAGTAGTAGTAGTAAGTAACGTAAGTAAGTTAGTACGTTACGTCGTAGTTACTACGTACTAACTAAGTAACGTAAGTAGGTTAGTTCGGTTACGTT
>NW_006494943.1:4035409-4064061 GCF_000471905.2 Amborella trichopoda
ACTACTACCTAACTACTTATTATAGTAGTAGTAGTAGTAAGTAGTATATATATATATATATATATATATATATATATATATATATGGGATGAAAGTACAAAGAATTTGTGTGCCCTATTTGGATCACCATATAAGAATGGTGGTTTGTCTTGAGAGAGAGGGAGCTAGAGACTTATGTACATAAGGTACAATTTCTCTTAGATAGAAGAGAGCTTCTTTTGGACAGAAACGTTGTAATGGTACCTCTTTTAGACTCCCCGAAGAATGATATGTATGTTTTTGTAGAGAAGCCATTCCCATAGAGATTTTGGGTTGTTCTTTTTTTAGTAAGAGAGAAAGTCAGTTTCTCGTTGCTCTCGCGTCTCTATCTGGTGTTGTAGATATTACCAGAAGTAAAGAGAAATTATGAAGAGTTGTTTCAAAGGGTTTGCTCGACTTGGGGTTTTTGTCGAGGTTTGTTCCAAAACCTTTGATGTAACTTTCATTGGTATAATAGATTTCTGTTTGTCGTGCCCGTGGATGTAGCCCTTTTGGGTGAACCACGTAAATCTTTGTATTTATGATGTTATATCTTTCATAATTTATTTCTCATACTTTATTTACCAAAAATCAACTCATCGGGTTTAGAGCTTTCACGCACAACAAGTAGTATCAGAGCACAACCACAGGTGGTATGTTGCTCATATTTTTCGCGAGGCGAATATATTAGATGATGCCCTCGCTAAAAGAGGTATCAGAGCACAACAGCATCACATGTGGTATATTGCTCATATTTTCCGCTAGACGAATATGGTAGCTGATGCCCCCTCTAAAAGAGGATCGGTTTATACATGAGCTACAATTTGGCGTAGCCGTCTACCTGACTTTCTCTCTCTTCTGCCCTATTATAGGGTTGTATAAGAGCGTGTTATCCCTTTTTTATTAATGAAAATCGAGTAGGAGGCCTTTTCTCCACTGACTTATCCAAAAAAAAAAACTTGTGAAATATTTAAGAATTCATTATGAAATTTACACTGTATCTCCTACAAATTGCTAAATTAAAAAAAACACAGTAGTATTTCATATTTTATGCTCTTGTCCCTTTTATTATTCTTCCCAAAATAGCCCTGATTCGAAACTTCAAGTTCCAAACTAGGGTCTAAATTTCTTTTTTTTTCCCTTTTCTTTTTTAAACGAAGAGATTGGTTTGAAAATTAAAGTACCAAATCCAATCTTTTGGAACTAGATAGGTAGGAATTGGCGATTCAACACTTGAATTCCAACCAGCTCTCTCGAGCCATGTGGCAATTCCAAAGTGTGGGTATTCATGCCGACTTGGGGTTATTTTGGAAAAAATGAAAAGAAATGGAAAAGAGGTATATGTGTATAAAATATAAAAATAATGGAACATATTGAAAAAAAAGAAAAAAGAGATATTTACAAAAAAATCCCAAAAAGAGTGCACTATACCATTTTTCTTTTGTTCTTAAAAAATCACAAGTATACGTGGCTCGGAATTCTAGTAAGAAAAAAAAAAGCGCTTCAAAACTCCAAGTTTCAAACCGAAAAAAAATTCCTAGTTCAAAACTTGAAGTTCCAAACTAGTGGTACTCTAAAAAATAATTAAAAAACATGGAATATTGGAGATATTTTTTAACTCAGCAAATTATATAGTAGTTGAAGATTCCCTGAGAAATTTGAAATTTGGTCAAAACTTACTTTAATTAGCGGAAAACTTTATGGAAATTTTAATTTAATTTTTTTAATTAGATATTTGAAGAAAAAGGGAAATGAGTTTTGAATTAAATTCAAAAGCATTAATTCAAGTTTGATCACTCAAATCTTTACTTGACAGAAAACAAAATAGAAATGACCCAAAGAAGGAAAACTAGAGAGGCACACAGAGAGGACCTAAAATTCACACTCCTGCATGTCAAGATTGATAGCTTTTTGTTATTGCACTTGGGTCAAATGAGTTATCTACTATTGTTTATTGCACTAGTAGAATACCTTTGATCAGGAGGTTATAGATATACAAAAAAACTGAAATTTACAAGAATCTATGTATACCTTTGTAATTATCCTGCCTAGATACTAGATTACAGTTGCTCATTGTGTTTTTGAGATACTTGATGCATATGAAATTTGATTCTCTTTCTTAAAGAATCTCACTACTAATGTCCAACACATATAACTAGATGTTTTGCCATATTATCAGCTCTTTGATAATGTTCATGTCTAAAGAAATGCCTCTACCCTCCCAAACTCGAGATCAAATACCCCCAGTTATATATAGAGACAACAAAGGATGGAGGCAAGTGACGACGGTGATTTAAAAAACAAGGCATATCTCACCATTCAAATTCCAATCCAATTGTGCTAGTCACATGATAAGAGTAACCAATTTGAAGGTTATCCAACCTCAAAATTGTTGAGATTTCGAAAAACTCACTTGTTGCGGACTTCACCACGGTCTGGTGGAAAAATGTGAAAACCTGAGGTTTCTAAAAGGACTTTATGATAAAGCACGGTATGTATATTTTTAAAAAATTCATTATTCCTATGCCGACAAGATCATTACAATGTCCAATTACAATCAAACCACTCTTAAAAAAACAAAAATAAAATCGGTTCTCTATTGCTACCTCTTCAAATACAATTTTTTTATTCAACAAACAAAACTAGACTTTTATTGCTTTATGGGAAAGGAAGATCAACATGTAAATAAATATTTAAAAAAGTAAAATTGCTGGAGATTATCTCAACTGGACTTAGTACACCCCATGCCAAGTTTCATCCTTCCAATGGTGCTCAGGATCTGTGATCGGTATGTTGATTTCCCTATTATGGCAAAAATCTACACAATGGCTTAATCTTGATCAAGCTTCTTAGCTTGATTTTAGAGGGATGAGAGATGTATATAAAGAGAGAGGTAGAGATCTAGTAGCAAGGGGTTCACCCCTTTGCCACCCACAAAAACACCACCTAGGATTAGGCGTGCCACCCAAAGAGAATTCCCCAAAGAGAAAAAGACATCCAATACAACTTGGAGAGAGAGATAAAATTGGAGCGTGCCTCCTTTCGCTAATCTTTCCAGAGAGAACTAAATTTTGGGGTAGGGAGAGAGAAAATACATTCGTAATTTGTTAAAAGGGGAGACCTCATTTTATAGATTTTTTATGTCATAGATTTTGCCTCAATCAGTAAGGTCAAATCTCAGCCGTCGATCTAAGGAGACTTGAAGGGTGACAGATTTGAGTCATCCATCTCTTTGATCCACCATCAAGATTCAAATAGACGAGCTAGAGCCTTATCCTCCCTTTCCTAAATCTATTCCCATCAAATAAGGAAAGCTTATATTTTAATATATCAAATCCTTAATTATTGGATCAACCAATCTTGATTCAAAGATTTAATAAATGTCTCAAATATTCAACATTATCATGGCTATATCCAAAAGATAAGCCAACAACAAGAGATAAACATTCTTTCTAAGAAGATTACGTAAATGGGTAGGGCGTGCGACCCGTGTGGGCCCCACCTAATCCACATGTATTTAAATTTTTTAGGCCCCATATTTTATGGAGGTCCTATATATTTTTAAAAAATATTTTATTTCATATTTAGAATTTTTTAAAATCTTATATTTTATTTAAAACGTTGAAAATTTAATTTCTCTTAATTTATAAATCACAATGACAAAAATAAAATATCATAACATCCATAAAATTCAAATAAATATTATAAAAATCAGATAGCATAAAATTAATTAATTTTGATGGGAATCGGATTCGTTAGATCTAGTAAATTATCAATACATGGGAGCACTCCATCTTCAACTGCGAATCATAATCCGCCTAGCTTTCTCAAACTGACCCAACAGTTCCCATGACCCACAGTCCACTGCAGGGGTTCATGATTGGACCACCAAAGTCAATCAATAGACTATGAGACGCAATCCTAGTTTATGGATTCAAGTTCTCCCCTAGAGACAAAAATCATGGTCCTCTAGACCATGATGCAACCATGACTCTATGGTGCATAAGGGTAATCTCTCGTACATGTACACGCTTCACCATCATTGACGAATCTTAAAACAGCTATCTATGTACATGTCGTGTGATGATATAACGATGAGGTTTTAGCCCTGTCTCTAAAGGCTATTTATCACACGCAAAGGCACACAGTCCATTGGCTCTCATCTGGGCATATTCCGACCTCATCAAGGAATAACCCACTAAACTCTTCTCAGTAGATCCTTATACCCAGGTATCTTGGCTTTTTCCAAACCTCAGCTGGCCTAGCATGTCGTGCCTAGTCCGAGTATCAACAAATAACTTTTGCCTAGTATAGTCCACAAAAGGACCACACTCCCACTGAGTTTATGTTTCATTTATTAAATATATTTTACACAGTCTCTCATAAGGCCTTTAAAGACCACAAAAACCAAATATCTCCCACTTGGCCTTTGGAGGCCTTACAAGCTCTCTTCCTCACTTTCTCTCATTCTCATCTCCCTTACATGCTTTGTAAAAACATTTGGAGCTAGTCCTTTTATGAGTGGATCAGTCATCATCACCTCATTAGGTATATAGCTGATGTCAATTTCTTCACAATGCACCTCATTGCGTAGATGATAGAAGAAGCGCTTTATATGCTTGAAATTTTTATGGAATCTGGGCTCCTTAGATAGGCATATAGCAGTCGTATTATCACAGTAGAGTCTCATAGTCCCACACTGTATTGGCTTGAAATCAAGTTGATTAAGATATTTCCTAATCCATACAGCCTCTTTGGCTGCCAAGCAACATGCCACGTATTCTGATTCCATAGTAGACAATAATACGACATCTTGTTTCTTTGACTTCTACGAAACAATCCCTCCTCCAAGCATGAACATATATCTAGATGTTAACTTCACATCATATGGATCCCCTTGATAGCTTGTGTCGGAATATCCTTCAAGAGCGATTTTTTATCCTCCCCCATATATAAGTGCATAGTTCACAGTCCCTTTCAAGTATCTCAAAAAATTCTTAATTGCTTTCTAATGCTCCGCTCTTGGATTGCATTGAAACCGGCTAACCATGCTCATGACGAAAGACAAGTCAGGCATTGTCCATGTCATTGCATACATAAGGGATCCCACCGCACTTCTATATGGTACTCTCTCCATGATTTTCATTTCCTCTACGTCATCGTCACTAGGGCACATTTTATTACTAAGCTTTGTTTTCTTGTCAATCAGAGTTGTCATGGGCTTACATTTGTTCATGTCAAACCTTTCCAACACCTTCTTGCAATAGGTCGTTTGGGAAAGTTGAATGGTTCTCTTCTCTTTGTTTCTCACAATCTTTATGCCCAATACATATGAAGCTTCCCCAATATCCTTCATATCAAAGTGTGTGCAAGGAATTTCTTAGTTTCCAATACGAGGTTTATTGAGCTACTGATTATCAGCATATCATCCACATATAGAGAGATGAATACGCCATCACTCCCACTGACTTTTTTATAGATACAAAAGTCTTCTTGGTTAGGGATAAATCCTGCCAAATATAGAGTTTCTTGGAATTTAAGGTGCTACTGGCGCGATGCTTATTTTAAGCCATAGAGGGATTTATTAAGTGTGCACACTAGGTTCCGTTTTCCCTTTTCTTTAAATCCTTTGGGTTGTTTCATATAAATTTCTTTTTTTAAATCCCCATTTAGGATGGATGTCGTTACATCCATTTGACAGACTTCAAAGTCGAAATGGGATGTTATCGCTACAAGGATTCTAATGGATTGAAACTTGACAACTGGTAAAAAGGTTTCCTCATAGTCTATGCCTTCCTTTTAGTTAAATCCCTTGGCTACTAGTCTAGCCTTATATTCTTATAGCTTCCCTTCTGAGTGTAGTTTCTTCTTGAAAATTCACTTGCATCCTATGGCTTTTCGGTCTCGAGGTAGAGGTACTAATTCCCAAACATAATTTTGGTTAATGGAGGAAAATTTATCTTTCATAGCTTCTACCCAATAGTTCTTTTCAAAAGAGGTTATGGCTTCTTGGTAAGTCTTAGGCTCATTATCTGGTTCATCCTCAATCTCATCATAATGCTCTCCTAGGTAGGTAAAATGTTCAAGGTATTGAGGTGGTCTTGTAACTCGGTTACTCTCTCTTGGTTCATGAGGTTCAGATTCTATTTTAAGTTGGAGTTGAGGTTCAGGTTCGGGTTCTCGATTCTCAACCTTGTCACTAGCCATCTCATAGAAATTGACTTGCTTGTGACTAATTCTTACTTCAAGGAATTCATCCTCAAAGAAATGGGCATCTCGACTTTCAATGACCGCCCCATTTTCCAGGTTGTAGAATCGATACCTTTTACCATGGTCAGGGTAGCCAATGAAGATGGTCTTGACAGTTTTGGGATCTAGTTTTGTTCGATTTTAGTATGGGATAAGGACATGAGCTGAGCAACCCCAAACTTTTAGGTGATCGAGGGACGGAATACGACCAGTGAATATTTCGTGAGGAGTAAGAGAGGTAGCTTTGGTGGGTGTCCGATTCAGAATGTAACCAGCTGTTAATATTGCTTCCCCCAAAAAATCTAGGAAAAGCTTTGCATGCCCCATCATATTTTTCACCATTTCTATCAAGGTCATATTCGGTCTCTCGGCAACTCCATTTTGTTCCGGTGTGTCGGGCATAGTAAATTGATGAATAATCTCCTGCTCTACACACAAGTCTTTTAAGAGTTCGGAAGAATACTCCCCACCTCTATCGGTTCTTAGGACTTTGATTTTCAAGTTTGTTTCGTTTTCTACGTCGGCTTTGTAGATCTTGAATTTTTCTAAAGCCTCGAATTTAGTATGCATAAGGTATATGTAGTCATATCACAAGTGGTCATCAATAAAAGTGATGAAGTATCTTTTGCGGCTTTTGGTAGCCACATTCATATGACCACATATGTCGCTATGAATGATTGCCAATACATTAGTAGCTCTTTATGCCCCAGTGGAGCTTTTTCTTATTAATTTTTCTTGCACACACGATTCACATACTTTTGATAAATCATAAATCTCTTTTATAGTTTTGAAGGATTCCATCTTTTCTTAGTCTTTCCATTCTATTAAATCCTATGTGCCCTAGACGCTCATGTCATAAATACGCATCCAAACCATTCGAAGACGAGACGTAAGCAACCACTTTTTTCATTTAAATTGAGTAAAGACCACCCACAAGTCATCCGGTCATTACAACTTCATTATGATTTTGCACTATAACCTTTTCTCCAACAAAGATAGTGATAAATCCAGACTTAGACATCTTGGGAACCGAAATTAAGCAATTCCTCATTTCGGGAGCATAAAGTACTTGTTTTAAAGACAATATCTTTCCATTCTTCAATTCAAAAGAATGGTCCCCAACACCCAACACTTCGGTCTTTTGATTTCCTCCCATGAAGATATATTGTTCGCCCAGCCCCACGAGAGTGAAAGTGCGAAACCCTTCCTTGGTGTTTGTCACGTAAGCCATTGCTCCTCAATCAAGACACGAATATGCACCCTTAAGGTCAGCTAATAAGGTTTTGAAGACCACACAAGCAGGTTCCTTGTTGGTTTCTGGATTCTTGTTCAACCTACAATTCCTTACTATGTGGCCCACCTTCTTGCAAACAAAACAAGTCCTAGTCTCTCTCTCCTCTTTATATTTGTTCTCCTTAGATCCTTGCTTTTTCTTGAAAACGCTTTTACCCTTTCCCTTATGAGGCTTAAAGAAGGGTTTAGATTTTACCAGATGTACTGTCTCCTTTGGTGCCAGGGTGTGGCACACATTCTTTCTCTCTTCTTCTCCTTTGAGCGCAGTGATTAGCTCCTCCAGCTTGGGAGCTTTTGATCGCGCCGCAACAAAAGTAATGAAAGTATCTTATGAATTGGGAAGTGAGTTCATGAGATGAACCACTTGCATGGGCTCTTCGGGTTGTATTCTAGTGGCTTGTACTTCTCTAATGAGTGCAATAAAAGTGTGCACGTGATCTATCATTTTCGTGCTCTCACGTATCTTGAGTTCATTATACTTTTTTCATGGCTAAGGATTGTTTTAAAGTGACGGATCTGCATGCCCCCTTTCAAGTCTCTCGTGTATCTCTTTTGTCAATCATTGACTCATATTCCAATGCATATGAGTCGACCATTGCGCAAAGCAAGATATTCCTTGTTCACGTATTTTTACACTTTCAAGTAACATATTTATCTTTAGCATCTTGAGATGAATTGTTACTTGGACTATGATGACGACTTTCAATCAAGACCTCATTCAATTCCTCCTCAGAAAGCACATATCCGATTTTGCACGTCCAGATGAGTAGTTGGACCCATCAAACCTCTCGGTTTCTCGGAGATAAAAGTTCGTGCGGCCATCTGTCTCTTTTTCCCAAAAGCAATATAGCACTCAATAAAAGGGATAATAAATAAATCCTAGAGGTAGCAAGAAACTTAGCTCTGATACCAACGAAAGGACTTTATGCTACAACACGGTGTGTATATTTTTAAAAAATTCTTTATTCCTACACCGACAAGATCATTTATAATATCCAATTACAATTAAACCACTCTTAAAAAAAACAAAAATAAATTCGGTTCTCAATTGCTACCTCTTCAAATACAATTCTTTTATTTAACAAACAAAACTAGACTTTTATTGCTTTATGGGAAAAGAAGATCAAAACGTAAATAAATATTTAAAAAGGTAAAATTACCGGAGATTACCTCAACCGGGCTTAATACACCCTACGCCGAGTCTCCCCCTTCTAATGGTGCTCGGGATCTATGATCGGTATGTTGATTTCCCTACTATGGTAAAAATCCACTCAATGGCTTAATCTTGATCAAGCCTCTTGGGTTGATTTTAGAGGGATGAGAGATGTATATCAAGAGAGAAGGAGAGATCTACTAGCAAGGGGTTCACCCTTTGCCACCCACAAAAACACCACCTAAGCTTAGGCGTGCCACCCAAAGAGAAAAAGACACCCAATACAACTTGGAGAGAGAGAGATAAAATTGGGGTGTGCCTCCCTTTGATAATCTTTTCAGAGAGAGCTAAATTTTGGGGTAGGGTGAGAGAAAATACATACGTAATTTGTTAAAAGGGGAGACATCCTTTTATAGATTTTCTATACCATAGATTTTGCCTCAATCCGTAGGGTCTCAACCGTCGATCTAAGGAGACTTGTGAGGTGAGAGATTTGAGTCATCCATATCTTTGATCCACCATCAAGATTCAAATAGATGAGCTAGAGTCTTATCCTCCCTTTTCTAATTTATTCCCATCAAATAAGGAAAGCTTATATTTTAATATATCAAATCCTTAAATGGATCAACCAATCTTGATTCAAAGATTTAATAAATATCTCAAATATTCAACCTTAGTTATACCTAAAAGATAAGCCAATAACAAGAGATAAACATTCTTTCCAAGAAGAATACGTGAATGGCTAGGGCGTGCGACCCGTGTGGGCCCAACCTAATCCACATGTATTTAAGTTTTTTGGGCCCCATATTTTATGGAGGTCCCGTATATTTTTAGAAAATATTTTATTTCATATTTAGAATTTTTTAAATATTATATTTTATTTAAAACATTGAAAATTTAATTTCTCTTAATTTATAAATCAAAATGACAAAAACAAAATATCATAAGATTCCCAAAAATTCAAATAAACATTATAAAAATTAGATAGCATAAAATTAATTAATTTGATGGAAATCGGATCCGTTAGATCTAGGAAATTATCAATACATTGGAGCACTCCATCTTCAACTGTGAATCACAATCTGCCTAGCTTTCTCATACTGACTCAGCAGTTCCCATGACCCACAGTCCACTGTAGGGGTTCATGATTGGACCACCAAAGTCAATCAATAGACTATGAGATGCAATCTCAGTTTATGGATTTCAAGTTCTCCCCTAGAGACAAAAATCATGGTCTTCTAGACCATGATGCAACCATGACTCTATGGTGAACAGGGGTAATCTCTCGCACATGTGCACGCTTCATCCTCATTGGCGAATCTCAAAACGGCTATTTATGTACATGTCGTGTGATGATATAATGATGAGGGTTTAACCCTGTCTCTAAAGGCTATTCATCACACGTAAGGGCCACACAATCCCTCTCCCTAGGTATCTTGGGCTTTTTCAAACCTCAGTTGGCCTAGCTCGTCGAGCCTAGTTTGAGTATCAACAAATAACATTTGCCTAGTATGGTCCACAAAATGACCACAATCCCACTGAGTTTATGTTTCATTTATTAAATATGTTTTACACAATCTCTCTTAAAACCTTTAAAGGCCACATAAACCCAACAGTTTCTCCCTCAAATCATTCATAAGATTAAATGGCATCAAAATCCTATGAATTTTGATAGTTGTTTCTGAAACTATTCTTAGCTCCACCAAGTTTCACTGCTTTCGTAGGGTTTCGAAATAGATATCATAGCCTTATGTAGAACGAAGGAAGCAAGATCGACCAATGATTTAAAATCAATCGATGCTGCTCATTAGGTGTTAAGAGTTATCCTTATGCTAGTCCTAAGGATTTGTGCCTCAATATGAGAGTGTTTTTGGTCGGGTATATCAGTAAATAATAATCTATGAGTTCCAAGAGACTTAAAAACCACCTAAACATAATTTCTAAATGCAATAGGTGTTCAAATTAATTTTATATTTTAATACTGTAAACCAAAAAGAAAGTATATTGGTAAAAGATAATTTCTAAATGAAGAGGCGCTCAAATTAATTTTATATTAAAATACTGTAAACAAAAAAGAAAGTATAAAAATATTGGTAAAAGAAAAAAGAAATGGGATTGTAATTTTAAATATAAAAATTAGTCATAACTAATATTAAAACATAAATTTGTTATACCCAAAATTATCAATTTATTAGCTTAAAAAATAATGTTGATTTCCTTTTCATAGTCGAGGCATTATTCTCAATTTTTCAAAAATTTAAATAAAAATAAAAAAAACCAGTCATGAATGTTTTTGATATCGCAATAATCCTTGAATTAAAACTTGAGAAGATAAAGGAAAATAGAAGTGCTTTTTTGAAATGTATATAATTTCCAATAAAAAATTCTAATATAGAACTTTAAGAAGCATGAAACACATAAATAAATTTCTAAGAGAATTGAAATTTTTAATTACAAAGGAAATTTGAACAACCCTAGTATTTTTAAATATTGAAAAACATGAATTTTTGGGGAATACAACTTTGCTATTTTTAATTGCCCGAAAAAAACTATGCTATTTTTGTAGAAAAGTCAATATATTTACATTTAAATATTTGCAATTAGAATAAAATTTCCAGCCTATAAATTTTCTAGAATTTAGTTGTAAGTAGTTTTTTAAAGAACATATACTAATGGGAAGTATAAAATTATTTAAGTAATTGGAAATGGAAGAAAAGTTGGTTTCCTTATGACATGCTTTTCCCGAAAATTTTGCATAACTTTATGAAGCATTCTAAAATTTCTTATGAGAAATTTAAATTTAGTCAAATTTTATTTTTAAAATTTCATGGAAGTTTTGTTAAAGTAAAATTCTTACTACTTGTATTTTAATATTTTTTAAAAAAGTAAAATTTCATAAATTAAAAGCATAGGATATTTTAGAATTTGTTGGTTGCGATTGCATAAGGCACCCTCCTTATTATGTAGAAGTACGGCACACCTCTATAAAATATACCTCAAGAGGTATTTCAGCATCAAAAACCTTAAGATGGGTTGAAAATATATTTTTATCCCAAGTTATAAAATTTAAATTTTAACAAATGGTACAAATATAGCAGTCTATAAACACTTTAAAAGGTTGAAAAATAGACAATCTATATAACTTTTTACAAGATTCACTATTTTTAATATTTGATTTTGTCTTTTATATCCACATATCCCATGGATGAGATGATTGATTGTCGGGGTTTTCCAATGTCGGAAAACTTTCTTCTAGAGGAATTTTTTATGTCCACCTTACTTCTAGTATAAGCAAACAGTTCCATATTTGTTTACTATTTTAAAATTACAATTAGAAACGAAAGCAAACAATGCTTGTTATTTAAAAATTTCAAAATATCTTGTTGTGTAAAAGACAACTACTTTTATTATGGTGTAATGGGGATTGAACATAAATTCAATGATGTAAGCGAACAACCTAAACAAATCTTATAACCTTTGGGAACTATCAAATTATCCGAAATTGCAAATCAATACCTAAAAAATAACATATTACATTGTGAATTAGCATGTAACGAGTCGGGTAAAAATTAAAGTAAAAACAAACATCTCCATATGTATGACCTTCTTGATAAAGAGAGCATACTGTAGATACATATTATGAGAGAGAGTGCAGTGTAGGGCATGGCATATTAGGGATATCCTTTAAGCCCTAATCCAATTTAAACTCATCTCTTACTAGTAGATTTACGCGCGTTGCACGTAGGAATAGAATGAGATAGAAGAAGAAAAATAAAAAAAAAATCAGAGAGCGTAGAAATCAATAATCAGGGGATATAAACCCCTGCCCCCTCCTCCTAATTTTGGTTCTACTTTTTTTGTCCTTTTTTTTTTTTGGAGTTGATCTGACACTTGATGTGGTGGACTAACAAGTTCTTTGAGAAGATAGTTCGATACTCCAAGTTTTGGATCGACTTTTGACAAAAAAACTTGCTACATCACTTGAATTGTCGGACCGACAATATTAATGGAGAAGCCGATCTGGTACTTCAAGTATTGGACCAACTTTTCAAAAAAAAAAAAAAACATAGTGCAATACTTAAAATACTAAACTGAAGTGTAGTTTAAGAAAAACAAATTGACAAAGACAATACCCAAGGAAAGATGGTAACTATATCCAAGTGATTTTTTCTTCTTGGACTAATGGTAAATGCATCCATATTTTCCTCCAATCGCGATTTCGAACGGGTTCTATAACCTAGATCGATTCCCCTTAAAACCCCTTTTCTAATATTCTTATAAACTTTAGGGTATGTTTGATAGAAGATGATTTAGATATTCAAATTTTTAAAAATCTGAATAAAAGAATTACCTTATTTATATATATTTAGATTTTATATTATCATGATGTCTTTTTTATGTGCACGATTGATTGTTTGATTGTATTTCAAAATTTTCTTAGATTTGTAATTTTTTAACTTTTTGACCGACAAAAGTACACTAATTCATATATTTGATGATGGCTTTGTTTCATGAAGATGAGACCGACCTGGCAATCAATTGGTACAAGAATGTAAGGCGAAGGGGATAGGATTTGGGGATATCATCAAGGAGGCCTGTGCTTTGGTTTTGTTTTTCAAAACTTCAAATTAGCTTTAATGGCCGATGTTGGGGTTCTGAGGAGGGGATAGCTTCAATGGCGGACCTTGAGGTTCAAAACTAGCTTCAATGGTGGATGGTGTTCTCCCTCTCTAAGATATTGATCTCTCTCACGAGACTCTCCCTCTCTAACAATCTTTTTGCACAACTCTTTGATGATAGAGAGAGAGATTTGGGGGACTGAACTAAAGTGGTGAGAGAGAGATTGGGATTTAGAGGATCTCTATTGAGGGGGGACAGAGAGAGTTTCAATCGAATCATAGAAGGGTTCTTGGACGGGAGAGGGAGAGAGAAAAAAGATGGTATTAGTGGATGAGAGAAGCATAGGGATACAAACGATTTTGACGCTCAAAGTGAATCCCACAAAATTCAAATATTTGGAGGCTATCTTAATATAAAAAAACCTAATTTTGTCTTATCAAACAGGGAATATTAACTTGTAAATTTCAAATTACACTAGATTTATATTATCCTGAAATATTAGGATATAAGGGTATTGTCAAACAAACCCTTATAAATCCCGACTCATAAACCCCAATTTTAATTGTATTTATTTTAATGTTTTTTAGATCACCTATTTGAATTTATCCAAATCTGATTAAGATCTCCAATCTAGCGATCCAACACAGATATGTGGGTTAACCGCCGCCGCCCCTCCCCCCCCCCCCCCCGAACCACAACCACAACCACAACCAACACTGATCTGGGTAAGAAATCTACATCAATCTTCTATGCTCAATTCATATTTATGTATATAATAAGACCATTTACCTTTTGGACAAAGAGATCACAATTATTTGTGACTGTAAGATTTGAATTTGGAAGGCTGAGAGCGTGCCACTCAACATTCAAAAAAAAATTTGTCCAGCTTTCTGACATAATCAAAGCTAACCAATCTAATATTTGATCGTTAGGATTAGTTTTAACCTCGATAGATGGTCTTATAGTTTATAGTACCAAACTATAAACAAGTAACTTGTGTCCTTATTTTTTCATTTCTATCACTAAGGGTGGCAATGGACTCGAACCTGACAATTAGACCCAACCTGGATCTAGGAATGGTTTCTAAAATTGGACCTGGTGATTCGGGTCTAGGTCCAAAACTTGGACCCAAACACTATTCAGAAATGGGCCGTGTCCACATAGACCCAACCCAGACCCTACCTGAATAGTATTACTATTCAAGTAATATTTAATATTATAATATTTTAAGAAATAGTCAAATAAATATAACTATATATGTTTTAGTTAGAAAACGTTTATATAAGGTGTAATAAGTAAGGTGCACCTAAATAATATATGTACATGTTTAACATAATATTTGAGTAGGGTCCAAGTACCATAAATATTTTTTTGGTCTTGGTCCGACCGATTGCTACCCCTATCTATCACGTTCTCATTCTCTACCCCATTTAACAATTTTCATATTGACAAATGAGATAGGAATATAAACAACGGGTTCATATTAAATTTAGGGAGAAAGAAATAGAAAACATAAAACTTGCATGATAATATCTATATTCTCTCATGCTTAATAACATTATATAAACCTAATATTTCAAATGGGTACATTTTGAGCATTACATATATACTTAATCTTCCGAATGTAAAGTTTGTATATTTTAAACATGGGTGGGGTAGTGGCAACCCTAAACAATCCAATTAAGGTGCACCTCCAAGTTTTATCATTTTTGGTGTAAAAATTTATTAGGATTATCTAAAAATCTATTTTCATATCTAATTATAAAATTTTAAACTCAAAAAATGAATAAAATCAAGTAGATCTATAAGCATATGAAAATCTTGAAAATGGATAGCCTAGATAATGTATTGCAAGATAGATTATTCCCAGGACTCGAAATCTTTTTTTTTCTTTTTTTTCATATTCATGCATCTCGATTTCGAGATGATCAATTAGAAGGTTTTTCAACATTAAAACAACTTTTTTCGATGGATTTTTGAGGTGCATCTTTATTTCTACATTTTAAAGTTACCACCTTATATAAATTTTTTCCTTTAAATACTATTACAAAATGGGATATCGTTTGTTATTGGGTGACACAATTCTACATATGTTTCTCCTTACATATCATATGATAAAAAGAAGTGGGGTCCCACCCAAAGTAAAAATCAAAAGTGTAAAAGAATACATAAATAAATGGTAATTTTTTTTAAATTTTTATTTTTTTATTTATATTCACCGATTCTCACCACCTAAATTTCGAGATGAATTTTGGAGAAGAGTCTCACATAAATAAATGAGTTAGCGGACTCATCAAAACCTTGCCCTTACAGAGACTCCACAAGAAAAGTCTGTATATGTTAAACAAAATTATGAAAACTTAAATAGAAGTCTAATGGACTATCTAGAATTCTAATTTCTGCAAAAATGTTCTAATTTTTATCCAAATTTAAATTAGAATTCCAATCGCAACATTCTCTCTAGAATCCTAGTATGCGTGCATATTCTAATTTCCATCAAATTTAAATACTCCATACCTTTCTACTATGCTTCAAAGTACTTCATTATTTTTCCTCTTTGTTCTGCTCTTACTTGCAACTTATAGAATAGATATTACCAAAATATATGGAAGAAAAAATTTATGTAGAGCCTAGGCTCTAAACAATTAAATTAGAGCCCACCAAAAAAATTTCACCGGAAGAAGTTGTTTTGATGCCCAAATGTCCTCAAATTGATCATCTCGACATCAAGATGCAAGGACATCAGAAAAAAAAATGGATTTCAATTTTTGGAAATAGTGCATATTGTAACATATTTTTGGACTCAATTTTCAAGTTTTCATAGATCTACTCGATCTACATTATTTTTAAAGCTATCACAAAGATTTCTAATATTAAAACTACATTTTTTGAATTTATTTGAAGGTGGGCTCTAATTTAATTGTTTAGAGCCTCTGGTCTATACTAACCACACCCATATAAGAATCACAAGAGTAAACATATGTTGATTTGCAAATATGAAGAACTCACAATTACCTAAAAAAATATATACAAAGAACTCATGGTTTAAACATGCAATCTTTCGACAAGTCTCATGTATAGTTATCAAAACCGTAACTAATCCTACAATGCCTTGGTCTGTCCGGTCTAAAGCAAAATATGGTTTGTAAAAAACTGATTAAAATCAAAATTTGATTAGTTTTTGCCAATCGAACCTTCTGATTTTAACCATCTTGACTAGCTAAATAAAGGTAACAATTTTTTTAAAATATATTTCATTTTTCTAAAATATTATTCTTATATATATATATATATATATATTTATTTATTTATTTATATATTGATTTTTATTTTATTTTTTAAAATTTGGTAAAACCAATTCAACCAACCGTCCAATTGATTTGATTGGACAAAATCCTTCACCAATTCGGTAGCTTGCTTAATGATGATCATTACTCTTACTATACGGGTAATGATCCGACGAGACCCTCCTCCCATACTCATATGTGTAGGACTCAAAAGATCACCATCAAATTTGATACAAATCTCTAAAAAAATATCATATAAATTTGAGACTTGACTTTTCTAAAATCTGTAATAAATTTAATGCTGATCTTTTGAAATCATATACATAAAGGTATGGAAGGGTATCATTACTCTTACCATACTTGCATTTTTAATATTATCAATGATGTCAGATACGGCATGCTACCAATTTTCCTTTCTTCTCACACAATTCCCAAATTGAATAACTCACAAGAAAGTATACCGTCGTCAACGATCCAATCAATAGGCGGAAGGTGGGATCTAAAACCCCCGGTTACATGTCCGGAACTCAACTCCGTGTCCCACTCACCAACCATCAGCGTCCAACCCTTGGTTGGACGGTGGCAACTGTTACCAGCACACACTTCACTTGCGCATGTGAGTCATGCGATACTTTCCCACAATATTTACCGGCCAGGACTTTTTATGTGACCCCACCCACATATGATAAAAGTGACCTTGGTCTCAGCAATTAGATTTGAATAAATGGCCGAGATGGTTTGATTCTAACCGTCAAATTTTGATTAGACGGCTCATAATTTTTTATTTTATTTATATTCTACAAATAATTTTGAAACAAAATTTTGGGCATGCATAGATGTGACAGCGGTGCACAATAGCCATGAAAATTATTGGGGGAATTTTGGTCATATATATATATATATATATATATTATTTTTATTTTACTTTTTTATCTAATTTTATTTTAAGTTCATCCTAATCTTATGATGGGATGCCCAAAATTTTATCCAAAAATATTTTATAGAAAAAAATAAAAAATAAAACAGTATTTCGCATGATATTGGGGTATAAACGATTGTAGATGTAATTGAATGGCTAAAAAGTGGGGTCGCATATTATTTTAGGTTGTTGGGTCACATAAAAACATTCCCCATATTTACTTGCTAAAAGATTGTTTTAAAATGTTAACAATGATTACTTGCTAAAAGATTAGAAATTATAATAAGAAAGATACTAATTCTTAACAAAATGGCATACATTGAAGTAAGAAAGAAGCCCATCATACCTTGACTTCTTCTATTCTACCCAACTCCTCCATTAAATCCGGATTGAAATGCCTTGATCCAAATAATAAGAAAGTGGCACTTGCCCTTTATTTCCTGAGTTTTATTATTGAATCCTAAAAATTTGGACCATGTTCCCCTTTTTTTGGTGGATGTACTTTATGGGAGACCCATGCCTCGCTCAAGAGAAGGAAATTCGCGTATCAAAATCTTATCAAAAAATGTATTTGCAATAGAATTTCCTAACGTGAAAATTTGTGTATTTGATTTTGAAATTTGAAACTTCAAAAATCATATAAATATGATGAAATTGTAAATGCTAAAAAGTAAATAGATCAAATAATATATTATAATATATTCTTTTTGGACTTATTTTTTTTAGATCATAATAATGGAGACCAGGATGATCAATTTGAGAAATTTTCACGAGGCATGCGCCTTTCACTTACCTTTGGCTAATATTGCCATTTCTAATTTTTGATGCATACGGACGGCAAAGATGCACTTCTAGCCATTACTTTTGATCACAGCCATTCGTCACGATCAATCCCCAAAAGTTGGGGCCCACCAGATTCTCCTAGGTCACACATGTAAGCAGTTACTTTTAAGAGTGAACGGTGGATCATGCACACCCCACAAAAAGGCAACCCCAATCGTTAAACACAAAAATAGAAGGGCACAAATTTATCACAAAAGTACTTTGGAAACAACGGTAACAAAAAAAAAAAAAGGCACTTCAGTAAAATTGGATGTCCAAATAAAATTCAAGTAAAATTAGAGTCCTAATAAAACCATGTTTGGAAACAATGGTAACAAAAAAAAAAGGGCATTTGAGTAAAATTGGATGTCCAAATAAAATCCAAGTAAAATTAGATGCCCTAATAAAACCATGTTTAGAAACAATGGTAATAGGAAAAAGGTTACCTAAGGTTGCAACCTTAAACTGTAGAACTACATATGCACCTCAAAAATTCATCGAAAAATATTATTTTAATGTTGAAACACCCTCTAATTGAGCATATCGACATCGAGATGTATAATTATGAAAGAAAAAATGATTTTGAGTCCCAAAAATAGTGTCTTACAACACATTATCTAGACCATCTATTTTTAAGATTATTAGATATGAAAATAGATTTTGAGATAATTCTAATAATATTTAATATCAAAATCATATATATGATAAAATTAGAAGGTGCACCTTAATTGGATTGTTTAAAGTTGCAATCTCATGGAAACTACACCCTTACAAAAAAAAAGAAAGGGCATTTTTGTCTAAATAAGTAAAAATTAGAGGTCCTAATAAAAAACCATGAGGACTTTGGTTTGAACAAAGAGGAGGGCATTTGAGTAAAATTGGATGTCCAAATAAGTAAAAATTAGAAGTCCTAATAAAAAACCATGAGGAGTTTGGTTTGGACAATGAGGAGGGCATTTGAGTAAAATTGGATGTCCAAATAAGTAAAAATTAGAGGTCCTAATAAAAAACCATGAGGAGTTTGGTTTGGACAAAGAGGAGGGCATTTGAGTAAAATTGGATGTCCAAATAAGTAAAAATTAGTTGTCCTAATAAAAAACCACGAGGAGTTTGGTTTGGACAAAGAGGAAGAGGGAATTTTTAGACAGAGAAAGTAGAGAGAGTGTTTGAGAGGATGAGGGGGATTTATAGAGAGAGAAAGTAGAGAGAGTGTTTGAGAGGAAAGGGGGGGATTTATAGAGAGAGAAAGTAGAGAGAGTTTTTAGAGTGATAAAGTAGAGTGAGAAAGTGCGGAGAATCGAGTGTAAAAAAAAGAAGAGAGAGAAAGAGAGAGTATAGAGTGAGAAAGTAAGAGTGAAGCCTGTATAAGAAATAGGCTTTCCTTTTGTGCGTTATTTGGGTTATGTGTCCTCCATCATCATAGAGACATGGGCTGGTTCCCCTGCTCAGGAGGAAGATCCAAGAAGAATCCTCTTAAGAAGCAGCTCACTGATCAGAACCCATCAGCCGCAACAGGCATGCACCCTTTCTTTCCATACCTTTTACGTTCTTTTTTTCCCTTTTCTTTCTTCTTTTCTCCATCTTGTTTTCTGATCTCTGGATCACCTGTATTATGGGGTTTTGGGGGGAGAATCCATGTGGGTTTGGATCGAATTAGGGGTTTGTTTCTCTCTGGTCTCCCATTCGCATTCCCATTTGGATCTGCTTAGGATTAGCTTTGGATTAGGGTTTCTTCCATGTTTGATTATGGGTTTAAGTGTACGTTAGGTTCTTGATGACTTTAAAATGCTGATTTTCTTGTTTGTATTGTTCCTTTACTGCGCCTTTTTGTTCCTTCTGGGTGATTTTGAGTGCCCTTTTCAGATTGTCTGAGAATTTGAGTGCCCTTTTCGAATTGTCTCAGAATTTTGGTTTTGATACTGGTAATTATGGTTTGGAGGTCAGCCGTGTGCTGCCTTCTAGAGTAGCTCAAACGTTTGGTTTTTCAAAGAAATCTTTGGTATTAGGTCTTCTTTGCCACCATCGTGTTAGTTTTCATGTAAGTGGGTTTTGTTTTCTTATAGTTTCTGGTTTTTATATTCTTTTGGAATTAGAGATTGGGGTTTTGATGGTGGTGGTGGTGGTGATGATGATGAAGTAGTAGTTTTTGTGTGTTGATGCAGGAACAAAGCCCATGTTATAGTTTATAGGTCAGCCTCTAATTATGTATCAAATGATTGGAAATATTGTATATACATTTTAGAACTGGTAGGAACTTGATGAATATTTAGGGAGCTCTTAGGGGTTTTGAAGATGGCACTTTTCTTGGGAGTTTTATGGGGTTTGCCCTGATTTTGAAGTGATTTTTTTTCAAGCATGGTGCACCTTCATTGAAGAAGACTGGACATGTCCAATTATCTGTTTTTTAGGCTACATGGAGCCCTAATTTAGTGGACTATTACTTTTTTAGGTCGTTCGGGTCTTTTCAGCTTATATAGGCTGTCTTTTTTATTGGGTTAGCTCCTCTTATTGTTGTTGATTTTGGTTGTACTCGTCTTTTTTAGGTCATTAGGGTCTTTTTAGCTTATATAGCCTGTCTTTTTTATTGGGTTAGCTCCTCTTATTGTTGTTGATTTTGGTTGTACTCGCCTTTCTTGCTGTTGTAGAAAAGCATAAATTGAACAATTCTTTTGATAAGAAGAAGGAGGTATCCAAAGATGGATCAACACATATTGCTGCACAGACATTCACTTTCCGCGAATTGGCAAATGCTACCAAGAACTTCAGAGTTGAGTGTCTCTTGGGTGAAGGAGGCTTTGGCAGGGTTTATAAGGGCAGGCTGGAGAGTACCAACCAGGTCAGATTCACCTTTGCGTCCCTTTTTTAAGATTGATTTAGTTTTCTTATTGGTTTTCACTGGCATTTAATATCCCAACTCTTCCTTCTGAACTTCAAGATGCTGATCAGTGACTTTTGTTCCTTATCTATAGCTTGGACTGAATATTTGGCTTGTAAAGTGAGGTTGCTTGTTGGCACTTTCTTAATCCGGATTATATTATCTTTGTTTGCTTACGTTTATTCTTACTTTTATTCTGATTGCTTACGTGCCATAATTTGCGAAAACTTCATATGCTTCTTTGGTGTGCTGAAATGAATTTCTTTCGTTTATTTATGTATTGTGCTTCAATCAGTGCTCAGTTCCTTGTCTATCAGAACTGATTCTTAGATAATATAGACAATGCTCAATGCTAGCCCTTGCTGCTACACACAAACACACGTGGATTCACACAAGTGCACACATTCAGCTTGCTGTTTTTTGTATTGGTCAGACATGGATAGTCATTTTTTCCTAAACGTAGAGGATTAAGTTCAATATATTTGGATATAATGGGTGGTCTTAATAATAATTTTGGTTTCATTGGCATTTCAGAAGAACTGAAGATGTGATTTTAGCAAGAGAAATTAAAATATTGGATCGATTAACATATCTGGTGTGAATTATAGTTGCTCATTTGAATGGGCTGTTGAAATGAAACTGCATGTTTTCGCCTAATTGATGCATGTATAGATGTCAAGGTGTTGGACTGCCTGAGCTTATGGAATTTAGAATTAGATAATCTTTCTATTGTTTCTTTCCATGTTCTTCTCCCAATTTAGATTTGTTACTTATGTTTCTCAAAGTATTGCGGGTTAATTATCTTGGCATAGGTTGTGGCTATCAAGCAACTTGACCGTAATGGGCTGCAAGGAAACCGAGAATTTCTCGTTGAAGTATTGATGTTAAGCCTTCTTCATCACGAGAACCTTGTTAATCTCATTGGGTATTGTGCGGATGGAGATCAGAGGCTTCTAGTTTACGAGTACATGCCATTAGGATCGCTGGAAGATCATCTACATGGTTTGCTGGCTTATTCCTTTGAAATGCTGTATTGAACTTTTCTTTTTAGTGGATTCTATTGAACTTAAAATAGAATTAATTGTTTTTCTGTTGACAACTTTCTACACACAGATCTCCCATCAGATAAGAAACAGTTGGACTGGAATACAAGGATGAAAATAGCAGCTGGGGCTGCTAAAGGGTTAGAGTATCTGCACGATAAAGCAAACCCTCCTGTTATATACCGGGATTTGAAATGCTCAAACATTTTACTTGGAGAAGGATATCATCCGAAACTATCAGATTTTGGTTTGGCGAAACTCGGGCCTGTTGGGGATAAGACCCATGTTTCCACTAGGGTGATGGGCACATATGGGTATTGTGCACCAGAGTATGCGATGACGGGCCAGCTTACCCTGAAATCTGATGTATATAGCTTTGGCGTGGTACTTTTGGAACTTATCACTGGTAGGAAGGCCATCGATAACTCTAGAGCTGCTGGGGAGCACAATCTTGTTGCCTGGGTAATTTTTCTATCTACTATAGTTACGGCTTCTTTCTTTGGTTTAGTTTAGCTTCTATTTTTTTTTTTTTTTTCAGATGGTATGTTTCCTCCTGAATTTCTTGTTTTTGATAGCTAGACAGATTTCATTCAATAGAAGCAAGAGTACACAGCTCTAACTTTATAATGATTATTTCTATTTTGTCTTACTCTCTCACCTTATATAGTTTGAACAATGTTCATCTAATGAGTACAAATACCCATATTGCTCGTTCAAGTTGCTTGAGCCTATGTTACCCAGCCATCTAACACAGGTGTCAGTTTCTGAAACGTGTTTCAAGGTGGCAAACACAGGGACCCAAAACCAAATTACAGCCCTGAAACATCTGCACAAGTAATTAATATAAAAGATATTCTTTTACAAGATATAGAAAAACTGAAAAAGTATAGAAATTATAAAATTATTAAATACATAGGAAGCCCTTGGCCTGAGTGCGTAGGGTTGCAGGGTCACAATGTGGTGTCAGTGGTTCTGTTACTACCCTGTAAACATGTCCCAAAAAAAAAAAACTCATAAAAGATGCTATTAAAAATATATAAAAAATATTATTTTAACACTCGATTGATTATTTATTTAACAAAGTTAACCGGTTTCAAAAAAAGCTACTTTGTTGATAAAGTTCAAGAATTTTAGTATTTGTTAATTCAATTAATTAACTAACAAATAATTTCAGTCAAAAGTATTATTATTTGTATTTTTATGTATTTATTTTAATTCTTTCCATCATTATGTCCAAAAAGATGCTTTTATGGGGTACTCTTTCTACTTGGAATACGTACAGTTCCATTACTTAGTTGATTTTTTTGTATGCCCATATAGCCAACTGCCCACAATGTGCAACTTAATCAACTGCAGGATCAACTGCAGGAATAGGTAAAGGAAAAGGGCCATACATGCCATAGTAAACTGAAATTTTCTTTTATTTTGAGCATATATACATGAATAGTAAACTTAATTAATAATCTGTTAAAGATAGAAAGAACAGAGCCAAGTGGTAGAAACATAATGTGTATATATATTCTTCAGTATATATAATCTGGGCAAAGATTGGAATACATAGTTGGTTTTTGATGTTCTTTTTATAATTTTATTTGCAAAAGAATATTTTGCATTTAACTTATATTAATCAGAGTCTAGATAACAGGAACCGGGTGTAATAGATCACCTAAAAATCCAAGTCGGACAGTGGTTTTGTGCTTGATTTAAAAAAGAAAAAAATGTCAAAAACTTGGAACTTTCAAGAAAACTAATTTGGAAAGTTGTCAAAAAAAAAGAAGGAAAAATGAGTCATCTAAAATCATAAAAAAAACTGATCTCTGATTCCATTTTCAAAAACTTGGGTCAAGACGGTAGAGGCTGGGTTTTCATAGCGCAACGTCTCAAGTTCTATTCCTATGTTAACCTCATCAAAATAAAAATAAAAAATAAAATAAAATAAAAAAAACTCTCAAAATTGTCCAAAATAATTATTTTCATGATTTATTTGAATATGTTTTGTTCAATTCAAACAGCGACTCGCATTTCACTCCCCAAAAAACTGCAATTCAAAGTCTACCTACAAAACTTAATCACAGTTTAGGATGGCACTTTTTGAGCCATTTCGGTCACAAAATATTGCCAATTCTTTTGCTTTTTGAAATAAAAACACTGAATAACATTTTTTTAAGATTTTTGAATCAATATTGAATATTGAATCATACTCACAGTTTGTATCAGTTTGGAATGATCATATTCACAATCAGAGTGATCAAGGTTCAAAATCAAGAAAGACCCCAATTTTTGGAATTTTTGATTTTTCAATAATGGGACTTTCATTAACAAAACAGAGATAAAGATCTTGTGGAGAAGAATGGGTTAAAACGAGAGGCATAGATAAAAGCGTGGAATATGGGCATTCAGTTGAGGGGACCCAATACTAGAATGCGGAAAAATAGGGCAATTTTTAGAAAATCAGTGAACCAGGGATTTCGAAAAACTGGGGTGAGTGGATCAGGGGTACATGGAACCGGTGGCTGCCTGGTTCTGAGGTAGCTCGGATTCCAATCTAACTTGTTGATTTTTCAATCATTGATATTAGAGTAATAAAATGTGCAACTTCTATGTAGGAGTTCATGAGGTTGAGTTTTACGTGGGACAATTTTTTTAGACACTGCATGTCCAAGTTTCTAAAAAAGAAGGGTAAGTCAGTGACGATTTGGGCCTCTACCCTTCGGTGAGAATGGAGTCAGAGACTTCATCATAGGGCTCGTTGGTACCATATGCCTTGATACAGTGCATACGCTACACATGTTGGGACATGTTGTCTCAATTTTGGGCGTCAAAATGTTTCGACATGTAACACTAACTTTTGCGAGTTCATGTTTCTGTGTAACATAGCTTGAACAAATGGTATCTCTTATACAGTTTTGGTCCATTTGATTATCTTGATTTTTCTGTTTCGGCTTGTTACTTATAATCATGTTTGTTGTCACTTTGGCTTGTTCTATTGATACTTGTGTAATAATAATTGAGCCTATAGTTCCGGTTATCCAAACCACTATGATCGTAGTAACGCTTTGTTTTCTTGGTCAGTGTTAGACCACACTTGTCATTCGTGACAATCCCTTGGCTGGCTTGTGCAGTCCATATCTTCTCTGTGGCACTGTTGATTTAGAGTTACTGTTGTGATATCATTTTGGAAATTGTATTCTAAATGTTTAATATACGGTTGTTTATGCATTAGAGATAAGTTTAGAAACTCTGAAATTACAAAAAGATTGAGGAAATATAGTGTCACAACTAAATCTAAGATATAGTTTAATCAACTAATGATTGAAAGAGATGTGAAGCAATCAAAATATAATAAAAAAGAGGAGAATAAAATAAAGGAAAATTTAGAGGGGACAATTAATGCTTATCCAGTCAAAGCAAAACTATTAATGAAGAAATAAAAAAAAAAAAGTGCAGAAAAGCAAAGAAGGTGAATGAATAAAATTTATGTGGAATAGAAACATAAAGTTAGCAGGGAAATCAATTGAATATGAAAAGAAAATGAACAAAATTTCATCAAAGAGAAACTAATAAAGAAAGTTAAATCAAAAAGTCAAGGTAGCACTCATACAATGTTCAGTTTTTCCAAGTTCTTGATTCTGTTTGCTTCTGTTATGGTGGGTCCTTAACATTTGAGCTGTTATTGAGGTACTTGAATGCACTTCTCCAATGAAATTACCTTGTTGATGCAGGTCATTGACAGAGATACGCCCAAAAGTCTTTTGTTTATGATAACTGTGTTTTTTAGTCAAGAGAATGATTTAATATTACATACCAATGATTTAATATTACTTACCTCAATAGATGCACAGTACAAAGCTGAACTGTCATCTTGAACAAACAACCAAAGTACTATAAAGCAGCCAAACAATATCCTCTGGACATCCCCTCCTGTCGTCAATTGCAAATTTCCAGCTTCTATGTTAATCAGAAAAAAAAGAAGAAAAGTTCCAGCTTCTCTCAAACTAGATGCGGAGTAACTATTGATTCTCACCCTAGTGCATCTGTTCACTTCATGAGCCATTTTGAAAGGACAAACGATATTTCTTTTCATTTCTTTTTTAATGGAACAAGCAAAGATTGCTCTAGAATTTTAAAACGAATAATCAGGCAAATCTTCGAAATTGGCATTTACCAACAAGTACTCTTTATGATGCTAAAAGGAACAATCAGGCAAATCTTCGAAATTTGCATATACAAATAAGTGCTTTTTATCATGGGACTCAGTTTTTTTTTTCCTTTTTTTTTTTGGTGGTGATTTGGGTCTTGTGTGATAATTGCAGGCACGACCACTGTTCAAGGATAGGAGGAAATTCTCACAAATGGCAGACCCCACGCTTCAAGGTCAGTTCCCCATGAGAGGCTTGTATCAAGCACTAGCTGTTGCTGCAATGTGTGTGCAAGAGCAGCCTACCATGCGTCCCCTCATAGCCGATGTGGTTACCGCCCTTACCTATTTGGCATCCCAAACTTACGACCCTGAAGCCCACCCTGTTCAAAGCTCGAGTCGCCTTGCCCCTGCAACCCCACCTAGAGCAAGGAGGGACACAATGGAAAAGAAACCAAACGGGGTAGAGAGAGAGAAAGCCAAAGGAGGAACCAGAAACCCAGGTCAAGCATCTGATCCTTGAGAGAGAAAATCAGGGTTGGGTTAGTTCCTTGCTGTCTTTACACGCTTCCCTCAACCTTTCATGGCTTGGAAGAAATTTGGGCGAACTTCCAAGACATGTGCTTCTCGGATTAAGTGAACCTTTCAGGAGGAAGATTGATATTGAAGACTTGGATACTTTTTGGCTATGACGCCCCCAGTTTTTGGTTGTGCATTGGTTCCTAGTGGTCAAGTTTTGCAGCACAAACAGATGATGACAGGTTCGCCCCATCTTTGGCATTTCATGCTTTCGTGGGTCATTTAGCTCTTTCTTTTGGCATGTATATGTGAGTGTTCTTTGGCCCTTGTATTATGAGTCTATTTTTCTCTTTGTTGTCCAGTTACACAGACATCAGGTTCCCATGTTAATGCCAATCTGTTTTAGATGCAGCTACTTTTTTCCTTTGCTTATGCATAGCAGGCTTGATATTCCCTCATTTATTGTTTGAAATAATATTGGCGAGAGTGATATTGGTTATCCGTTGCATGTGCCAAGGATCATGGTCTTTCAGTGTGGCGTATTAGTTCTATGTTCCTCTTTTGCAGTACTCTTGTTTGGCAATGCCTCACTGATGGGACTTTCAGTGGGTGTGCAAATGGATTTAATCCAGCCCCAAACCTGAAGGCTTGGGGCCTTACTCAGGTCTGGACCCCGAGTCATGTGTAGCGCGCACACATACACACAAACAAATGAGCTTAGTCTATATATCAGTATAGGCGGGATACCCCAGATTGCAGGACAAAAAAAAACTAGATGGCCTGTATACACTGAAATGGTGGATACATATTTGGTCGTCATTTTTGGTGCTTATCTACTTTTATCTTTATTTTATTTTGTTTTGTTTGGAGTGCCAAATCAGAGTGCAAAATTTTGTGCCTATTGGACTTAAATCTTTTATAAAAATATTCTAAAATACGATGACGACGGATCAACTTTTTTAAGCTTTCTAATCTATCTGGTAAGTCCATATTGCGCACCCATATGAGCTCGTATATATAATTTCATGCAACGGTTGTATTATGGTGTGTTGCAACCACACTTTTAGAATACTATGTTTGTGGTATTTGTGTGATTCAAAATTTTGTATACACGTTCTCTCTATGTCAATAATTAATTTTTTAAAAAAATTTATTCTATATATGGTCAACATGAGTCTTCTCCAACAATAAATCTAGACCGTCTGTTTGATGAATTTCATATTCATCAAAATTGTTTTTATGAATTCAAAATTATTTTTTTTTAAATTATCTAAAAATTTTGAAAAGAAAATATATCATTTTAAAGCTTAGATCTAAGCATCTTATCAAAATTGAAATATACACTCTTTTCATTTTAAAGAACAATCATAAAAAAAGAAAAAAATTGAAAACACAATTTGGAAAGTAATTTTTTAGTCCAATTAACATAGGCCGTTCATTTTAGTGAGATGCCTAGATCTAGGCTTTAGAAGGATTTTTTCATTGCCAATTTTTTTGGATCGTTTTATTATCATTAGATGAACAATGTTCAAAAAGAAAAAAATGATTTTGAGTTTATGAAGGCTTGAGTTTATAAAATGAATGGTCTAGATTCGTTTTTGGAAGGGACTCATTTGACCATATCTAAGGTTCAAATTGAACCTGTTTTTTTTTTTTTAGATTGATTATTGAGATAAATAGAGTGTGTGTGCAAAATTTGGAGTCATATAAATACCA
>NW_006494943.1:4065214-4107838 GCF_000471905.2 Amborella trichopoda
AGTTTAGTAACGGTAGTCGGTTTCGTTCGTACTTAGTTACGTACTTACGTAGTACTAACTTAGTTTAGTACGTACTTAGGTAGTCTATTAGTCTATATATATATATATATATATATATATATATATATATATATAGAAAATGGCTTATCAAAATAAGTGAAGCTTCACCTCATAACTCATTAAAAATTGCAATTCAAGTGTTGAAAAACCTTAAATCGATCATCTCAACTTGAACATTATGGTTGTATAAAAAATATTGGATTCCAAATTGTAAAATAGTGTATATTGCAACAAATCATCTAGACATCCATTTCACTACTTTTTTAAACTCATTTAAATATGTTTTGTTTAAGGGTGTGGTTTCTATTTGGTTGCAGTCTTAAACAATCCAATTAAGGCGCACCTCCAAATTTTATCATAACATGTAATTTTGTTGTAAAAAATTCTTAAGATTATCTTAAAATCCATTTTCATATCTAATTGGAAAATTTTAAACTTCAAAAATAGTTAAAATCAAGGAGATCCATAAACACATGAAAATCTTGAAAAACAACTTAGATAATATGTTGCAAGATGCACTATTTCTGAGACTCAATTTTTTTATATATATTTGTACATCTCGATGTCGAGATGATCAAATAGAGGGTTTTTCAACATTAAAACAACCTTTCCGATAGAATTTTTAGGTGCATCCATAATTCTACATTTTAAGGTTGCAACCTTATATAGATTTTTCCTTTTGTTTAATGTTACTTTGGGCATATTTTTATTTTTTTTGTATTTCTTTTTTTTTTAACGGCCTTTCGGTTGGCCGGATTTGGCCCAACTCGGACTGAGTCTGAGTTTCTCAGCTCGGGCCTTGGTGGAGCCCCATGGCCAAGCCGTAGTTTTTTTCCTTGATTTTATAACTCAATTGTAAGGTGATAGCAAAATTAAAGATATCATTTGGGTCGCATGAATTTTTGCTAGCCAACATTGATAGGTTAGCGCTTAACAAATATCTTATGTACCTTTCTAAAAGAAATAAGCAAAAATTCCTCTGTAAATAGGGGCAGTTTTCCTACAACAATACTATTCAGTTAAGTACGAGGAACTCATATTTATCCTGAGCCCTTAGACGTAAAATTGGGGATTAAGATTGTGCTATTGACCGTTTTTAAAGTCTAAAAAATATTTTATTTTTCAAGCTTTATTACTACTTGGTTTCATATTTGAAGGTTTGGAGTTATTGGGACTTTTTTGTACCAAAAATAAACAGACAACTCCTACTTTCTATCACTTAGTTTAAAAATTTGAATCACAACGTGATAGATACAAGCAGAAGGAAAAGAAAAAGAAAAAAACCAGAGGGGTTGGGGTTGATTAATCGATAAATACTCTCAAGAGATGCCATGCCCACAGAATGCGGTCTCTTTCGCCCGTCCCGATCGTGGACGACAAGGTCTCTCATCCGAGAGGGGTAGTTGCATAGGCAACAACGCACCACATGCTTGATGCCCCATGAAACCATCACTGTCCCAAATCCAATGCTTAGACAGCTTCTTCTCTCCTCCTATTCCTATCAGTGACCTCATATGCACTTTTTTATAAGGTTGTCACCGTAAACAATCCGATTAAGGCGCACCGTAAAATTTTATCATAACATGTAATTTTGTTGTAAAAAATTCTTAGTATTATCTTAAAATTTATTTTCATACCTAATTAGAAAATTTTAAATTCCAAAAATGCTTAAAATCAAGTAGATCTATAAATATATGAAAATCTTGAAAACAGATGGTCTCGATAATGTGTTGCAAGATGCACTATTTTCAGGATTCAAAAACTTTTTTTTCTTCAAATTTATAGATCTGGATGTTGAGATGATTGATTAGAGAGCACTTTCAATATTAAAACAATATTTTCGATATATTTTTGAGGTGCATCTATGATTCTACATTTTAAGGTTGCAATCTTATATAAATTTTTTTCCCATATATATATATATATATATATATATATAGGAAGATACTACAAAACATCTATAGGCGAAAATGAACAGTGATTTCGCCTACCCTCATCACTATCCAAACTTAATCGCATGGTCACAGTTGTCCGGTAGTGTTCATTTTTCATTTTTTTACTAATTGGAATGATCTGAAATTTGGAGCGTGTATACATATTAGTGAAGCACACCAAATAAAAATATGAAAAAAATAAATTGTAAAATATAAACCAAAATACCCTAAAAAATTTATAGGGGTATTTTGGTCAATTTATATTTAATGAATTATTTTTTTCATATTTTTATTAGGTGTGCCTCACTAAGATATACACATGTTTCAAATTTCAAGTAATTTAAATTTGTAAAAAAAAATAAAAAAAATTGAAACACTACCGCACAACTGTGACCGTGCGATGAAGTTTGGATGGTGATGAGAGTAGGCAAAATCACTGTTCATTTTCGCCTATAGGCATTGGGAAGAGTTTTTCATATATATATAGAGAGAGAGAAAGAGAGAAGCTTACTCTTTGACCTGACCGGACCCGAATAATATGGGTCTATGTGGGTATTCGTAAATGTTGTCAATACGTTTGTTTCTTAGGAATTTCTAGTTATTACGTAAAATAGTAAGGAATGTGGGTATTCATAAATATTGTGTAATATTGTAAATATTGACAGTATATGATGGTAAAAGAAAAATGACAAAAAAGAAAAAAAGAAAGAAAAAAAAGAAAAAAAAGAAACTCATAGTTATAGCCCACGTGTCTCACATAAACATTAGGGTGACAATGGACCCGATTTGGGACCCGACGGGTAGACCCGACCTTAGATCCAGATATGGGTCCAAATATTGAACTCACATCGAGTCCAGGTCCAAAACCTGGACCCTGCCCATTGCCACGCTTATGCTTCACCCAAATCTCGTTCCCTTATTGGCTATTATTATTTGATTAATTTTTTATTTTTTAGGTCAAAATCTTGGCTTTTTTTAAAGAGAAATTTACATACATACCGAGTAAAATTTCCAGAACTACTATTTAGTCCATATTTTTAGGAAATTTATGGTAAAGGACCTTCCTTCCTTCTTCTTCTTTTTTTTTTTTTTTTTTTTTTTTTTTTTTGAGCTTTGCATTCTTTTCAATGTTTCAAATTGCTTTATTTATTTCCTTTTTTAAACTTTTTTGGCATTTATAGGCCCATTCGATGGATAAGATATTAGCCCACCTTTTATGTGGGGGTGGTAGGATGTTCCACACATCGAATTAGCCCATACTTTTAGATTTTTTGTATTTTTATTTTTTCAAGTGTACAGGTCAGGTGATTGAAACATCAGAATGCCCTGTACAAAAGAACATATTAGATTGTAGGGCGGACAATGTTGCCTCAAACAAAAAATTTGAAGCCTATGGCAAAACTTAAATAAATAAATAAATAAATAAATAAAAACTCCATTTAAAATTCTTGAATGACAAGGTAATTCCATAAATTTTATCTAGTTTGTATATAAGTTCCCTTTTTTCTTACTAGAACACTATTGTTAAGTTTTTTTTGACAAATGTTAATAATATTATTAATGTTTTTAGAACGTTATTACATTATCAGAGATAACAAGAGAAGATAAAGAGGTACCTCCCTTGGCCAAACAGTCCGCCACCGAGTTTGCTTCTCGGTAAACATGCGTGAAAGAGACCGTAATGGTAGAAGACAAATCCATGATTCGTAGCCAGAGAGATCTAAGTTTGTAATGGTAGAAAACAAATCCATGATACGTAGCCAGAAAGATTTAAGTTTCCAAGGATTAAGTTGTTCCTTATTACACCACTTAACCACATTAAAAGTGTCCCCCTCTATCCAGCATGAATGACCGCAAATTTCTCTCTTTAAAAAACTTCAAACGTTCATAGAGCGCATGCAATTAAGCTAAGTTTGCCGTTGCATGTCCTATCAGCCTAGCGTATGAAAAGAGGGTATTACCATCAGTCTCTCAGAATGCCACCTATACCAGCTATCCCTGGATTACCAAGAGAACTTCCATCAAAATTGAGCTTCAATGTACCCACATGAGACGCTATCCACATGCTTTTAGGTCTAGTCCTAATGGCACCCAGCTGAAAAAGATTGTTGTAGCTAGCAAAAACATCAATCTTAGTCGCACCTCATCACACTTTAGAGACAGAAAGCGACGACCCCATCGAACACTTAATAGAATGAATCAGACAATCCAAAGGTAGAGAAACTCATTCGAAAGTTCTCATGTTCCTCTCTTTCCAAACCTCTAAATGAATAGCTCCTTTGGCAATCTTCCACAAAGACTTACCAACCTCCGGTAGATGGGATAAGGAGAGTTGAGTAATAATACCCTCCACCGTCAAAGGTAGAGCCAAATTGATATTAACTACTCCAAACAACCAATACCAAATTTGGACTGTAAAAGGACAGTGTATGAATAGATGCGCACCAGATTCAACATCAGCTTTACATAACAAACAAACAGTTGGTAGAATCTTACCACTTTTAATCAGATTGTCAATAGTTAAGACCTTGTTCATAGCAGTCAGCCAAATAAAGACTTGTACTTTGTGAGGTATGAGCCATTTCAAGATTTGAGCAATCTGAGGGCAAGACCATCTCCACCGATCATAAAAAAGAAGATTGTAGCAAGATTTGACTGTGAATAAACCATCACTCTCAATCGTCCATACCATTTGATCCTCCAACATCTGCTGCAATATAGATTGTTTCAAGTAATTCAATTAACACACACCAGTGGTTTAAAAAACGGATCGGTGGCCCGGATCGGGCATCCCAAAAACCCATACAGATCGATGGATTGACGATCCAAATCGGGAATAGACCGAATCGATCAGATTAAGCTTTAAAAAAAATCTAAAAAAATTATTAAAATTCATTATAAATGTTGTTTTTTAGAAATCCAATTAGAAATCGGGGTACTACATTATTAATTTTTATTTTTTTCATTAATATGTGAATATTGAGATAATTTTTCTTTGTATGAACTTATTTTAACCATTAAATTACATCAGACAAAATAAAAATCATGGAACTATCATGGATGAAGTATACAATCATACATGGACTCCAATAAAGAATGATTTTTTGACAAGAATCTTTTAGTTTTTTTGACAAAAACCTTTTATTTTTTTACAAGAAATGTTTGTCGTATTACATTTTTTTTATTTGTTTTTAGCAAGAACCTTTTTTTTTTGACAAAAAAAAAACTTGTTGTATTATTATTTTTTTATAAGAACTTTTTTTTTTGACAATAACTTTTCATTACTCTTTATTTTTTTGACAAAAACCTTTTATTTGTTTGACAAAAAAAGAAATTTGATAAGAAAAATAATTGATAAGAACCTTTCATTTTTTTGATAAGAAATTTTCCTGACAAAAAGCGAAATTGATAAAAAAAACCTTTCATTTTTTTGATAAGAAAAAAATTTGACAAAAAAAAAAAAAACAATGTTTCCGCTCGAGAGGGGATTCTAACAAACGTCCTCCACACGCAAAAGGCATTTGATAACCGGTATACAACTTAATGATATTAAAAGTACAAACAAAATATATAATGTATTAATGTTTCAAGTTAATACATTTTCACATTATCCCACATCGAAGAGGTAAAAGGAAGTTGTAGTGAATAAATACCTTTTTGTACCCAACGAGGATAACGCGTGCGAAGTAAGAAGAGCCACGTGGAGAGGTGTGCGGACCTTAGGTTTTTGTAATTTTTAAAACCTATCTTATCCTGAAATTTACAAAAATGCCCATTGTTGAAGAATCGGGCGGGCCATGACGTCATGAATCGAAGAATCGGGACATGAATCAAAGAATTGGGAGATTCATGACGTCGAAGAATCGGGACGTGAATCGAAGAATTGGGAGATTCATGACGTCGAAGAATCGAGACATGAATCGAAGAACTGGGAGATTCATGATGACACATGACGGTTTACGGCACGAAATCGAGAAGAACCAGGCGATTTCCGGTTTTTCACTCCCGAGTCGAACAAGAGGCGGGCCATGACGTCATGAATCGAAGAATGGGAACATGAATCGAAAATTGGGAGATTCATGGCATTGAAGAATCGGGACGTCACATGACGGTTTACGGCACGAAATCGGTTTACGGTACAGAATCGAAAAAAACCGGGGGATTTCCTGTATTTCACTCCCGAGTCGAACCGGGCGAGTCCGATTCGACTCGCAGACTTTTAAATCATTGACGCACCTTGGGCAAAGAGTGTGTTGTTTAGCCTCGCATAGGTTGCAAAGAGTGTGTTGTTTAGCCTCGCATAGGGCAATGAGATATTCCAGGAGTGTGTTGTTTAGCCTCGCATAGGGCAATGAGATATTCCAGGAGTGTGTTGTTTAGCCTCGCATAGGGCAATGAGATATTCCAGGAGTGTGTTGTTTAGCCTCGCATAGGGCAATGAGATATTCTAAGATAAAGAGGATAGGGCATAGGGCCTACCTTGGGCAAAGAATGTGTTGTTTAGCCTCGCATAGGCCCCACCTTGGGCAAAGAATGTGTCGTTTAGCTTCGCATAGGGCCCACCTTGGGCAAAGAGTGTGTTGTTTAGCCTCGCATAGGGCAATGAAATATTCCAAGCTAAAGAGGATAGGGTCATAGGGGTGCAAAGAGTGTGTTGTTTAGCCTCGCATAGGGCAATGAGATATTCCAAGATAAAAAGTCTCATCTTCTCTCAATCACCTCAAAAACCTTAACGTTGGGTGTTAAAATAACTATAACAGAAGAGAGACTTAAGAGGATACTCCCCTACTCACTTATGATCCTAAAAGGAGATTTAGTTGCCATACCCTACAGACCATCTAAAGTAACCGGCAATCATAGATCTGCACAAAACTATATTTCTCTACATTTAGGAGGTATCCCCCTTCTACTGCCTTAAGCCAAACTCCCGACATGCCCAACCCTTACTTAACGAAAATGACTTAGAACCACAACTGCTCTTTTAAATAGAGACTCATCCACCACCATTTATACAAAAGAGCTTTATTAACCAATCTAATGCTTCTAATACCCAAACCCCTTCCTTCTTGGGTGTACATACTCTCTCCCATCTAAGAAGATAGAATTTCCGCTGGTCACTCCCTCATTATGTTCTCAATCTTTTTAGCGACCGAGGCAGGCATATTAATCAAGGACATCTGATAAACCAGAAGGTTTGCCAAACAAGATCTTAAGAGCGTCACTCTTCCTCCAAGAGATAAGTATTTGGGTTTCCATAAATCCAACTTACATTGAACCATCTCAAGCTCTTTATCTCAAACTGCTAACGAAAACCTAGAGTCAGAAATTGGTAAGCCAAGATCTACAAGGGGAAAGGAACCAACGTTACAACCCATCACTGTGGCCAAGGATTCAATCAAAGGCTCAGTACAGTTGATGCCCACCATGGAGGATTTATGAAAGTTCATTGTAAAGCCAATAATAGCTTCACAAATTTCTAGGAATAATGTGATGTTCTTAATATGTAGGGGATTCGTATCACAGAAAATAAGAGTATCGTCAACATATTACAGATGGGAGACTACCATACCTGAATTAGCAATAGAAAACCCCAAAAAATGCCCCACCCTCTCCACATTGCTCAGCATTAAAACTGAAGCACTCAGCATAAATAGTAAATAGGAAGGGAGAGAGAGCATCCCCTTGGCAAAGACCTCTAGAGGCTTGAAAAAAACCAATCGAATTACCATTGAATAGCACCGAGAAATGGGTAGAAGAAAGAAAACCAAACATCCAGCTTCTCCACCTGTCACCAAACCCTATGCATTTCAATAAAAGGTACCTGGATGTTTGAGAGTTCATCATCAATCAATCGTTTGTTGGCCAAGTAGTAAGGTCATCTACCGTTGGGAAAACTAAAGTCCCCTATTTCCTTTTCTTGGGTTGGGTGTTTGAGGGCTATAAATATGAAACATGTTACAGAAACCCAATATTTATTGTTAAGTATTTCCATTTTATTGTCAAAAATGCTTATTACAATCCCAAGGGAAAAGCATATATTGAGACCATTTACCTTTGATAGATGATCACAATTAATCGTGACCATTGAATATGAAATTTGGTGGTTGCATTTATTTCATTGATTAAGCTCAAAGTTCAAAAGAAATCTTCTTGAACTTTGTGACACACCCAAGCTATTAGATTTGACATCGGATGGCTATAAATAATTGTGACGTCCCTGTGACAAAGATAAATGGTCTCTTTATATACAATCCCTTACTATTTTTATTATGCTATTTGAACCATGCTAGTTATGGTTTAACAAATTTCAAATGACATGCCATTTAGGAGGCCTGAATAGAAACATCATTTGATATTTAAATTTTTCCCAAAATGAACCAAAACCTCAATCCTTATCAAGGTTTAAAAATAGTCTTGTAATGAAAATGAGGCATAAAAGGCCTAGCCTCCCTTTAGTATATATTTCATCGAGAAATTTATCAAAATGTTTTTAAGAGATTAATTAATTAATAATCGATTTATATTTTTAATTAATTTTAAAATACCCATCAAAATATACATAATTTTGACTTGAAAAAAAAGAGAAAGAAGAATGTCAAGTACTTGAAATGAGAGGTGTATTTTGATAATTTTTTCTATATATTTTATTAAGTGATCGAAAAGGGTGATACAATTTGTTGGTAAAAATGAAATTTATTTTGCATAAAATATCAGTAGCAAAATGGAATCATCAGTGACATTCTTAATAAAATAGTACTTGGGATCATAAAATAATGGAAATAATAGCTAATTTTTGAAACAGTAGCCATTATTTCTATAAGGCAACTATGATACCAACATTGCTCTATGGGACGAAAATGTTGGGCGGTCAAAATACAATATACTCATAAGTTGAATGTAACGGAGATGAGGATGTTGAGATGAATGAGTGGCAAGACAATAAGGGTTAGAAGTCGAAATGAATACATTTGGGAAATTTTAAGTGAGGCATCAATATGCGATGAGATGAGAGAGAGTAGACTTAGGTGAGCTAGCCATATGTGACGCAGACCCAATACAACACCCTTTAGGAGGTCTAAGCTAGTTCAAGTGGAAGGCTCAAAAGAGTAACAGTAGGCCCAAAAAGACATGATTAGGAGTAGTGAAAAAAGAAATGAGGACTTATAATCTCACTAAAGGTATGTCCTTTAATAGAGCGGAATGACGAATCTCAATTTGTCTACCCTTAAATGTGGAAAAAATTTAGATAAGGTTGCAACCTTAAAATGTAGAATTACATATGCGCCTAAAAAATCTATCGAAAAATGTTGTTTTAATGTTTAAAAACCCTCTAATTAACGATTTTTGGAGTCTAAAATTTTATAATTAGATATGAAAATAGATTTTAAGATAATCCTAATACTTTTTACACCAATGTTACATATTATGATAAAATTTAGAGATGCGCCTTAATTGGATTGTTTAAGGTTGCAACCTTATAAAAACCACACCCTTTAAATTATAGAAAACAAACAAATGAATACACAAAATTAAATTAAATACTAAGTATAGAATTTTAGAAAAAGAGGAACTCTTTAAAAAAAATAATTGTAACCCACACTATTTTGTGGTGGTTCTTTCATTGTATATATAATAGTAATACAATTGTGTAATATACATTTTTCTATCTTGTTACATGTAATATACATTTTTCTATTTTGTTACATTTAATGATACTTTAAATGGTTTTAGCTCTCGATCAGGTTGTTTGAAAAAAATCAAGCTTATTTAAAGATTAGAGCATATAAAATTACAAAAAGTTGATTTATGGTTAAAATCATAAACTTTTAGATTCTACAAAGAAAATTTATAAAGTTCTCACATCAACACTAATAAATTCATAATAACAAAGGATCTATAGCCAACATACGGAAAAATTACATTATAATAATAATATCAATAATAATCACATTACAAGCATCCAAAAATCAAATTGTAAGCATTGAGAAAAAACAAAAAAACAAAAATTACCAAAAAAATAAAAAAGTTGTGGTTTGTATAGAGCCGAGGTTCTAAACAATCAAAGTAAAGCGTACTTTCAAATAATGTAGAGAAATGTAGTTTCAATATTAGAAATCCTATTTTTATCTTTAATTATAAAATTTAAAGCTTAAAAATAGTGTGGATTGGACAGATCTATAGAAATTTGAAAATCTTAAAAATTGACAGTCCAAAAAATACGTGACAAGGTGCATTATTTCCAAAACTTGAAATCCATTTTTTTTCGTGTCCATGCATCTTGATGTCTAGATGATCAATTTGAGAACTTAAAAACAACTTTTTATGGTGAAATTTTTTAGGTGGGCTCTAATCGATTCTATATAAAGTTCAAAAAAAAAAAGGAAAAAAAAGAAGAGGAAAGCAATAAAAACTAAAAAATGTCTCTTTGTTTCCCATTGAAATAACTCAATACGTTGAGTAAAAATAACTCAATAAGTTGAGTAAAAAACGGTTTAGGCTCGAGAGAAAAGGAAGTGGGGGATTAGGGTTTCAACCGTCCCGTATTTGACCCAATAAAAACGAAGCAGGCGGAAATCGGGTTTAGGTTAGAGAGAAAAGGAAGCAGGAAATTAGGGTTTCAGAGTCTGGGACTGAGAGGGAGAGATTGATAACAATGGCGGCGGCAGCTGCTGCTCGTCCCCTTGTGACTGTGCAAACCCTCGAGGGAGACATGGCCACCGATGGCCAAGCCACTCTGCCTCTCCCGGATGTGATGAAAGCGGTGATTCGCCCCGATATAGTCAACTTCGTTCATGCTCAAATGTCTAAAAACAAGCGCCAGCCCTATGCTGTGAGCACCAAGGCTGGGCACCAGACGTCCGCTGAGTCGTGGGGGACTGGACGGGCCGTCTCACGAATCCCTCGCGTCCCTGGTGGTGGCACCCACCGTGCCGGGCAGGGTGCGTTTGGAAACATGTGTCGGGGCGGTCGAATGTTTGCTCCTACGAAGATCTGGCGAAGATGGCACCGGAAGATTAATATCAATCAGAAGCGTTTTGCTGTTGTGTCGGCTTTGGCGGCGAGCGCTGTGCCGTCATTGGTGTTGGCTCGAGGGCACAGGATTGAGAAAATCCCTGAACTGCCGCTTGTCGTCTCCGACTCTGCTGAGTCCCTTGAAAAGACCTCCTCGGCCCTGAAGCTCTTGAAGAATATTGGTGCTGCCCCTGATGTCGAGAAGGCGAAGAAGTCACATGCCATTAGACCGGGCAAGGGTAAGATGAGGAACCGGCGATATGTTTCTCGAAAGGGCCCTCTCATTGTGTATGGGACTGAGGGCTCGAAGATCGCCAAGGCCTTTCGGAATATTCCGGGTGTTGAGATCTCAAACGTGGAGAGACTCAATCTCTTGAAACTTGCACCTGGTGGTCATCTTGGGAGGTTCATTATTTGGACCAAATCAGCTTTCGAGAAACTTGACTCAGTTTATGGGACTTTTGAGAAGCCTTCGGAGAAGAAGAGGGGCTACATTTTGCCCAGATCAAAGATGGTGAATGCTGATTTATCGAGGATCATTAACTCTGATGAGGTTCAGTCAGTTGTGAGGCCCATCAATAAGGAGGTTAAGAGGAAGCCTCTTAAGAAGAATCCGCTCAAGAATTTGGGAGCAATGCTAAAGCTCAATCCCTATGCTAAGACTGCAAGGAGGATGGCATTGCTTGCAGAGGCTCAACGTGTTAAGGCGAAGCAGGAGAAGCTCGATACGAAGAGGAAGGAGCCACCAAAGGTTAGATCTAGATCGAATTCTTAACTTCTTTTAGATGGAGTGGCTGTATGTATAATATTTTTTTGTAGTCTTTTTAGTTTCTGTTTGCTTTATCAGTTTTGTTTTGTTTTTTTGTTTTTTGTGTACTTATGCTGGTTCGATCTGGATTTTTTATTTCTACTTGTTTTGGATTGGTTGTGTGATATCTAGCTTTATTTCTCTGTGGAATGCTTAGCTTTAATGTGTTCTCTTTTTATTACGTTTGATTTTTTTGAATTTTCCTTGTTTCATAGTTCTAGATTTACATTTTCTTTCTTTAGAGTTGTTATCCACTATTTAGGCCAAAATACCCCTCTCTTTGCCTTATACCCAAGCTTTGGTAGTGCCTGTCGAGCACAAAACACTGCCAGACTGGCTTTTTCCAGCACTGTTTGGTCAGGTGCATTTTGGTATCAGTCTGGCATATCGTTTGTTGGTCTGATACATTTTTTGTTGGTCCAATACATTTTTGTTGGTCCGATACATTATTGTTGGTCCGACACATTTTGGTGTCAGTCCGGCAGCCGGACTGGCACTATGAAATCAATGAGCAGGACCGGTCCGGCACAAAAAAAAAAACAAACAATTGGTGTTGTAAACATGGGTCAAATTGGGGATTTTAGGTCTATAAAAATCACCATTTTTAATTGGAGGTAGTTGCAATGGAAAACAGTGTTGGGGTTTTATTAGTGATTTAAAAAAGGCTTTGGGGGAGGATGTTAAGAAACATGAGTGGGGGGTTCTAATAATTTTTCCTTAAATTTACTTTTGTAAGATTCAGTTGTTGTTAGTTAACACTCCCTCAAAAAAAAGATTCAGTTGGTGTTTCTTCTTGCTGAGTAGGTATCTATGTTTTTATTCCATATGAAGTTGATAGTTGATGTTCACGGTTCTCCATTGTTTTCTTCATTTTTTTTGTTAACTAGGTTTATTATACTTAGGTTGTTTAGATTCTTCATTCTTTAGAGGTTATCCATGCTTTTCTTTCTTCTTTTAATGTATATCTAATAATTATGGTTTAAACTTGTTTATTAATTTATTTTACTACTATTTATCCTGATAATATATATTTTCCTTGAGAATGTATCTGTATTAGGTTGTGCATTTATATGCTGTTTCTGGTTTTATTTGCTAGGTTTCCCTTGTGAATTCATGATTGTAAGTTTTTTTGTTCTTCTGTAAGGGTTAGTATCTGATAGTTAAGATTGCATCTGGTGTTTTTTACATCTTTTTTGTTGATTAAGGCTTGCTTTTCACATTTGTGGTGGAATTGCTTGTTGCTATTATGAGTTTCTATTTACTAAAGCACTAATTTTATTTTCAGAGATGATGTCATAAAATCCACAGGCCTGTAGAAAAAATGTAGTCCTGAGAGCCATCACTTATCCATTGAAATGATGGATAGTGATGGAGGGAGTTTAGGATTGACAAGAACAAATCCTGTCCACTGGCAGTGTGTCATGCTAACCCTCAATCACTGTCCCCCATTTCATTGGACACTATCCTAAGGGGACTGTTTTCCATGGTCCTTAGGTTTGAATAATGGTATGATTTGTTAGGGCCGTATTTTCACAGTCCTTTGGGTTGGGTCGCAAACTCGTTCAACCTAAAGGATTATTTTCCATATTCTTTATTATAGATTGGGTTTATGTGGATTCTTTGTTTTAAATTATAGTTTCAGTTTCCCATGTTATATTTTGCTATTATGTAGCCTGGTTTTGCTAGTGCTTTTGTTTCATGTGCTTAGATTATTTTCCAATAAATAATGTTTGTATTGATAATGCTACAGTTTGTTTTGTGTTCATTTGTTTTTTATTTATTTTGCACATTTTACCAGTATTTAAAGCTGTTTCACTGATATCAGATGAAATTGGTTTTCAAGGTCTCTTCATGTCGAAATCATTTATCTGTGATGTCTATTACTATCCCCCCTGTATTGTTTCATGCTCATTTTTTTTTTACTTTTTAGCATTTTAACTGGTCAATTATGTGCTGTTATATAGTATTTATTTTCTTAATTAGATTGGTCTCTTTGGTGGGAAATGAGCATATGCGATACAATTTGTTTGAATTAGCTGGTGCCTGTTGCATAGTTTCAGTGTTCACTTTAGAATTCTTTAGTGAGCTTTGTTCAACATTATTGCTTGGAATTTGGTCATAGACCTGCATCTGTATGAACTAGTTGGGAAGAGAAAATATGAATCAGAATTTTGAATGCCTGTCCTTGTCGCTGTTGCGTGTGTGGGTTATGGGATCTATCTACATATTTTTATATGCTTGGCTCCAACAATGCCATTTTATGAATATTATATTTTTGCTTTTGCATGGGAGGCTAACGCTTGAGATATCTTGTTGTTAGTACATCTGCATGGTCCATTCAAATCCTTATAAGAATCACAAAAACGTTGTTTTCTTGTATGTGGAGTTGCCATGGTAATTTTTGCAAGAAGAGTGAGCTTAGCTGTAATCTAATGTGCTTTAGTTGATCACATCTCATGCTTTCTTATTCTAATTTGCCTAAAGAGTAAATTACTCAATTCACAGGGTGTGGTATGGATGCTTCTCTTTATATATATAGAAATGGATCTTTTGGCATGCTCAGTTGTTATTCGCTTGCATTATATGCGTTCCTGTACAGATTTTTTTTTTTGGTGAGTCAATGGGGAGAGGGTCCCTATCCTTGATAGGAATTGAGCCTAAAACGTAGCGTTGGTAGTGGAAGTATGTGGTTTATTATGATGCTGTCTGTTTAGGATTGATGAGATTGATTTTTACGGAGGTATTCTGTGTAAACAAATATTATCAGATTCTCTTTGCTTCAGCTGAAGAGGTGGAAGTCTTCGGATTTTGGCCTTGACCAAAGTGAAGCAAAGCTCCGGCATTTCCGCTTCGACTTACTTCAGGCCATTTCGGCTCGCTTTGGTCTGATTCAGCCTCTTTGGCTGAAGCACATAATTGTCTTTTGAAGGCAGTTCTATGCATTGGCCCTCTTCGACCTGATTTGGCTGAAGCTTCGGCCGCTACGACTAAAGCATAGAATTGTCCCTTTTTTTTAAAATTATTTTTTATTTTTTGAATTTTTATTTTCAAATTTTTATTATTTTAAATATATATAAATTTATACTTTATTTATATTAAAATGATTTAAAAATTCTGAAGTCTTCCTCCGAATCGGCCAAAGCACTGAATTGCTTTGTTTTTCCAACCAAACCGAAGAGGGCTCTGAAGCAAATCTGACAACACTGGTGTAAACCTGTTCCATTATGAAAACTATGAAGATGCTTTGGTAAGGACGATGGGATCCCAAGCTGGTGAATTTCTTATTTTGAGATTCACATGGCTTGGCTTGCTTGGAAGAGGAAAACTACTCTATGTTATGTTACTTGATCTCTTAGCAAAATAGCAAATGACATTCCAGTTCATCTCATATAAAGTCAATAGTTGAACAAATTAGATTAAGAACCCCGCCTTGCCTTTATAGTGTTCCTAGTTCTCATAGTGGGAAGTATCCAGAATAGCAAAATTTCCCTCCAGGATCCTTTTTTTTGGGGGGGAGGGGAGGGAGTTAGTGCAACGGTTGAAATTTAACTTGAGATGCGGCTTTGCTAATGTTAACTGCTAAATGCTCAACTTCAAGCCAATTATGACGGCAATAATGTGAATGCACAAATCCATGTTGGCGCATATGGCAGTTGACTTAGCGACTGGTGCTCCAACAGTCTGCTTTCCAAGTAGTAAAACAAAGTGCCCAGCAATCTTTGTTACTTTTGGTCCTTATGTGGTTTTCTTTTTATGAAAGAAGTCATGGTCTTATTGCAGCGGTAGACATTTAACTTGAGATGCGGCTTTGCTAATGTTAACTGCTAAATGCTCAAGTTCAAGCCAGTTATGACGGTAATAATGTGAATACACATATCCATGTTGGCCACACATGGTAGTTGATTTAGCGACTGGTACTCCAACAGTCTGCTTTCCAAGTTGTAAACCAGAGTGCCCAGCATTCTTTGTTACTTTTGGTCCTCGAATTTTTCTTTGGCTTTCTTTTTGTGACATAAGTCATGGTCTTTGCCACGGTTTGGAGGAGGTAATTGAAATGTTATTTGTGCTGAACTTTCAAGCACTTTCAAGGTTGAATTGCACTGTTTATCTCTTTACTGGGATCTGGGTTGCGAATGTAAAATGCTAAATGATTGGAGGCTTGGAGCTAGTATTAAATTTCTCTTTAGTGCAAATCTTTGTTATGGAAGTGAATTAATGATAGTGGTTTGGGATATAAATGACTCTGTGCCTTTTGGAATGTTTCTTTTGGCCTGAGAGGTTAGAACATTATTTTTGGATTGTTTGTCTTTGTATGGTCCGAATCACGTCTTAAATAAATGTATTTATGTGAAACATGTGTAGAAAGCAAAAGACAATACAAATTTATGCTCCTTGGAAGCTTATATTGTAAATCTTGATGCAAATTTATGCCTGCCCTATTTCCTTAGTTGGGTCTCTTGATCTGGACACGTATCAAGAAAAGAATGGGTTGTAAAGATACTTACTCGACACTTGAAGATGCAAAACTAGCGAAAGATACATCCATAAAAGTGATTTGTACTTGGAAGATTATTTTATGGCCATCTTATGCGAATGCAATTTGAACTTGAGAACTCCAAGATGTGTATACTTTGGTTTCGCACCCATAAACATATGATAGGAGAAGTATTGGATGATTGGATGCAGAAATTCCAGTTATATTGTCATGTTTTTAGTGGTCACATTTTTCTTCTGGATCTTGTTTGTTGATGGATTGTGTAATGAGGCACTGGGTGATCATCTTGTTTTCTTGATGTCTTGTCACCTCCAAAGTGTGTGTGTGCGTGTGTGTGGGTGGGTGGGGGCGGGAGCAGGAGCAGGGGGAGTTGGGTACATGTGAGAACTAAGGTTTAGAGCAGATAAGGTGTATCGCAGTTGGCTGATCTATGGATAAGTTAAGAACTTGTATACTTAAGTGAGATTTGACAAAGTGGACAACTAAATGGATCCGTTATACTCATGGATAATTAAGGACTTAATCGGTGTAGGAAATTGAGTTCCCTGAGGATGGATGAAATGGGACAGCAGGATAGGGTTCCAGGTTATATTAATAGAATTGATTTAATATGTTTTATGGCCTTACTAAGGATATGGCCTTTAATAGAGCAGAATGGAGAACCATGATTCATGTAGCCGACTCCAATTAATTGGAAAAAAGGCTAAAACAATAATAATGATGATGATAAAATATGTTTTATGAAATTGGATTTAAAGTAATCCTCAAAAGAGAAAAAAACAATTTGAAGTAAAGGATTTAGCAACCATAGAGTCATATTCCCTACTGCAGATGTTTTGACATCCAGAAGTATCCGTCAAATAGGTGCATCAGAAAGTGATTCAGTTGCTCCTGCTATTACGGTAGCTGTATCCATATTAAAAGGACCTGTTGGGTGTGCAATTACATTCTTTGTACTCATCAAATAAAAAGCTACATGGCTATCAGGACATTGACCATATGACTGCTTCTTCTCTTCCACTGCATAGGCCACTTGTCAAGTTGGCTTCTTAGAACTAGTGGAACTTCATGTGCCATGGAGAAATCACATTTGATTGACCGCATACTTATCCCTGGCGAATGGATGCTAGACCCGCATTCCTGGCTGATTTTATTGTTGGTACGGCACTATCATTTGCTTTGTCAACCACAATGACCTTCCTGTTAATCTTGACCTTCCTGTTAATCTTGGTGAAGTCACTGGTTTTTTATTTTTGTATGTGGGTTGTAGACAATTTACCTGGTTATGGTTGTTCTCCACTGTCCACCATTTGTAAGCAATGGTGGACGTCCCTTTAATGTACCATTAACTATGTAATATTGCTGGTGGATATCCCCATGTTAACTATGTGATATTATTGAATGATTGTAGTTTCAAACTCAAGATGCCTGACAAATGTGGTTTAGACAAGTTATTTTTTCTTTTAATATTTTTTTGTTTTTTAAAGGACATTCCATCAAATCTTGGATTTTCACCTACTTGAGTATTTAGTCAAATTTGCTCTGAGTAATGACCATGTCACACTTTAGCAGTTTGTGCGTAGAAATGTATGTTATCAACATAATTGAATGAGACACATGCTATATGTTAAGATTGTATGTTATCAACATAATTGAATGAGACACATGCTATATGTTAAGATTATCTTTCTTTCTTTGTAGTTAATGCCACGTTCTTTTCTTGTCTGATATGGTTTGATAATAAAACATTGTTGGAAATCAGGAGAATGCGGCTGCGATCAAAGCAGCAGGGAAAGCATGGTACCAGATGATGGTTTCTGACAGTGATTACACTGAGTTTGAGAACTTTTCCAAGTGGCTTGGAGTTAGTCAGTGAGGGAAGAAAAACTCTTTTGGAGACTCTTGATTTTTCTTTGAAGTTCTTAAGAGTTAATTAATGTGTGGTTTCCTCATATTTTGTTGTGGGTTTCAGACAGTTATTTGTGCTCTTTCCAAGGAGTAGGACGATTTATAGTTTAAGGTCTACCGAGACCTTGGTTTTGCACTTAGACCATTAATTGCTTTCGAATCTGAGAATTATGGCTGAGAAACTAACATTAGGGATTCGTTATCCGGGTTCTGATAAATATAAATTTTGCTTGGTATGTATAGTTTCCATTGAAACGAGATGTGGAATTATTCGCTGGAGGTCATGGATGCTTGCATGCTGGTAGCTGTACATTTCTCATGATTTATTTAGTCTTTGTGCTGCTTTCAATTCTTTCCCTAAAAACGTCCTCTTGTGAAGGGTTTTGAGATTATTTATGGGATGGTATACAATGAGAGCATTTACTATTAGTACAAAGAATTCACAATTACATATATAACCATTCGATGTGAAATCTGTTAGCTTGAGTGAATCAAAAAGTTCGAGAATTTTTTTTTCAACTTTGAGTTTGGCCAATGAAATAAATACAACCACCCAATTTCAAATTTAAAGGTTCAGAATAATTTTGACCACTTTATATCAAAGATAAAAAGTCTCATTTTATATTTTTCCTTCATTTATCTGCTTGTCTCCCATTCAGAGAACAAGATGAAAGTTTTCTTACAAATACTTTGCGGTGGATGTATCATAAGTATTTTTTCGAAGGAATCAAGACCGTGCTGGTTTGGTTCTGTTGCGTCTTCTTTGGTGGTTTGTCCAATACGTGGGTGCTTAATCTTTCTTGCCTAACTAAGCAGGGCGCATTATATAGGCATCACTTTTGGTATAAAGAAGTACGTGTTAAATTTGACAACTGGGGGTGTGCCACAAAGTTGAAGTTTAGCAAAGCTAAACCCGTGTTTGGTTCTAGTTCCACGATATGCTGTTTTATGAGGTTTAACTAGAATTCTTTATTGATTGATCCGTCATGGATCAATTCCTCTTTTATTTGGAAGTATTGAATAGATCCAGAATTTTGAGCTTCACTCGATGTTACGTCTCAAGTGTTCAAATAATAGTTTTAAGTAATTTGTTATTATACCAAATAATAGCTTTTAAGTAATTTGTTGCTAGGTATGATTGATATATTTGCTCAGTGATTGGATAGATGTCGATATGTTATGAGAATCATCCATACTATGTTGATTTTTTTAGCTATGTTGATTTTTAGGTAGAATCGTCGATTCCCTTGCAAATAGAAGGGTAAATAATAATTATACTTGAAATTTATACAAGAAGAGCTGCCACAAACAAAAAAAAATGTTTTTTTTGTATCCATCACTGTTTGCGGTCATTTTTTTTCTTGGAGTTTGCTGGACCGTTGTTTCACCCGATTGGACTGATCTTTATTTTAGTGAGAGAGAAAAAGAGACATTGAAACTCTAGGCCTAATCATCCCTCGAATGGACTGACGGTCCAAAGTCAATTTTTGAGGGGGCTTTGGTTGGGAGGATCTTTTTCAAGTCTAAATTAATTTTAGTTTTAAAACGATACTAAGAATGATTGAAGAAAGTTGGAAAATGTGCGGATGAAGGACTCTCTCACTACGTATTTTGATATAAAAACGATGTGTTATGGGTCTTGGGATTATCTCACTTTAATAATCCCTCAAAATACAATTGTTTAAGTTAAGAGGAAGTTGAAAATGATAGATTCCTCATAAACTACCCCGAGACAAGAATGTTGTTATATTACAGGAAAAGGGTATTAAGTATACAAAATGTTGGGTACATTAAAGAAGTACTCAATGCACAGGGATATTTTAACAAAATCCTTCTACCTTCATGAAGATTCAAAAGAAATTTAGTAAACAAGGGTTATATCCTTAATCATATCATAGGTTACCATATTTCTTCTCAGTACTTCTATTTGAGTTTTTTATTATGAACTTTATTTTTTCTTGTCTTGTCACTCATCCATCTCAACATCCTCATCTCAACCGCACTTTTATGTAAATATGTTATTTTTTTACTGCCCAAGATTTTGTTCCATAAAACATTGTTGGTCTAATAGCCGTCCTATAAAACTTTCCTTTCAGTTGTATTGGTGTGTGATGATCACATAAAACTCTGAAAGCATATATCCACTTCGTCTTTTCAGCTCTAAATCTATAGGCAATATCTTTCTCAATCTTTCCATTATCATAGATTATTGATGCAAGGCATCGAAAATAATATCTTTTAAGTACTTGGTCATCAATCTTAACTAATTTCTCGTTTCTACTCATTATTATTAAACTTGCATTTTATATATTTTGTTTTATCTTGTTAATTTTAAAACAAGATTCTAGACCATCCTTCAAAGTTCTAACTTCATGTTGATGCCTTCTCTAGTCTCACCAATCAAAATTGTCATATACAAACAACATACACTATTATACCTCATCTTGTAAATGCCTAGTTAACTTATCATTCTAAATGTAAAGATAAGAGATCAATAATAACCCCTAAAGTAGGTCTGTTGTCACTGAAAACTCACTTCTTTCCACTATTTGCCCTCACACTAGTTAGAGATCTGTCGCGCATGTCTTTCACCATGTCAATATGTCTTCTAGAGGCTACTTTCTTTTCCAACATTCACCATATTAACTCCTAGTTACCTTATAATATGCCTTCCCTAAATCAATAAAAACCATGTGGAAGTCTTTTCTCTTCTCCCTTTAACTTCTCAATCAATTGTTCAAGTAGGAAAATAATGACCTTCCTATATAAAACCGAACTAATTTTGTGAAACACTCATTTTATGTTGTAGTCGTTCAAATACTTTTACGGTTTCAAAATGTAGCTCATAAGTTTGATCCCTCAATACTTCTTACAATTCGCATCTTGTTTGTTCTTGTAAATAAATACCAGAATACCTTTTTTCCATTCTTAAGCCATTTTCTTTGTTCTCATAATCTTATTAGACAACTTCAACCAAGATTTGACAATCTCTCCTAGGCACAAAAGGCAAAGTATCGCAAGTTGAAATTTATGGGATAAATCCAAATTTCGTAAAGGAGGTAAAGAGACAATAATGACATTCTGTTGGTGAACCATATGGCGTTTTGACTGTATCCTAAACTTTAATCATTAAAAAGCCTTCAATATATCATTTTACACTCTGAAATTACTGGAATAGAATTTAACCAGTTCCATTCCTAGATTCATCAACCACACCTAAAAAGAGAAATCAGATAGAACCAAGCAATTTCGTACAACGAAATGAGGAAAGAGAAAAGGTGATTTCGTATAACAAAAGAGAGAAAATCCGACTGTAGTAACAACTCTATCACACAATCAAATGACATGTTTATGCAATGAATAGTTAAGTCCCTGTCCTGTAACATTGAATAGCCCTCTTCTTTTGGGACATAAAATGACTGCTTAAACCACCTGTTTATGGGGCTAAACACAAGCTTCTCTGCATTATTCCAAGTAAAATACAAGTGATGATGGGAAACACTAGCATGACAGCTCTATATGTGCCACTTATACGAAGGCAGCTCAGCCAAATATACAGAGGTTGGAATCATGAGAACTCGTACTCCCTTCATGTGTATACAAAAGGACCAGGAAAGGGGGGCCAAAGTCCGGTACACAACCTTCTTAGAGTCTTCTTTCAGCGACCTCCACTAGGCAGGGATTTGTGACTGTGGATCCATGGAATTTCTTGAGCTTTAATGGCCATTAATGTCTTTCTCAAGAACTGCTGGGTTGAGATGCTCCTCATCATGAGTCTTAGCATCACCAGGCTCCTCGGTATTGCTTGGCTTTCCCTGAAAAAAAGGAGATATTTGGGAACACAATTTTGCGAAATCTACTTGGCAACATAGGAGAAACATCTTAAGCACCCACAATTATTCACAAATGATTCTTAATTGATTTAATGTGCAGCAAATTAAAAAGTAATATGTTTGGCAGTCCGAGGAAATTATAAAATGCTGCTGGTTTTCTTCCAGAGAAAATGGCCATGTTGGCCCCTCTTCGGATGAGAATGCACAAAAAGATTTTTTCACTAGATGATGCATTTGAAGTCCCCAGCAAATTAATACCCTTTGTCAAACAGTTGCAAATGTAAGTCTTGTTGCTGACAATGGATATTAAGTCTTGTTGCCATCAATGGATATCACGGAAGGAGTACTGTAATCCACTGGATTGTTGTCAGACTACAAACTTATGGTGCATAGAAGACAGCATGGAATTTATTTCTTCAGTATGTGTACAAATTTGCATTATGCAGAATGGTGTAAAGCAGGGATTTAAAAGTCGGCGAGTCAACCTGGAATTGGCTGGGTCGACACGGGAATCAGCACCCCCGTGCTGATTCCTGCGCAATATCGGAAATCGAGTGAGTCTAGAGAGGAATTGCCAGTTCTCGGCGATTTGCAACAGTAAATCAGTCTATTTTCGGCAATTTGAAACAGTAAATCGGTCTAGACTCGCCCGTTCTTCTTGGCGATTTGCAACAGTAAATCGGTCTAGACTCGCCGGTTTTCGGTGATTTGCAACAGTAAATTGGGCGAGTGGACATGTGGCGGCGATTTGCAACAGTAAATTGGGCGAGTGGACACATGGCGGCGATTTGCAAAAGTAAATCGGGCAAGTGGACACATGGCAGCCCAGGGGAGCAACACGTAGCACAGCTTACACGTGGCAGAACCTCACGCCTACCGAAATGCAACTTCGCATGGTACCTCGCCCCTGTGCTTTCATGCGCACACAATGCATTCTATTCCACAGCTATTTATAGAGCAACATCTTACACTTGTCCTTCGATGTGGGACTAATATAAGAGTTGAGGCGGTAATCTAATATATACATTTATTATGGAAGGAAAAGCATCATGCAACGATGTGGTGCAGTTGGTTAGCTCTCTTGATTTCAGCATACGTGTCTCAAGTTCGAAACCCCCTGTGCGCCATTTAGAGCTTTATTTTTATTTTTTTTAAATTATAGAAGGAAAAAATAGTGTTGCAAAAAAAAATAAAAGAAAAAAATAAAAAATAAAAGGTAATACAAGCATTTCTTATTAAAAAAATAATACAACATATTTTTATTTTTGTTGTCAAAAAAAGAAAAGAAAAAGTAATATAACAGATATTTTTTGCCAAAAATAAAACAAAAGGTAATACAACAAAAAAAAAATTTAGTACAACATATTATTTTTTTTGTCAAAAAATAAATAAAAAGTAATACAAGTATCATATTTTCCTAGTGTAAAAAAAAAAGGTAATACAACAAATATTTATTGTCCACAAAAATAAAAGGCATTTATTAATACAACAAATATTTCTTAATACAACCTAAGAATAAATGATGTAATTATATTTTTTATTTTTATTAACATGGTGATCTTTAACATAAATTTAGGAATATTAATTTAAAGATAGGAATCATACAATAAGACCATTTGAAATCTCTCTCTACTAAAAATCTCTTCCACTAAATTTATTCTAAAAACCTAAAAAATTAAATTTTTTAAAAATTAAAGTGTTATTTCAAAAATTGATACGCATTCTAATAATTTCTACATTAATAACCAAATCTTTTATTTTATTTATTAATTTATTTACATTATAAATCATGTAATGTACTATTTTTCTTACAATTATCAATAATATATTTTATGATACTATAAGATATTTTGGATTTGTTATTAGTTGTATAATAAAATAATTATAAATGTAAACCAACAATTTTAATTTCAGTATATAATATTATAGTTAGGTTGTAATAATTTTGGATTATAGTTAGTTAAATTGTAATAATTTGGGTTTTTTTAACGGATTAGGGTTTTCTACCAATTTAAGATTTTAGTGGCCATTTTTCATCGATTTAATCCATTCTTTTTTGTAGTCCATGTATGATTATATACTTCATCCATATAATTCTATGATTTTTTTTTTGTGTGATGCAAATTTAATGGTTAATATAAGTTCATACAGGGAAATAACATCTCAATATTCGTAAATTGATGAAAAAAATGAAAGTTAATAATGTAGTACGTACATTTCTTATTGCATTTCTAAAAAACAACATTTATAATGAATTTTAATAATTTTTTTGGATTTTTTTTAAAGCTTAATTCGACCGATTCAGCCGATTCCCGATCCGGATCACCGATTCACTGATCCGGATGGGTTTTTGAGGTGCCCAATCCGGAGCACCGATCCATTTTTTAAACCATTGGTGTAAAGTATGGGTATCCATTCTTGGACAAGTGGTTGGAATTTGCATTATCCAGAATAGTAGAAGGTTTTTATTCAAGGAAAACAGTGTTGGAATTTGCAGTTGTACATAGCGCCAAGTTGTTCGTGGTCACTCCCAACAACGCTTTCATGAGCGAGGGATCTAGTTTTCTCTACAGGATATGCCCTCATAATCAAATACTTCGACCATTTCTAAAATGTCAAGGTAATGGCCAATATGTCTATTACTTAATTAAGCCAACGGCCACTCTCCTCATGCTATGAAAATCAATTTCTTTGAATTCCTCATAAAAATTATTTGAGAGATCGCAGAATGTTTTACCTTATTTCTCTCACGCCACCCGAGTCCAAAGGGTCTTGATAGCAAACCCGGTTTTCTAGCAGGGATTTCTTGCATGGTTTCGTGACTAGTCCTCAACGGTGTGGTTTCCTGAGAGGCAGATCTGTACGATCATAAATTTAATGTTAGACATGGTATATACTATATAATTTTGAAAATCCTAACGATCTTCAATGGAATCTAATGTGTAAATCAATTTCATGGATTAAAGTTTGATCATCTTCTCTCCACTTTTACAATGGAATGGAACCATTTACAGAGAAAACTATGGCATGCTAGTAAAACCATGTAAACAGTGTAAACCCAACTAGTGCCTATCCATGGAAAATTAAAAAAGAGGTGTGCATGAAAATATAAGTACAGGATGCACAGTTACATTGGTTTCAAGTTCTGGTAAAAGAAAAGAGACAGAAGTACCTTGGAGATGGAGATGGTATTTGTGCTTTTACTTGGCTGGATTGATATTGCAATGTGGCCTCCAACATGCTTTCTGCCATGACCACCCTCTTTTCCATTTGTGCGAGGGAAGCCATGGCCTCTTCATACTTTTCCTGTATGAAAGAACAAAAAGCAGCAAATAAGGAGTCACGCATGGCCTTGAAGGTTTTCACAAAGCTGATCAGGAATAAAACTCTAGGGAAATTAATTTGATCTCAGTAACATAGGTGAGACCATACTGAGAAACAATAAATGGAGCTCATTTTCTTTGGTTGGTGGGAAACCATTAAGCACAATTGTTAGGAGGAGAAGAAAGTACCTGAAGCACATTAGCAGCGTATCTTTGGGCAGCTGCATCTTGCTCTGCAAATCTTCGAGCATCTTCAGTTACCCTCTGTTCTTGCTCTACTCTCATCAAGACCTAATTGGTTGTACATGAACATAAGTCAGTAGACAATTAGCATGAAGGAAAAGAAGCAAGCTAGAAAACCTATGCAGAATATGAAGATAAGCATTAAACCTGAATCATAGCATGCTCTTGTTCCTGCTTGTCGGCAAGAGCTTGCCTCAACTCCGCCACCTCTTGCTCCAACTGCTCGACCTATAGATTGATTGATATTGAATAAGGGGTTCAAAAGAGGAATTAGGTCGTCCATGTGTGTATCAAAAATGAGTATTGAAAATAGGTCACTATATCACAAGAACATAAAAAACAAGCGAAGCAATAAATAAATTGACCTGTTCCTTTCAAGATTAATATATTAGACAATTTGAAATCAAAACTCTATTCTGTAACCAAGGACGATTACATTACAGTTTCTTGATTCCATAAACACAATCAAAACTGTTTCTAGAACTATAAAAAAATAAGACCATAACTTAATATTGTGAAGTCAAAACAAATTATGTGCTTCATTCACTAAACAGCCTCAATAGAAGTGTATATACCAAGAGCAGGAATGAGCTCAATACCCTTGTGATCATAAAGAACAACAGTACTATTACATGTCTACAGGCACAAAAGTGCTCATCAACACTCAAAGGACTGAAAGGAAGTCTCAGGTCTTGCCTAGATGCGTGTAAATTGACTTGGTGGTCATATATTTTTGGGAAATTTATCCTAATGCACCTTAGAGATGTACTATTATAAAATTAACCAGATCTTTTGATTTAATGCCAAAACTCCCATCAAAATACACATGACCATGAGTTGGAATACTTGAAAAAGGTTCAAATGTTAAATAGTTGATAAATTAGGTGAATTTTCATAAAATTTCTCTATATTTATTGGATAAGTCAGCAGCAGGAATTTTACCCAGGAAATAGCATTGCATAGGTCAACAGCTAACCAATTAACCCGAGACCTAATCCCTAACTCGGTGGTCATATAAGCTAAAGCCGTTTGATGCTGTGCTTTTTGTCACCAACATCAAGAATGTTCGGCCATTTTTGTGTCCAAAAGATAACACGTATTCGTAATTCAGCCGTTTCTCTCAAAAAAGCATTTGCATCCATTGCAGACAACCCTGCCTTATGTGCCGGCTCACATGCACATCCAGACAAGGCCTTGGTTTTCTCACTCAATAATTATATCCATCTCAGTCAATATCTTGGCAAAACAAATTTACTACTTAACCTCAACAAGTAATAGAAGTGGCAGTCCATGTCAATGAGCTTCTCCACATCATGGAACAAATGATTAGAAGCAATACAAAATATCACTCATGTCATCTCGTAGGAAATGGGCAAGAGATGAACTCTGTATTATATGATTGTAGCACCTAAAACAACATCTCATTGTCGGTAATGGACCACCACAGACTCTGCCTCTTCATTCGACTTAGACCCAGTGTACTGCTTTCTACTTTGCCAAATGCCAACATATAAGAGACATTGACAAAAAAAATAGAATTTAGTCATAGGCTGCCATTATCTGTACAGGCTTCACAGGATGAAATTTCAAATACAGAAAGCTAGCAGTTAGACGTCACAGAAGGATGATGAAATACATCACCAATTGGTGGTATAATGTATCAACTAAAAAGAACAACCACGTAAAGTTCCAAGATAGTGTAAAACTGAATCCTTAGACTGCAAATGATATGTTTGGACAAGTAATGGCTAGTTATAGAAGTCTGCCAAAGAAGCACATACTTGCAGACAAATTTGGAAGATCACTATCATATGCTGACTACTAAACATTGAGTGTGGTGGTGCACAATCATCCTATTATCTAAAAGATGGACAGCCCCAGAAATAAGCTGTTTCACAACATTGTTCAGTAACAATGATGCATCTATAGGAGAAAATGAATATTTAGACTGCAAAAGATATGTTTGGACAAGTAATAGCTAGATATAGAAGTCCACCGAAGAAGTATATACTTGCAGACAAATTTGGAAGATCACTATCATATGCTGACTACTAAACATTGGGCGTGGTGGTGCACAATTATCCTATTATCAAAAAGATGGACAGCCCCAGAAATAAGCTGTGTCATAATGTTGTTCAGTAACAATGATGCCTCTATAGGAGAAAATGAATCTCATGTTCTAGGAAAATGATGATATAATCATAATCTTCATCTGACAAGCCTTACCATTAACTTGTAATCATATCTGCAAACCAAAAGTACAGTAATTTAATTAGCAGAATGCCTGATTGCAACATAAACAAGGGTCTATGACAAACCATCACCATTGGTAAGGAAACCTATGACAAGGAAAACCAATGGCGCTCATCAAAGATAGAGAATGGGGGGAGAGTTTCTATTTATATAGTCATCAAGAGTTCTAGTCCTTGTAAAAAGTATTTTGAGTGAACAAAAGAGATGATAATCATATCTCTATAGTTTATATCTAAGAAAACTAAAAAAACTGCATATATACTTTAAATAATTACGACTATTTAACCCACAAAAGAAATGAATTCGTTCTTTTTGAGAGAAATTCACTATATTAATATTCATAAGCATAGGGTTACAAAAGGAGGTGAGCGAAATGGTCACACAGAGAAAGCCCACAAAGGGGCGAAAAGTAAAAAGAAATGAATTCGTTAGGAATTCAGTAATTAAGAGCGCCAAAAGCAACTTGTTTTCTTTCTACGCAAGGAATTTTAACAGCCAATACAAAAAAGAGAAAAAGGCACCGTAGCAGGTCTAAATTCATGGACATACCTTTGCACTAAGAAGACGCCTGTTATCCTGCTTCACCATTTCCATCAGTGCGGTCTCCAACTCTTCAGCCCTGTCAAGTACAAATAGCCCCAAATAGAAAACTTAAGCCCATGATGTGAGCAACATCTAACAATGCCACACAAAAGCACTGTAATGAACAAAAAGTACCAAGCAAAAAGACTCTTGAGTGAGGTGCTTAAGATTTATAATATGAAAAAGTTGCTCACTATTTCCTCCCCAAAAGAGAAAGTATTTATAACATGATAAAGAAAAAGGGCGGATCAGCATGATTAGTCATTTCTGGAACAAATCAATATATCTACCACTAAGCCCATGCCTAAGGAACAAAACTGTAAATCACTGCATTAGCAAACTCAAGCAGGTCCACACAAACTAGCCCGAGATGCTAGGGCTTGGCAGGGTGCTGAACCTGTAATCATCCAACTCAGGAGGGTATATCATAAGCTTACAGTTTGTGCGCAAGTTAATGTTGCGATTCACCTGAACAAAACTCGCTGAGTTTTAGAGTGACTCAGTAAGTCACTTGAAACAAAAACTCAGAATATAAACGGTGACAGAAATCATCCCCCGCCCAAAACTGGTCATTTGCATGATCTATCAACTAGAAAAGATTTGAGAAAAATCATCAGTTTTTATGGATTTGAAATATCAAAGAAATGCTGCAATGTTTTTGCAGCGGTTGGTTGATCCCCGATGAAAATCCTTCTCTAAGCCTGTTTTGGGGTTTCGTGTCAAATAATAGACTTATTTCTCACAAAGAAACAAGAAAAATCTCTGATTTGCGAGATTTATTTTGGATTTATTATTCACCCCAAATTTTCAAAATCTTGGATCAACTAGATCCGAAGTCAAAACCCAAACCTAATTTGGGCCTTCAATCTTAGGTATCTGAGAAAGCTTTGACAAGGATTGGACGCAACAATTCGTGCCGAGCACATAGATTGGAATTGGCCTCGAAACTTTGGGTAAATTTCATTTTTATCTGTAAAAAATTCTTTTATATATGGTTTATATGTTTTTTATATTCGTGATTTTAATTTTTCATGTTGTATAATAATCTAATGAGTCGATGTTTTTTTGAACATGGGGTTGAACCTGAGTCCCAAGTACTCAACCAGAGTTTCCAAACAATTAAAACAAGGGATCAAGGCAAATGCCACAAAGTGTAACATGTATTGAAACTCAAAAGGAAGAGAGAACTTTTAAAGCAGTAATGATATTTTTCTGAAAGAATGATCTTTTAATTTCACCACAGCATGATCTTTTAATTTCACCACAGCATGAGATTTATTGCTAGCTCGACCTAGAATTAAAGTACCTTTTTTATTTTAGAGCAGCACCACACATTATCCATGGTCCAACCTTCAATTAAACAAAGAACTCAAAGCAGCACCTGGGAAATTTGGGGTATTGCCTAAGGAAGAAAAGGGCCACCTGAGTCAAATGAGTTGGTCAAGAGTTTTCTGTAATCTTATATGTGTTACCAAGTCTCTCGAAGAAGCTACTTGCATAAACTTGTTGCTCAGCTTCTCATCAAGCCAAGACAACTTGGGTGAATCCAAATCTTAGTGCAACTATGAAGATATCTAAGTTCCAAACACGATCAAATTGGTTGGCATTTTTATGGAGAAAACAATATCGGCACAGAGTACAGTTTCAGAAGCTCAATCAGAGTAAACTCTAGAAAAAAAGGTCCAGCTTTCTTTTTGTCAATACTGCAAGGATTGTGGGAAGACAAAAATATGTAAGAGAAAAAACAATAATAGATGTAATAAATGATAATACATTCCAATGACGAGCATAAAAGTCAAATAACAGAGATTGCGAGATGCAAAAGACATATGGCCATTATGAATATGTGAATGTCTTGTATAGATCACCATAACCAATTATTAAGCATCTATCTTTTTACCAGCTAATAAGGCATCACTTTCATTAATTCCAGAACCATCCTGAAGATATATAGTGGAAGGGATTTACTTAAATAGGAACTTCAGTAAAATTTATTTTCTAGAAATACTAGTTTGAACTAAGGATTACACTCCTTAAGCTACCAAGATATTTTCAATTAAACATATCCAACAAACTCCATATTAAACTTGAAGACAAATTTGCATTAGATGCTCGATTATAAATGCAGGACAACTAATCTTGAGAGTATATTAATCTAATTAAGTGAAGATAAAGTCACCCACCTGAGGATGGCGGACCGTTTCTCCTCCAACAACTTGCATAGTTCAACCTTTAGCCACACTACCTGCACATCAAAATGCTTTCCCTCAGAAATTCAAACAGTCGGGACTAAAATCAGGACACTGACATGTTCCACAAGTTAATGGACCTCATCACAGCATATATGAATGAACACAGTACCAAGGAAATCCAATGGCATTCTGTATAACTATCATGTTCCACAAGTTAATGGACTTCATCACAGCATATGTTAATGAGCATTGAACTAAGGAAATCCAATAAAAACATTTATACTTCGTAAACACCGACAACCAAAATTTATCGTCCACTACTAAAAGAAGTATGCATGCCACATAATATACATAGGGTGTAAAAGACAGAGATGGAAGTGGAGGATAGAGGCATTCCAGGTTATTCCAAAGAATCAAAGATTGACATCCCACCTGGGTATCCCACACAAAATACCTCCTTACGACATACCCTGTAGAACTGAAATAACAGAGGGTTCCTTTGCAAGCCTGTATGTTAATAGGCCGATAAGATAAGAGTCGTCTCTAGATATAGAAAACCATAGAGATGTAGGGAGTTATGAATCTGTATTTATTGTACCCATTCATCAGAAAGCCTACCCTCTCAAACTTGAATTTCATATAATATACCAGTGTTTTAAGACCTGGAATTGGGTGTTCAATCAGCCTTTACTGATCCAGATTGACCAATTCTCCAAGGTCAGAAAAATACTGAAGTATTGAAAAATAAAAAAATTGACATTAAAAATCAAATGTTAAGGGAACCACGCAGTTCGCCCAATCCAAGTTGGCAATTCACAATTAGAATCGCCTGGTTCTCGGATATGACAGGGTGAGTTAGTTATTCCCGATCCTGTACGAGAATCAACTTAAGTACATACGTTCCGGACCGAAATCGGCCATTTCTGAAACCTTGATATAAAACCATATGGCTAGATGCATGTGGTTCTTTCACCCATTCAACATTCCAACTATAAACGAAAAGGCATGGTAATGCTTACAAACATGGACACCAAACAAAGGCATTTTGAAGGAACTTGGACAACATAGTAAGAAAAAATCCAACATAATGCTGCACATTTTTTACTTGCAATGGAATACATGTAAGCTTAACAATATCATGAGAAGATGGTACCTGCTCTTGAAGGTCTGGAACAGAACTTGAATCATCACCATTTAGACCATTAATCAACTCATCCAAATCTCTCGTAGCAGAATCCACCAGGCACATATCCCCATTGATGTGCATATCACCCAACCCTTCTTTAGGGGCAGACTCAGCTCGTAATGACCCAGGGTCACGTTTGAAACTATACAGTTTAGTTGCAAGGCCCTGTGAAACCCTCCAATTGCCAAGCTCCTTGGAACGTTCATCAATAGCTGCCATCACCTCAGGCCGATGTTTTATCAGTAAATCTCGTAATTTTTCCTCCGTTACTGCTTGGTAACCCATACAAGCAGTCAGCACAAGTTGGCTGCTATCGAAGGTTGAACCAGCAAGAGACTGCAGCAAAGTGACAGCATCTCCAGCATCCTTTGTAGTGACCAGCGCAGGACCTACAGGTAATATGTGTTTTAATCATTTGCCACCAAAAGAATTATGAGCCTCCGAAGAATTCAGCTAAAGTGTCCAAATAATATAATGCTTTCATTATATATGTTATTCTAAGTTACATAGAAGTCATTATGTAATCAGTACTACCATAAACAAATGTAAGAATAGTATCCCAATACCATATAACTCCATTATGGCAAGGGCAGTACGAAAGAGCATAACCCGATTTCCATCGAACAGAAGCACATCCCAAACCCGCAGAACTGTAATTAAGGAAAGCCATCAGGAAACTAAAGAAAATGCAACAAAAATGAATTTTAAACCACTTGAAACTTTTCTACATATGCAACTAGGGTGATAAAAACAAGCTCAAGGCTAAGGAGAGGTTTCTGAAACAAGATGGCAAAAAATTGTTGAGTTCCCCACAACATTTCATGTTTTTCCAAAATACCAATGTGTGCCTGAATATGGGCGAATTTCATCAAAAGATATCCTAAGACAAATACGTACCACAGAAATTCCATATAAACATTCACTAACTAGCATCCTATATTGAGAACTTTTGGGAAGTTAATCAATGATTTGAAGAAAGACTTGAAGGATAAGAATAATTCATTCAAGGTTTGTGTGACATGAATAATTAACTACAAGTGCCATGGTCATATTGAGGAGTAACTCATAGCACGAATCCTGTTTAATTATTATCATGAGCATTTCTAAATTTCTTGGGGTGCTAAGTCATATTTCAGTAAATATTTCAAAAGTTTTTTTTTTTTAAGTTTAAATATGGACACTGTTAGCATGCGGCAAGCCCGCATATTATAGAAATGTGGGCTTGGCAATAAATATATTTTTTAAATATAATTTGATCATAATTTGTAGAATATATATAATCTTTAACATAGAATATATATAATCTTTAATATGAAAAAAAAAAATTGAAAACTAAAAATAATAATTATATTAAGAAAACATTTGGATCGTTAGCTACAATTATTTTTAGATGGACCACTTGTTTGCGTCCATCTTTAAGATAGATGCTTTATATCTCTAGACCGCATATTGTAGAAATGTGGTCCAGCCCACATGAAACAATTGTTCTTTAAATATTTCAAAAGTTTTCATTACCTTAACTATCTAAAACATGAAAGTCTTCATGACTCCATTTCTATTGCGAATGGCAGCTGAGTTACAAACAACCTAAATATTACAAAGACATTCCAATTATCTATGGTGTCAAACCACAGGTAGTTGATACGAATGATTGTAATATTGATGAAACTCAGCCGCCATAAACAAAAAAGGAAACTCGTCACATGATATTAAATAAAACCTGACCACTTTCCCAAGGCAGCATATTCACAAAAATTGAGAGAAACCAGGGTCCAGTGACCCATGCAACCTGCACTCCCAAATAGTCCAGATGACTAACTGCAGAGAAACAGAAAAGAAGTAACAAAATTGGTTAAATTGCCATGTAAAGAGATAATGATAGGCACAAATTGAAGGGCACAAAATTGAGTATATATAGCGACATTAAGCTAACCCAGTTTGGGAAATCGCTCTCTAACTAACTCCTCATAAACAAGCTGGTCAACCTGAAACCACAGGGAAGAAAAACTGCACATTAAAAATCTTCAAATGGTTAAGATATTCAGCACATCTCTAAGTACCAATCTTCAGAAAAACAAATTAAGAAAAAATAATAATAGCATCTGATATATTGAGACTTAAGAGGTCGAGATAAGATACTTGCAGTTGTTCGTGATAAAATGAAAGCAAATAAGAACCAACCTGGGACTCAATCATCTCTTCTGAATAATATCCATCAAAGTAATCATCAATGATGCCCACCAAAGTCCTGAAGATTATGAAAGTTTAGGACCCAATATGAGCAAAAATCCGCATAAGATTGTATCAGCAAACCATATGCATTCTAGCAACAAATGATGCACACCTACCAAAAAGCATTTTCCTCGGGCATCAACAGAAGGAGTAAGCCAGCAAAAAAATTCATGGCCTGCATCAACATAAACCATTTTTGAGCTCTGTTATCCAATAATGGAAAAAATATGCATCAAGTATGTTCTCTTTTTATGTTATAGACAACTTTTTTTTTGTACTTATATTTCCTAGTTACATCTCATCTATCAAACCCTACATGAATATAGGCCAGCACATAGAATGTACGGAAATTAGCAAAGAATATACATTTTTTTCAGATTATTAGAAATAAACTGCAAATTTTCCAAACCCTCATCCATATCCCTTTTCTTCACTGTTTGCATTTTTTTTTATGAAAATACCCTTCACGGTAGTCTTAGGATCCGTGAAGGCATAACGGTCTACCAAGAACCGTGATGGTCTACGGTTTTGGGTTTTGGGTCAAATGTGATGCCTTCACAGATCTAAGATTACCGCGAAGAGGGTATTTTTGTCAAAAAAATGTAAACAGTGGAGAAAAGGGGTATGGATGAGGTTTTGAAAACTTTGGGGCTTATTTCTAATAATCTAAAAAAAGGTATATTTTTTGATATTTTACCTAGAATGTATAAACATTCAAAATGCAATTGATAATGAAAAAGGGAATATTGAAGATTGTGAGCTACCCCAAGCCCATTGAGTAAGGAATCAGTTCAGACATGGAGGGGTCAAGAAATTGAAATACCTGACAGTAACCAACGGATGGATTATGCCGTGCATATGCAGTAAGCAGACGCCTGAGGGCATTACGACCATCTTCATCCAAGGCAGGGTGGCCTGGAAATGTCCGAGGCAGATCCTAGTGACCAACAAATAAAATAAAGTAAGTCCGAGCATCTCCTCAGATAACATATTTTCTCTTGTTACTTTTTGTCACAAAAAAATACTAATACTGTTACTATGAATTAAAAGAAAAAGAAAACAAACACCATGTTGCTAAATAATGTAAAAATGGATCTAGGATTCACAGTTGGCCCATTTAGGGACCTTTTCGATCTGCCCCTTCCATTTTTCTGGGGGTTTTGCATGCAGTTGGGTTGATGCTTTAGTGGAATTATCCGACTGGGAATTGCCACTATCCGTTTCCTCACCCTCAATACCCTCTGGAGCAAGCAGTTGACCATAGTATCCCTCTATCCTGCGTACCCTCACACCCACGAAAGCTTGCCATAACTACAATAAAAAACTGTATTAGTGAAGTCAAAAAATATAACACAAGTCCATGCAGATTGCAAAGCCTCTATTTAGTCAACCAAAACAACAAAACAAACAGCCTTCTTCATATAATTAGATAACTAAACCAAGGCAATATTATAAACAACTAACTATTTACCTCACCCCTAAGAGCCATGGGTACTCCTCCGCGAACAAGACATTCAAGCTCTTCTCTCCAATGAGAAATAGGCTCCAACTGAGGTCCATTACCACCTGACTCAGCAGCCAAATCAGAGTTTATAATATCACTGGAAGGGGCATCTTGAACTGGATCTGATCTCTCCACATCATAGAATTCATCATCTGAGTCCTCCTCAGAAACCCCTGCATAAGCCTTTGATGGCTTAGAAGGCCTTGTCTCTTCAATGGTAGGAAGATGATTTCCAATGCCAACATCAGTTCCAGACCTAGACAGGGATTTTCGCTTCTTAACACGAAAACTCAACATATGTTCGATGGCCCCAAGTGAAGGTCTTATATCAGTCCATATTTGGGCCTTATGGGTTCTTATTTCCTTTGTTACAGCCTCTCTTTCATCAACATTTTTGGCAAAATTAACACTGGATTCATCTTCTTCAACCTGAGCACTTCCTGACTCCTGCTCCACTACTTGATTGGGAACCCTTGAATCGTCCTTAGGTGAAGATTCATTAACTAGGTTGTGAGAAGAGTGTGTATGTGTTTCTAGAAAGTCCTTCCATCTTTCTGACCTTTCTTCCTCTTCTTCCTAGAGTCATAAATCAGGTTTAGCCAAAAACACACAAAAGAAACAAAGAGAATTCACGAGGTGTTTCGGTGGCTAAAAATGGGGGACCAAGAAGCATACCTTGTAAATGTTTGCATACTCACGATATCTCTGCAAGTGTTGTGGCCGCACGGTGAACCCATATGCATCCCTGTTAACATTGCAGACCACATCTTTCAAAGGTGAGAAAAAGATAGCTCTTTGGTAAACCCACACACATTAAATCACTTCTACAATGGAAAGTTATTTAATTTCCAAACAGGTTGGCAAATGAAACAAGCAAGGAATGAACAATGACCAGAAGTGTTTTATTCATCTGTAAATGTTTAGAAATTGTATAAATTACTGTCTCTCATTCATCTGGAAGTTTTTTGCAATCATATAATATTACTGGGCATATGGAACCAACAAATGAGTATCCACAATGAAAGTCATATAACTATAACAAGAGCGTCAAAATCCAGAATCATATCAAGATTCTGCAACTTCAAACCCCAATTTCTTCCTTATTGTTTAACAAAAAATTCGCAAACCATAATTTCATAAATAAGATGAGACAGTAAAAAAAGCATACCGATCATTACTCATACTTGCATCCGGTTTCCATCAGAAATCTATTTCAATGAGAATGAATCACAAAGGAGACACCATCCAAGAATAAGCAAACCAATTCTTCCATGACAATAGATTGCCTCCATACTCGATCAGAGTAAAACACAATCCAGACAATCCCTCATTACGAAGTATCACAAAGGACCCACAAACCCAAGCAAAACCGGAATCCAGTACGCCTTAAATTGTTCAACATACTCTCGGTACTAAAATGCTCAGCAGAGCATCTATGTTGAAACAAAAAGTCAATCACAAAACCCAATTATCAATAGATTGATTGTTTCATGCAACAAGGTCGATGGATCAACTACTTGAGAATTCCTCTGTCGTAACGGAGGTCCAAGACATGAATGAGCCTTAGCAATCCAAAATTAACAAGTAAAATCGCGATCAATAAACCATGTGAAAACCCTAAATCTCGAAAATGGATAAAAAAGAAGCCCCGGTGGCTAATAAAGATGTTAGAAACCCAACTAGTGCCGGATTGAACGCAGGTAAACCCTAGACACCACATTGTGCTTCTAGTCCAATAAAAACAATAAATTTACTCTGAACAATTCTCCATTTCACCATCATTTATATGTTTATCAAAGAAGTACTAAAAAGAGGCGAATTCAGGCAAGAAAAATCCATGGAAACCCCTAATTTGAGGAAATTAATCTGATCTTCCGAAAAATGAAGTCTCCAACGGAACACGCGTCAGGATCGAAAGCCATTTCGCGATAAAACTGTGAAGCAACGGCAAATTTCGGGCTTTTTCAGTAGAGAGAGAAAATCGGGGTCCATTTTGAACCATTCAAAAACAAGATTCTAGCATATCAGATCAAGAGCAAAAATTGGGCTCAGATGTAATCTAAAATGAATGCACATAAACTTTAGAGTTTTAGCTTTAGATTTACCGTTTGTGTTCGAGTGTGACAAGAGGGAGACCCTTGGTCTTCATGTCCAGTGGTTATGGCATCAAAGAAGCACCAGATTTTCAGTTATAATCACCACATTTCATGGCGATCCATGGCGTGCTCTCCTCTGCAACTCCAGTCTTTGATGGATTTGAGGGCACCAGATCCTAGTGTTTAGAGAGAGCAAGCAGCTTTTAGCAGGGAGAGAGAGAGAGATCCGACGTTTACTTGCGAGTAAAAGGAATTTGAGAGAGAGAGAGAGTGAAATCACATGCTAGTCTAAGGTTTTAGAGAGAGAGAGAGAGAGAGAGTGAGAGTGAAGGAAATATACTGATTTTGGGGGACCCTCACGAGAATCGAGGCATGGGGGTATGCATCATAGCACTTGGAGAGAGAGAAAAGGAGCATGGGCCAATGCGCTTTAAGAAGTGCCCTCCTTCATTTGAAATTTTCCAAATGTTACCCTTGTATTTATGACATGCACTAGTAGACCGGCGTCATGCTATGCTAATGCAAGGGAGAGTAGTGATTACGATTAGTGATTAGGGATGGATCGGGTCGGTCCAGGTCGGCCTCGGCACAGGGCCAGAGCCTTCCTGCCTAGGTAGTGTAAAATTGGCCCCAACTTAGTTTGGACTAAAAATTGGGGAGAGTAGTGATTACGGAATAGTGATTAGGGATGGATCGGGCCAGGTTGGCCTCGGCCACGGCCAGGCTTGGCCAGAGCCTTCCTGCCTAGGTAGTGTAAAATAGGCCCCAACTTAGTTTGGACTAAATATTGAGTTGTCGGGTCTAACCTAATCTTGGCCTGAATTTATTATAATAACGAGGCCGAAACTTAGCCTGAACTAAAAAAATTAGGTGCCCCTAGGTTGGGACTTATATAGGTATGAAACAAAATATTTCATATATGTAATAAATATTTCTAAAATTTTCAGGTTCGGCGAGTGTTAGTTTGGGTCTGGCCTGAAAATTTTTCTTGCCTACTAGGCATAGGCCTCTCTAAACCTAGCTTGAAACTAAGCTCAACTATCTATCATAAACCTGCTACCAGCCCTACGACTATGCCTACTAGTAATCAACTATGAAATATCGTGTCATATCATGATACACTGTATCACCTAGACATGGAAATGTGAGTCCAAGTTTTATGAATATTAATATCAAAATTAATTTTTGAAATAGGGCGTGTACGCATTTATAGATGTGAAATATTAGGCGGCATTAAGCAGTAATGAGATTTCATCCACAAATGCATAAGGGTTTAGATTGTTGGCAATCACACAAATGTTGTGCATCAGTAATCGACACACGAAAAACTATGGATACTATTTGTGCATTTTAAATAGAGTGCTACGAACTCGTATTATCTTAAAGTTGAAACTAGTGCTTTACAACTTATTGAAACCAGTGTTTTAAAACCCAACAATCTCGATCGAGAATCATAGATTTGGAGTGAGAATCAGCCAACACTGAGTTAGTTACATGAAGGTATCCGTCTGGGCTCAATTCCTCCCTAAACGCCCCCATCCACTCCCTTTTTTTCTTTTATTTTTATTTTTTAATCGTGTTTAGTGTTTTCTTATGAATGTTAAGTTTTATGTTTTTTTAATTTTTTTTTGTGATTGCCAATTCGAACTGATCTAAGCTAATATAAATCATCAATCTAGCAACCCGACAATAATATATGAGGCAAACGATTCACCCCAATCCAATTTTTGAAACATTAGTGGAAAGATATGATGAATATGTATTTAGAGCTGGACATCATTTAAGGGGACTAAATCAACCCCGTTCGCTAAATACTTGGAGGGATTTTTTTGTTAACAAAAAAGATAAAAAAAATGACTATTAGTATAAGATAACAAATGATATCAACATTCGTCATAACTTAAAAAATTGGAACCTCTTGTAACATTTAATGGGATAAAAGTAACATAATAGATCTTTTGTCACTCGATGAGAGCGAATCCAATAGAAAGTGTGATATGCCCACTAATTTAGTATTCGAACCACGTAATTTCCGCAGCCCGTGTCGTTTAAATCTTTTGGAACACGAGTGAATAGGTACTCCTACCTAGGGGTGGCATCAGGTCGGGTCCAGTTGGATCGGAACCTGGATAGTATTCAGATCTAAAATTTGGATACCTATCAAGCTCGTCGAGTCTCGGGTCTGGTCGGATCCAATACCAATCTATGATTATGAGCTTTTTTCTTCTTTTTTTTGCCTTTTTTTTTACCATCATATACTTTATGACTATGAGTTTTTTTTTTCCTTCAATAATTATGTATTGTTGCTAATATTGTGACAATACAAACACTTAACACATGCCTAAAGACACATAATTGGCATCATATACCCTATAACTACGGGTACGAGTTGGGTACAGGTGGGGTCCGGTTGGATCGAGACTTGAATAGTTTTTGGATAAAAAATTCGAGGCTTTTGAGGAAAAGGGAGAGGCATTGATAATTCATTGTGATTGTGGCGTCTGTGTTTTAGACCAAGTGTTTTAAAACCTATAATCGGGATCCAAAGTCACTTATCCATAATGAGAATTGACCCAAATAAAAACGCTTTTTGGAAGGTATCGGTACTGGCCTTGATCCCCTAGGCCTTTCTTTTTAATATTTTTGAATTTCTAAACCTTATCAATTTTTTTTTCCGTCTTCCCCTTAATTCTTCCCTTTTATTTTTCATTTTTTATATTTTCCTAATCGCCTAGCCGGATCGATCTAGATTGGCGATCCTACATAAATATGTTGAGTGGACGATCTACTTCACCCATCTTGGTTTTGATATTAGAATAGCCCGATAAAAGTGGGATCAGGCAATCAGGTCGTAGAGAAACTCAAAATTGCTCTATTCCCTAGGTTTTTAAAACTTTAAATTTTCATTATATATATACATTAATCTGATCCAAAATAACTAAAATAAGACTCAAATGATAAATGATAAATGATAATGTTGGTGACGATTCATACACTAATCCGATCCAAAAATTACCGGAATCGTATCTAAATGAGCTAGAACGTGCCCATGGCTTTGGATTAAGTGCAGGGTAAAACGGGCATTTCTTGGGTAGGAGGTGAGAAAGGTGTTTTGGTGAAAGGCCTAGACTGAAAAGTTGGGTAATAAAATTTGGAAGATTGAGGGGTAAGACGGTCATTTAGGGCGTCTAGTATTGTAAATGCTCGCTTTTTAAAGCATCATCAAAGTGTAAAAAGGTCGACAGCGGGGAGCAGAGTGACCTTAACCTACGGCCTTGCCCTTTTTCTATAATAGAAAAATAGAACTCCAATTTATCTGAATAAGAAATATAATAAAAGTACTATTGATTGAGGATGGTCAAAAGACTCAAAACTGAGGGTGGCAACAGGCCGGGTTTGGGCGCCGCACCGACTCTAGTCTGGTCCTCTAGAGATAGTTTATAGCCTAGATCCTATCTTTGTTAGGGCTGGGCTAGCTGGGTTGTGTCGCCCAGCCCATTGTCAGCCCTAGCCAAAATAAGGGTTGCAAACGGGTCGCCGGACCCGTTATCCAAAAGGTCGTGATTGGATCCTAGCTACTAGGCTAGAATTGGACCTAGACTTGGATCAGGTCAAGTCAATTAGACTCAGCCACCAGGTCGCATGTCTTTGTGTGCATTTATATGTTGACGTAAAATAAGGTCCATAGTAGGCCTAGATTTGGACTCGACCCAGGTTCGATCCAGGTTGGTCCAGCATGAAGGTCCAAACTTTGAACCACGTCAGATCCGACAGCCAGCATTCGACCCAACCCAATCGACACCCCTAGTTGAAAGAGCATTTATTGCTATCTAAGGCGTGTTTGGAGGGAGCATTTATTGAAGACTAACACTAATATTTTCCGAACTAATTTGGGAATAACACCAACATTTTTATTGAAGCTTGGTTGGCTCTTCTTGACGGTCTTAATTGTACATTGCTTTTCAAGAAAAGGGCACTCCAAATAGAAGGCCTGATTTGATGAAATTTGTGGATTACAAATGGGAAAAGTTTATAGAGAGCCGAGGCTCTAAATAATCAAATTAGAGCCTACTTCAAAAATTTCACTAGAAGAGATTGTTTTGATGTTCAAATATCCTCAAATTGATTATCTCAACATCAAGATACATGGACAGTCACTTTTCAAGATTTTCAACTTTTTATAGATATGTCGATCTACACTATTTTTAAAACTTTAAAATTTATAAATAAAGATAAAAATATATTTTAAGGCTATCACAAAGATTTTCAATGTTGAAACTAGCGTTTTAAAAATCGCCGAGTCGAACCGGACTCTCCCGGTTCGACTCGAAATTCGCAAAAAGGGACCGGATCGTTTTAAAAATTGGAAATCGTCCGGTTCTAGAGAGAACCGGACGATTCCGCACAGTGACTTGCCGATTCACTGTGCGGAATCGGCGAGTCCGTAAAGAACACGGGTTGCACAGTGTTCTTCACGGGATTCTTTGAAATTTGTCATTTTTTGATCATTTTTCTTGTTTTTTTTGGCATGTGATCTGATTTGCAGGCTGTACTCAGCTTTATTCAGCTTTTTCAAGGATTAAATGGTGGAAAAATTGGTTGTTTTTTTATCACGAAAACTTCGGGGTTTAGGGTTTCCGCCTTTTCTGAAATTTCATGCCAAATAGGGCATGAATCTTTCAAAATTTGTGGGGCATTTTGATCTTAAAGCTGTGAATCAAAACCTTTTGTTACTAATTTGTGATAATCGTTGAGAAAAACAGAGTTTTTTGGAGATTGAAGGCTTCGATTCACAAAAACAGGTAAGAACTTTGGGTTTTTTTTTTTTCCGCCATTTGATTTATTTCACGGCATATTTTGAACATAATGAGTTCAATAATTAGGGTTTTTAATCTTTATTGTGTCTAGTATGATTTAAAATTTTCAATTTTACATAATCTGGTCAATTACAGCAAGAAATTTT